>VZTB01004171.1:259959-346267 GCA_013397245.1 Thryothorus ludovicianus
ACACAAGCTTTGGACCTGCTGCAGAGGAAATGAGAGAGCTGAAATGCTGTGAGTTTTTATCTTGTGAGTGGAAGTGCACTTATATGCTTTCCACTTATATTGTTCCTTTAACTTGCCACAGGCACGGGGGCTGTCATGCTGCCAGGGAGCAGATTATGAACAGAGAAATGGAGTGGTACAGGAGGGACATGGATGCAGCCCCAGATACTGATTAATCAGGTGCATTGGGTAGGAACAGTGGCCAGCTACTGGTGCTTGTCCAGGACAGTTTCAGGAGACTTTTAATGATTGCAAATGACAGGCTCAGCCAGCATGGCAGTGCTCTGCTGGCATGTCCTGGGCTGTACCTGTCAGGGCTTTCCAGGAGCTGGTCAAGGGTGGCTCATGGCTCCCTCATAACTCAGTGGGGGAGTGTGGCATGAGGAAGAACCGAGGGAGTGTAAATTAATACAGAAATTTTCTAGTCAAGCACTGCGGCGTGTCAGGGAAGTGTGCCTTGTCTAACTGCCCTGGGGGGGAATTCTCACTCCTTTCTGCAAGCATGGGTGTGATGGCCTCAAAATGTTTTCAAAGCAGGGCTGTTCAAGGGCAGAGGTGGATCACTGCAAGGCGACTTCTCAGCAAAAAATGTGAGTCAGGGAAGCACAAATCTTCCACAGATGTGAGGCTGTCTCTGCCTGAAGTCTGGGCTAATCAGTTTAGATTTAGAATAACTAACTGTGTACAAATATATAGATGTATATATGAAATATATGTCTATCTGTTTATTCTCCTTCAGACAAATCAGGTGAGGAAGGTAATTGTCACTCACTTGATTTTTAGGTTCTTATCTAAGGGCATCTTGGGGTGAGTCACTGGAAGGATACCAGTAGCCACTGGCTCCCCACATCTAACAGATGCAGAAAACCTGACTTTGCTAACTGGGTTTTTAACTTCTGTATATCCTATTTTACAATCTTGAGGGGAAAAAATAATTAAAAGAGGCACAAAATAATGTGTATTGAAATTCTCTATTTTTATTTAACCAGGAAATTATACTATTCCCAGAAAAATCCACCCTGCATCTTGTAAGATTGAGCAGCTGTCTGCACCTTGAGCAATACAGGGAGGATATGTGAGTGTGCAAGGGAAGAAATGTGATGACAGAAGTCTCAGCTGTATTACCTGTGATTCACCACATCCTCACCACTCCTAACACACTTCATTCAAAACTCTTTAACACAGAAGAGCTGATTCACTCTTTAGGCTTTCTTTTTTTCTGATCTTTTTGTTGCCTGGTTTTGTGCACAGTGATTGATTTTGGCTGGATTTTGTTTTGCTTCCTGCTATTTGTGCTCCCTGTCATGGGAAGGTTCTATTCCAATCCTTGGTGCTTCTGTCTCAGAGCCCTAATTAATAATGAAGTGTTACTGCAGACAGGAGTCAGCCTGAGACTTTTTCAAGGGATTTGGCCAGCACTAGCAAAGCCAGGTTTAGAAATTATGAACTGGTAACTGCCCAGCCAGCACTCTGTCCTCTGATCTCACTGACCTTTTTCTGTGCTATAGGTAGCACTTCCTACAGGTGTTTTACAGCAAATTGCTTTACATTTTCCACTGTGTTCATTGCACAGTGCCAGCTCATTAAACTCCAGCACAGAAGTGCTTTGCTCAGCCAGCACCTGGGGACTGGTTACCTGAGCTCACTTTACCAACAGCACTTAATATGGTGTATGGAAGGATGCTAAAAGGGTAACTTTGTCAGCCACCTTTTAATGAATTTTGTGGAAAAGACTAGACTACAGGGGATTACCACTCAATGGTATTTGTCTTTACTCGTACAATGTTAATTTTGGTTTGCCACAGTCTTGAAACTACTGTTACTTTCACACAGTGTGTCTTCATTCAGTGCAGTAGGGGATAACATCAAGTACATATGTGGAAGAAATACAACACTGTTAAACCTCTAAAGCAATTGTAAAAACAGCTTTAGCTCAGTAAATCAATAATTTGATAATTACTGTGAGCAAGCTGACCTCTGTTTAAAACAGAGAAATAGCAGGGAACATGTCCCTAATAGCAATAAATTCAATAGTTAGCTGTAGTTTTTTACCTGGTGCGTGATGTGAACCCTGGAATAGCAAGCCAAAATGTGGAACAATAGACAAAATTGAGGGGACAAGTTTAAAAAAATCCACTTCCTTTTTCTTTGACTCAATGGCTTGTTTGTGCAATAAAAATGTAAATCTTCTCCAAGCTTTCAGAACTGTAGATCATTATGGTCTTTGCTGTAATTGCAAAGGTAGCCCTGCCTGGACATCACTTTAAAATAGATGATTCTTGTAAAACCTCTGGTGTCAATACAATTCAGATCAAATTTAGTACACAAGCCTGGAAGCCACCACTGTATCTCATAAACCTTTACCCTATAATAGTGACCTTTCCATGCTTTATACCTTTGTATCTCAGTTAAAAACTTAAATAACAAAACACCTTTGCTATTTCTAAACTTTGGAAGTCATCACTGGAAATCTTGAAGGCACAAGCACATCCTTGGAAGTGATTGTAGGAGATCTTACAGGTTGGTTTCTGGACAGTGCTGTGCTTGTAAAAGGCAGAAAAGAAGGTAGAGGGAAGCGAAACATTGAAAAAGTAGTGAGGGATGGAGTTTTTCTGGGGCAACAAACCATTAGCAGAATAGTGGTGTCTTATTTCTGAGCTGCTCAAAGATCTTGATTTTATCTCACAGGTAAAAGAAATCACTTGAGTTATTGGTGGCCTGAGTAGCATTTCCAAAAATTACAGCAGAAATCTTTCACTGATCTTCTTTTTGTCATTGATTTAATTTGTGTCTGCAACCCTACATTATTTCCTAAAACACCACTGATGATCTGCAGAGAGCTGTGGACATCATGGTCCTTCACCAACTGCTTCACCAGACATCACCCTGACTCTGCATACCCAAAATATCAGCCTGGCTCTGTACACCAACATATCACCCCAGCTCAATGTTCCAGAAGTGCAGGGGGCTGTTGGCAGGGACAATGAACATTAAACAGAAATGTATGTTGTTAACATGCAAGAATAAAAGTTAGGAGGCACAATTCCTTCTTTCATTTCCTTACATTTACATTTCCTCTATACCCTGTTCTTCCTGGAACCAGATCTGGAGGGAAAATGGGATTCCCTGAGATGTATAAAATATCACTGAACACCAGTATTGTTTCCTTGCAGCACAGAGCAACTACAGTGTGGTTATAAAATATTTCTATTCTCAAATGCCTTCATTTTTCTTTGAACTAATTTTGCCCTGCTCAATAGCAATATGTAAGGCAATACAGAATCACATAGATTGCCATTTGCCAGTATCTTTGCAATCCTTCAGCTATGGATGCTAGGCTTTAAGGGCATTCTGATAAAAGAAAACACAGGTAAATATGTTAAGGTAAATAATAAGGTAAATATAGAATTGTAAGCTAAAGCCTCTGGAAGAAATTATTCAGACTATGTCATCTCTTACTTTTCATACTCTCAGCACCATTTCAAATGTTCTTTGATCTCCCAGAATGTCTATTTGCAGAAACAAAAGTCATAATAAAGGAACATAAAATGTGTCAGACTTTAGAGAAACCAGGTTTGAAAACATTCATTTTGCTTTTGCAACCTAGTCTATAAATCCTGCATGATTTTCTTTTTTGTAGGCGCCACATCAATCACAGCATCAAATACTGAATAGGGAAAAATATACCCCAAAAACAAATTATGAAAGAAACTTGGCTCTTTTGCCCTTACAGGCTATTTTTAAGTATGAAAAATTGCAGCAGCTAGACTTTTCTAGAATCTACTATGTCTCCTGTATTTGATGCCTTTTCTCTGCATAGTAATGTGTCTTTAAAAAACCCCACTGATATATGTTACAAGGAGTGTATCTCTTTCACTGAGACAGAACATTTTAATTTCCCGACACCTTTTAGTGATTGCTTCAATTTCCGAAGATTTTGATAAAAATCATGTGGTTTTAGAGTATCAGGATTGAATACCCTGCTCCGGCAGCAATTTAATGAAATGTTGTAGTTTCACAGCGTTTCATTTGACATAACCTAGCTCAGAGGTCTAATAAATGCAGTGTGATAAATGTTGGAGCTACGATTGTAAAAATATACTAGTAATTGGGTTAATATGCCTTAAAATACTGCCCATCAGTTATCTTTCTTCTTGCCTTTATGTGGCTTGCACTGTAAAGACTAAGCAATGCAGTTTACCCTTTTCTCCCCTGCTATCTCCTTTCCTTTCCTGCTTTTGTAAGTGTTCCCTTTTTTAAAGCATCTGATTATAGCAAGCCGTAAGTATTCTCCTACAAGTGACAAATTCTTCTTACCCTGGAACCTTTTCTGAGCTACTCACATGGTTTTCAGAGTTATCTGGAAGGAATTAAAGAATATAAGACGTATGCTTCAGAATGAAAATCAAATGTAAATAAGCATGCAGAATACATCAGGAGATGCAAAGGTAGGTTTTGACAAGTGTTATTTTCCTTTAGTATATCAGATGTGTTTTAGCAATAAATAATAGAGGTATCAGTGTTATGAGAAAAAATTTTGACCTTCTAATTATCAGTAGTGTGTGTGTATGTGTGTGTGTGTTCTATCACTACAATGCCATAGGACAGAAACCCTTCTGCTGTAAACTGGTACTTTTCATGCTGTGCTTTAGGAGAGATAGTCAGAACTTCTTTTCAGCTACATTCTGATGTTTGTTGTGTATCCCCAGACTGGAAATAGTCCTGTTAATTTTCAACACACAGATTAGAATTTCAATAACAACTAATTAATTTACAATGATTATTTCAAGCGACAGGCAAATATCCATACCTCCTGCTGGACTCTGAAATCCTTTGTTAGTCTTTGAAAATAGCTGTCTGAAGATATACAGCTGTAGCTGAAATATCACCATGTGAAACTGCTGCCTCTGGGGATGTGTGATTACTCATTGGTTCCACAGAACTGATATGAATAATACTGTACATATAATTTTGCTGTATATGCATTGCATATGACTATGAATGCATGTGAGTGTGTGTGCAGTGTGTTATGCAAATTGTGCACAAAACAGGGCTGATATGGAGAAGCTTTCTGTTCTTTCCATAAAATCCAGCCTGGAAGGAAGGGTGAAGATGAGGGAGCAGAGCCAGGACAGAGACAGTGTCTGCCACACTCTATGATAGCAGAGGTGAGGGAGAGGGGAGGCTTCTGAGGCCATGAGAAGACAGTGGGGAGCCATTTGACAAGCTAACCCCGAGCTCTGACAAGGGCAGAAGAAATTCTGACTCTGCACACCCTGGGGGCTCCCATCTAGTGGCCAAAGATTAAGGAGCCATGCAATAGCTGTAAGGATGGGACCCAGTCTCTAAGTTCAAGCAGTGCAAGTTCGCACATTTCTTTCCACTGCTGCCTTAGGTGAGTCCCAGTGGCCAGTGACCTCCCAAGGTCTGATATCAAGTAATAAGAATAACTTGTAAAGCATGTAGTTGAAATACTTTGTGGTCACATGAGAATAGCCACATAAATCCATCTTTCCCACGATTTACACGACTTTCCTACAAAGGGGGCAGCAAATGTCTTTTGATGTTCCCTCTCCTCTTACATACACATGCCAAAATCTACCATCACTGTCATATGAAAATGGACAAGATCCAATACTGGATGTGACTCAGCATGGGCATAATGCAAGATTACAACTTCAAATGCAGGGTGCAGGAGAGATTTGTCTTTGAGAATTTCCACCCCAGACGTCTCTACATTAATGAGAAAATACCTTTTCTTCCTTTAAAGCAGACTTCAAAAGCTTGAAACAGCAATATTGCTGTTCCCTCTGTTAAGAGTTTGCACCTGGGCATTTGGACCACTGTAGTTAAGTTGGTGGATAGTCTAGAAAGTCCAAAACAAAAAAAAAAAAAGTGGTTCATAAATTCCAGAGTTAGTCAGAAACTCTAGGTAGTCAATGTGAGAGCGAGCTCATCCATGGCTGTGGAGTAATGCCTGATGTTTTTCTAATAAGAATGATAGAAATTACACACTTAAATCCTAAAAATTAGTCTTTTCATTTACACTGTGTCAGTCTGTCTTCCAGGAGGGCTTTTTCCTCACTTCACTCCAGCCATTTGACGGAGACTTTTCTCTTTGCTAGGCAGCCAAAACCTCAGTATGGTCACAGAAGAGATCTGCACTTCCAAATGCAGGTTACCCTGACCTGACATTGCAACAGGAGGGAGGAATCACAGAATCACTTAGATTGGAAAAGACCATCAAATATGATTGGGTCCTACTGTTAACCCAGCACTGCCAAGTCCATCATGAAGCCATGTCCCAAGTGTCACATTTACACGTCTTTTAAATGTCTCCAGGGATGGTGACTCCACCACTGCCCTGGGCAGCCTGTCCCAGTGCTTGACAACCCCTTCTTGGAGAAAATTTTCCCTCCTAACGAATCTAAACCTTCCCTGGTGCAACTTGAGGCCATTTGGTCTTGTCCTAGAATTTGCTATTTGGGAGATTAACATCCACGGTCCACAGATACAACCTTTACAAAGTAAAAATTGGGGAAAAAACCTAACTGCTTTGTCAGAGTAGTCACACTGATATACTGCACTAGTACAGTGCTTTTTGCAGATATTATGATTCATCATTAACTAGAAGTGATTTCAGAACCATTATGGAGGTTCCTTGGGCTAGAAATGATCAACACAATTAAACTGGTCAATCAATATGGCAATTTATTAATTTGGTGATAAGGAACGAGCAAGGCAGCACTGGGGACGCGAGGAGTCACTGCTCTGCCCAGATGTTCATCATTCCTTTGGTCACTGCCCCTTTTATAGCCAGCTTCTTGTCAAGCTTACAATGCTGGGTACAAATCCAAACAAGCCCGAACATGTTGGCTAACTTGCAATCTGGTAAAGGAGTAAGAGCAGTCACAAACTCCCCTTGGCAGGTCTGGGCAAAGCTCGGACACCTTATCAAACCACACTCCCAGCAACAGGCAGGAGCAGTGACACGCCCTTTCATGTTCATACAAGCCCCCGCAGTAACCAGTCTTTGCCCAAAACTCTGTGGTTTTTCCTTATACATGAAGGTGAGTACAATTCATAATTATTCATTACAAAGAGGCAAAATACGTACTAGCAAAATAACTACATCATAGCAGAGGCATTTAAAACATCATGAAATTAATATATTCCTTTGCTTTATATCTAAGTCTTACTTTAAAGTCAATATTTTTGTTTATATGAATCTAGTGGTTTGTTCCCATAATGACATGAATCACCATGTTATAGGTTTTTCTGTCTAATAAACCCAACAGAGTCTGGCCAATTAAGCAAATTATTTTATTAAGCAAGTGATAATAAGCAAAACAGCATTGGGCGGCCAGGGGAGTCTCCTGCTCCCCAATGGCATGCACCCACCCCAATTAATTTGTGTTTTTATTCTCTGCTCCTTCTGGTATTTCCTGCTTACATGGCTTTTTGCTGGTATCTTCTGCATCTGTGCAGCACATTGCTAGGGGGTCGTTTTCTGCCTCCCGGTGGTCGTGGGGGGGGAAGGCCTTTCTTTGACTTCTTTAGCTGTGTTGTGTAACTTCTCAGGAATGCTTACATCATTTACAGAGAGGAGGTATGTGGTTATCTTCTGCTAGCTGTCATCTTTTGGTAGCTGTTATCTTTTGCTAGCTTAAGCGACTTCTTTCTACAAGGCCTTGGCTTATATAGCTCGTTAAGATTTGATTAACAAACCCTTACATACATCTCACAGGAGTCTCTGAGGACCTCCCTGCGTTAGGCAGTTGTGACAGGGACTTTGTCTGGGATGGCTGTGCAGGTCATTCCCAGCCCCTGCCTGTCCCATCATTTCAGCAGGGGTGTGTTGCCTGCTCTTGTGAAAATACTGTGTAATTGCGTGATAAGTTGAGGCAGTCCTGGTTGGAAGAGGCAGGTTCCAGCCCATCATGGTTACACACAAGGAGTAAAATAGGAGATGGGTAGGGTAGGCTTTGAAATGACATAGCACGGCTTGACATTCCGTGACAGACTGTTGGAGCCCTGGGGGAAGGCCACGCTTCCGTGTCCTGATGCTTCAGCAGCAGATGCCCAGCAGGCAGCTGGGCTGGAGAAGACCTGGGAAGTATCTTCCAGCCCTCACTCCATGCCTTCCTTGAGCTGGTGGCCTGCTTTCCTCTGCTGTCAGTAGCCTGGAAGCACATTTACATTTTCTGAATAGGGCAATTAGTGCACACTCCTCTCCCGTGTCACTCGCACCTGGTCTCTGCCATTCGTGCCTCATCAGCACTAATGGCCCAGCCATTAGTGGTTATTATTGGCCATTGTTTCTATCCCACTGACCCCCCTCCACTGGCACAAGCGCTGTTCTCCCTTTCCCCCAGCACCGTGCTCGACGTTAATAGCCCAGTTTAACACCAGAACCCCTGAGAACATAAATAAAACCCGACATCCCCTACCTGTATTTTATATGGCTAGTGAGAGATGAATACATGCTTTTGTGACTATGATTAATGCTGCTGTTTATTATTTTTATTGCAGTAGTGGTTTAAATATCACTATCCTGTCCTATCTAAGAGCAGTAAAAATTCATCAGAAAAAGATGGTTTCTGTTTAAGGCAGATGATACCCCAGACCATAGAGCATTGAGGATCTGGAACAGTTTTCTTCCTGGGAAAAGAAGTATCAAGAAAACCTAAGGAGTTTTGAGAGTCAGTTCCAGAATTTTGTCATTATATGGCAACATGGGCTTGGTTGTGGTGAGAGGAATGAGGGATTTGTCTTTACAAACAAGCTGTGGGTCTGCTGGTAAATAAAACTAGCACTGAGAGATAAAGAAAACAATGGGAAGGATTCAATTAATTGATGAATGGAAAAAAGGTATTTGTCTTACAAACAAAATGTAGGGTTGCTGATAAATGAAATTGGATATTGAAAGATGAAAGAAACAATGGGGAGAAACAATAAATTCCATAAGAGTTAAAAACTAAAAGGGAGAGTTATACATTAGAGGGAAATCTTAGGTATCCGGTATTCCGGAAAGGCTGTACCTCTCAAGTACCTCAGCCAATGAGGAAAGAGAGAGGGAAATGCAGCCGGGAAATTAGGATAAAAAGGAGTCTGTGTCATCCAAAAATTTGAGACACCCCAGGGGAAATGTCCCATGGCCTCTCCCTTTATTCGAATAAAGTTACAGGACAGCTCTGTCTGCTTTTTGGACAAAACCTTTGGTGTTTTTGGATTAAATTTCCTAACAGTGTAACTCCAGAGATAACTTTTAGCCCTATGTGCTTACAGTTCTTCTGAGCAAGAACAACTGTATTTTCTGCTCATCATGTGATTGAGCCCTTGCGTCTGCTGTATTGCATAAGAATGTGCTGTGTTAAATAGTTTTGGTATTATACCTCATTCACTGTGCTGTCCTGCTCTGGCCAGACAGTGTGACCCCTGAAGGGATAAGATCCAGGCACATATGAGAACGGCAGGAATTCACTTTTGTTTTGCACTACCATTTATTTTAGTCCATGTAAGAGATAAAGACTCACCTGCAAATTTTATTTCAGCCTCAACGCAATAGTGAAGCAAATTTTTAGCCAAGTTCAGCTGAAAACAACTTCGTTCTTCCCAGCTGCTTTACCAGTGCATCCGGAAAATTTACTACTGGCAAGTCTGCTCCTCCTGTGCTGTCCACTGCTGTGAACGTGGGGCCACAGGAGGAGTCCAGCCCTCCAAGGCTGTGGAAATGCCACAAATGAAGCAGCTGATCTTCTCAAGGCCTTTCTGGGAGGGACCCGCCTTTCCTGAAATTTATGCTGCTGTTAATGTAAATTATCCAACATTGTTTTCAGTTGTCCGAGGTCCAGCTCACTGCCCCACCTGCTGCTCCAGGGACAATTAAGCCTTATGTTAAGGGCTTTTTTAAGACTTTACTCTAAACTACATCCCAGGATTTGTGGATGGCCCTTATGTTGATTTGGATTTTACCTTGAATGAGTAATGTTATCTGTATTATAGCTGTCACAGATGAAAAAACAACTTCTACAGATGAGTGAATCCATTTGTTGGTTTATGGATCCCAAATCCTCCAGGGCAACAAATCCATCTGTCATCTCAGAATGCTTGTGTTTTATTTGATGCTGTGAGTCAGCTGACAGGTATTAAAATGCACATGGAAGTGGACAGATTTTTGCTGACTTCCCTGCAGAGGAGGCCCATGGGTGTTTTTATTCGAGCACATGCAATGAAATAACATAAAGTCAGGAAATCCATTCCTAGGGGATAGTACAAATTGTCTGAGCTAGAAAGACATCAATATTTGGTCTGTGTGCCTTTGACCTAACCATCTGCCTAGGTCACCTTAGCCCACTGCTTGCTTCCTTTTCCTTACTGCTCTATTCTTTCCAGATGGATGCAGCTCAGGAAAACTGCATTTTGTGGGTCAGTCTCTTTTGCTTCCCTTCTTTCTCTCCTTTCTTATTCTTTGTATTTACTGCTCCTGTCTCAGATCCTTTTTTATGCTCATGTACCTCAGAAGAAGCCAAACAAAAAATTTTTGCTGGTTAAAACTAACTGTCTTAGTTATGTGGGAATTTCTTTCTTGGTGGTATTTTCAACCAAGAGGAGTCTGATTTCTAGCATCCATTTAACCAAAATGTGCTTATTGAGAATTAAATTCTGCCCTTTACATGAGTAGAAGTGAAGTTGCTTCCGTGGGGCTTTAGGCACCCACCTTAATTAGTTGCCATCCCAGAACTCTTCCTGTGATATCTCCAGATGCTGAGTCAAAGCAATTTAACTTGCTTCTTGCTCTGCATTGCTGTCAGAGGAGTCTGCTTCCCTCCACTGCCTAAAAAGAAAGCCCAGTTAACTAAGTGAAGTATCTAACTTTGGGGTGATTTATGCTTATTTGATCAACCCACACACACCAGCTCACCTCAGTTGCACTGCCTACAGTGAAAGCAAACTAAAGCACTGTCTGAAAAAAGTTAAAAGCCCAGAGTGGCCAAGGTTTGAGGAAAAATCTACCAGGCTTCAATTTTTTATAAATGTCTGCTGAATTGTGTCTGCTTGGGTATTACCCCAGGTCAGTACCTGGTGTCCTGCTGAAACAGATGGACAGAGGATTGCCTGCCTACAGAGAGAAGTTAACTCACAGTCAGGCAGGGACTGTGCATGTCCTTAATAAATCCAATTGCCACAAAGACTGGCCTTTTCAGACCTTCTGTTTGTATTACTTTACCAGTTACTGTCCTTCGATGACTGAATTTTGAGAAGAAGAAAGGCCCAAATGACCCATTCAGAGATTTGCCCTTCTTTGCTGACCTTTAAACCCAAACCTGATACCCCCATCTTAAGAACAAAGGTTCTGCCTCCTGTTGTAGAATCCATCTCATCCCAACAATCCCAGCATTTATAACCTCCTTATTACTCCTGGTCATTGTTTAAATAAAGCATGCATTCTGGTAAATAGCAATTGCTCAAACATAAGCAGCTTTAAAGGCAAGAAGTAACCCTTCCAGTCTCCAGATGAAGGATGATTTGAAATGAATTGATGTGTTCTGACTGGTGAGTCAAAATAATTCAGTTCCCCCCCACCCCTGCAGTGTTAAACCAAGTCAATTTTTTCAAACCATATTTGATATCTTATTGTTTATTTTCGGTCAGCAGACAGCAATTTTCAAGAACTGCTCTTGATATACAGCTCAGATATCTTACAGGTCACATGTCATTCAAGAAAGGTCAATGATTCATTTAAAGTTTCATCATTCTTCACATAAACAGGCAAACAGCATTTCATTCACAGTGGAGAATTTGTGAGGGTGATAGGCCCCTGTAGTAACAAAGTCTATGGAGTCTTTTTCCCTGCCTAAGAAAGAGTGAATTCACATTATTATCATTACCTTATCATATATCTTGGATGCACTCCCAATGAAAGCATGTGCACCTAAACAGATTTTCATTTAGGGTCAATTCAAAGGAGTCTTTTAGATCTGCTGCTCCTTGCCCTGATTTTTTCACATCACTTGTGGGGGGAAAAAAACCCAACAAAAAAAAAAAGGATATTTACTCAGAATACCTAGAGAGGAATATTACAATTGAGCAAGATGATGTGATGTATACACCAGCAATGTTAGAATATAATCAAGATTTTTGCTGTTGTTGATTCCTTTAGAAACTGTACTTTGAGTAGAAAATGTACATTTAAAAAACCAACTTTCTTTTATCCAAGCAATAATACCTGATTTAATTAAACCTGAAAGACTTTTAGGAAATAAGATGTAGTTTTCATCGGGTAAGTGATCCATTTTCTATTTGCTGTCTATGCTGTCCTCAGTATAGCATTTCAAGCTAGTAAATTCACTGAGTACCCTTCATGAAATATGTAATAATGCCAGCTTCTCAGTCTGGATCCAAATGAACCTGCCTAACCACCACCTTAAACCATTTTAATTGGCATTTTAGAAGTAAGTTTCTTATCAGGAGTTGAAAAGCAGATCTAAATAAAAACATAATAAAATTAAAGATAGTTTTAAAAAACATTGCTGGCTACTGATGTCATTCCAGTACCATTAAAGATCTCTAGATGCAGAATTGGAGTATGACATTCATCTGCTTTATCTTGGGCTTTTGGCATCAATGAGACTTTACAGCGAGTGTAATTCTTGCACATCAGTGGGTTGGTAGGCACCCACTGCATCTTCTGGAGTCTAAGTACTTCTCAACTTTTTGCTCCCGTCACCTGTGATCCTTCACACCAATGCAATCACTTCAAGGCGAGATAGGAGTCGAGTAAGTTTTGAAAACAACATCCTCCTTCTCATTAGCTGTTAAATGTCTCCACAAATCTGTTGGTTAGTGCCTACAAATTAGTGAGAGGCTGCTCTCAACAGCAGAAGTTTTCACTGTGCTCTGCATCAACTGATTACAAAGTAGAAGTGTGGACAACAGAAGTTACGGAGGTGTTCAGTCAAAGACCTTGGCCCTCAACAGTTCACACTGACAGTACAGAAGAGGGGTTAGCAGTAACAGTCAAATTTTCCAAATTGTTTAGTAAGCAATGCCTTCCAGTGAGAATAGGAAGCCCTTCTCATTTGATACATGCTGAATCTTCTAGCCTGTGGTGCAAAAACTTGAGTAAATATTTTTATTCTTGCCTGTGTTTACACTATGGAACCAGGTTATTGCTTGAAACTCTCCACATCTCAGTTTTTCATGATGTGTGCAAGGGAATAGTTTCAGATCACAAAGTTTCTGTTTTAGTGTCGGATCCCTTAACCTACTTAGAAGCCAGACATTTCTGAGGTATCATTTGACTTTTACCATCACATGCACATGTTCATGGAAAGGCAATTGCAGAAACTAATACTTAGGCCTTGTGCCTGGAAGTTTTCTGAGTAAGCTGCCAGAATCTAAAGGGGAATAACTGGCAAAAGTTTCCATTGACTCATTGTGATGAGTTTCATCCCTAGGGAGTGGGTCTGACACGTCTCCCATGAAAGCCCTGGGACAAACCTGATGGGGGCTCATTTCTTGGTTATTTGGGTTCCTCATCGTGTCATTGTACCTCTGTGCTCCTTTTTGTCTGAGTGGAGATGAGCCTTTCACACAACCTAACACAACACACAGGTGCAGTGCAATTCTTGCAACAGAGGCAACATTTATCTCCCTGCTCCAAAAATTGTTTAATTCAAGAGGAGATAAAGCTTACTTGCACTTTGGCAATTATCCAGCTCAACCTAAGTATGAACATCATTTGTGTAGAAAGGAACTTCTCCATTCATATTGGAAAGTGCTGGCAGGATAGGCCCTCCAGTGAGAGGGAGAGAAAGCTGTTTGCATTTTGCAACCTGACAGCGAAAATGACTTTGCTAACTAGGAGCAGAATGAATTTGATAGACTGAACATAACACAGCAAAACATTTACACTTCATGAAAATGAAATTAATTAAAATGCTTTGAAATAAGACTTCTGTTTTTTAAATAGTTCTTTTTCATTTTCAAAGCAAAATCAAATTCTTCTTTTATATTCCCATTACCTGGGAAGGAAGACAGCTTGTTGGGTAACTTGTCCTGAGGTAGAAAACTCCTTTTTAACCTGTCATAACTCTTTGCAAGATCTCTCAGTGCACCACTGAGTGTCTTGTGGGCAGAATTTTCTAACTGAAGATTACAGGTATATGTGCAGGAATGATTTACAACTAATTTTGCAAAATTTGATTGTTGACATTTTCCCACTGTTCAGTTTTACAGCAGTATTAAGGATGCACTACAGACTGCATTAAGGAGGTTGTTATCTAGTAGAGAGTGGAAATACATGAAACTTTTGGCAGGTGAAAAGCAAATAATGCAGCATTCATTCATCAGGAAAAAACTCACCCAAACAAAACCACAACAAAATAAACCAGCAAAAAATTCAAAATAATGTTTGGGACTTTGATGTAGGAAGAAGTTTTCTGAGCCCTAAATTATGTTAAACCCTCTGAGATTGTAGTTGTGTTCTTGAACTTTGATTTTTCTTTTACCTCTTTCTTTATTCTGACTTGTGAGTGATGCTGAGCAGATCCAAAGGGAAGCCACATGTTAATCATTCCCAAAAACATCAGCAAGGACAAGGGCATTTACCCATCCCAGGGTGGATCAGGAGCCTCACCAGAGTCCTTCCTGCCTGTCCAAAGAAAATGAAGCATAACATTGACTTAGCCCTTTTCGGAAGGAGCTGCCCTCAATATCATGAAGGTGTTCCCTCTGAATGAGGATTTACTGGTTTTAGTATTTGCAGTTAATTATAAAAACCAAGAACACACTTCTGAGGCTATTAAGATGTTTTCCTCCAAGTCTGACCATTGCAGGTGGTCTCAGTAGGACTCAGCCCTCATTCTTCTGCCTCAGCAAAACAAGCAGACCCTGAGTGAAGTTAAAATATTCCCTGCTAGAGCTATTTCCTTGTAACTCATTTAAGAATTCAAACTAAACAGAAACCAGTTACTGGTATCCTTAAATTTTATGCCATTTTATAGCATCCCTCTCTATTCTTTCACTCTCTTCTTACTTTTCTATATCCTATAATGCAGAGGGCCTAGGGACAAAACCAGCATCAGGAAAACCAAAGAGAATTTGCTGCCAACTATAGCTCTTTTCTGGGATGAAGAATTGAAACTATCTTGCTCTTGAGGGGGAATCTTTTAGTATTTTCTCTATTAAAAATATTGCTCTGGAAGTAGTGCTCACTGTCCATTGGAATGGAGAATATGGAGGTAAGAGAATGTGTTCATGTCCAGCTGCAACATCAGAGTAACCAAGGGTATGCTTAACCCAGTAAAAACATCTTCGTGAACAAAAGAGAAAAGTCAAACAGGGCATCACCACCTGACCTCTGTGTTCAGAGGGTGGATTTATCACTCCCACAAAATTTTAATAAAGCAATAAATTACAGCCCTCTTAGATAAGCACTTAGAGCCTGGATTTGAAATGACAATACAGGATTGAAGGGCTTTCTGGGCCTTATTATTGATCCATGTGCTGGCCAGTCAGTTAAGAGTCATTTCCAGGACCCGGTTCGTTAAGCTTTGAATTTGCATCTGCACCCTGAATGTGTGTGTGTACTTCTGTTTGTACAAATTGAGCAACAATGCAAATGATCACATACTGCACTAAAAGATCAGGTTTAATAGGTTTTTAAAATAATTTAAGTGTTCATTTGAATTTTGCACTACGGACCATGCACAGAGCTTGTGACTGTTGTGCACCATCATTAGAAGGATGCACTTTATTAGTGAGAAATTTCAATTAAACCCATGTTTCACATCAGATGGCAATTAATGAAGCCTACAAACAACACATGAAAGAATGTGTGTGTGCTAACAAACTCCTCCTGGTTTTTGATGGAGCTATTTTGAGAGTACCACTAATAGAGTTTAAATTGGTTTTTATTGCCAACTTGGCTTTTTTTTGGCTGTTCAGATCCAATTGGAAAGCAAAGGAAAAAGTGATCTTGAGTTTTTTCATTTGCCATCAACCTGAAGTGAGGTGAGAGAAAACAGAAGGGGCACTGTGCAATCTAAAGCCTAATGAAAGATTTTCTTAACTTTGCTCTCTCTTCAGTTTAGGGCCTAATAATAAAAGAAGTATGAGCAACTATTTCCTCTACTCACTAGTGCTTATTCCTCCAATGATTGAATTTTTTTTGGCAACCATTCACTGAGTAGCAGCACATGTAATTTGAAATTGTTGCTAAAACATATTATACTCACACAAAGCAAACTCTTGTAATTAGCAGTTATTAAGATTGGTGCTGATGTAAAGAAGAGCAGAATCTGACCCATAATAGGTCTAATGTGTACCCTGTCAGCACAGATAAATAAGGGTGAAGTAGAATTTCCTGGTCAGGTTTTTGGTTTAGATCAGGTGGACTACACAGCTCTGGGCATTTACTAATGCATTTATGGTGTGTGTAACTACAGGCAACACACAGTGAACAGCACCTGTATTTAGGTGTCTTGGCTCTGAGAGTCTCTGAAAGTTCTTATTACAAGACTTTGCTTTATATTGCTCATAATTTTTTTGAATGTGATCTGGTCTAGGGGAAGTTTTCCATGCTAGATGTTTCTGCTGGCTGTACATTTTGGGAACATTTCAGCTAAAATAGTTGAAGTGCTTCTGAGTGTGAAATTATGGGAAAATATACTGTGTTGCATGTAGGAAAATGTTCCTTTTTAGTAGTTTAGCAAGGTGATATACCTCCACTAAGTTTAAAGCACAGGACTGAAAATTAAGTGAGGTCTGCTCTGCCTTCAACAGAAAAATCTTAAATATGGCTACATTACAAGAATTTTTGTAAGCTAATAGAAACTCCACAGATAAGGATACCCAGTAATTTTTACTATAAAGGGCAAGGTCCTTTCTGAAGCTCTGGGATAGGGCCAGGACATTCCTATTCCAATTTCTTTCAGCTCTGCTGGAACAAGATCTGATGGATTTTTCCTTCAGTGTAATAGATGGACTCAAGTCAATTGACTTGAGCATGTTGAGGGAAGTGAAGAGGGTATCCTGTAAGAAAAGCTGAAAGTTGTTTAGAGAAAGTGTATTTGAGTGGGGAAAATACTGGGAATAGATCAAGGGAAATGATGGATGAGGTAAGGAGCTGAGGGGTAGAAAAAAGAAAAAAAGGTGACTAGAAAAAGGACAGTGGTGCACAGCTGTGGTCATGACCTTTCTTTCCCAGCTAAGGAGTTAAAGTGCCAGCAAATCCCCAGGAGCTGGGAAAGGAGACTCTTTCTTTAAAAGGGGAGCTGTCCATTATTCCATCACAGAAGGTATTTTAGGTTCTTATGAGAGGAAAGCTCCTGTCTCCTGCCTAATCTTGGCAAATGTCTCACAAATCCTTCTTCTAAGACACTGCAGCTGCCAATGCTGCAATTGTCTCCTGGAAATGTCTTGGCATGCTACTTTTACCTTCTACTACACAAAAGTACATCAAACTGAAACCTGTGTTCTTGTGTCTAACAATACTTGAGCCCTCAGCAAATATTTGTGAATTTATAGTGCAAAAAGTACTTCCCAGGGCACTGAATTGTTAAATCTTGATGTGATCATCATTAACTGTAGCTACTATGGGCATTCATGGTTGTGATTGACACCTTGTCTCACTGATGGCACCACGATTCCTTCTGACAAAATTCTTGCTTGGAATGAAAGGCATTTGAAATAGCAACTGATGCCGTGTATTACAAATCTGTTAAGGTTGAAAAGTTAAATGTCAATGAAGAAAATATGAATATTGATTCCATCCCTCCCTAGGAGACAAACTTCTAGAACGAATTGCTATGTCCAGGAACCATTCTGATGATTTATTCCCACAGAAGCTAGAAGGCACACACTGAGTGGAGACAGGGCTTCAAGAAGGGAACCTCAGTGATGTGAAAGCCTGAGGAGCTGAGAACAGATTTTGACACCTGTAGGTGGGAGGGTAACAGAAGTCCTCAAACTGGGTCTTGGCTTAGGCAAGCAGAGATGGGAAATTGGCAAGGAAAACGGGTAAGAGAACACCCTTTTATATTCTGTTCCAGGTCAAATTCCCCTCAAACTTCCTCTGCAGCAGGTAGAAGAATCACAGGTCTTGTATATATTCAAACAACCCTAAATAGAGGCAAACAGGGTGATAATTCTTTCCTAAAGATGGGATGAGGATAATATGGAGTAAACTAAACACAGCGTCACCCACAGAATGGTGACAATAAAACACAATATTGACCAGCTGCTCCCTTTGTGCTGAATGAGGCAGGGCTACTGGGGAAGAAATTAGATCATTACCACAGGCAGTGTCATGATGGGCTGGTGACCAGGACATATTGGCTTTGGCATTTCCTAAACTTCAAGTACAATTTTTCACTCTTTCATGTCATAGTGTACACATGCAGACACAAGTAAGTAGTCATGCATGTTTACCTGCAGAAACAGACGTATTAGAGAAATAATTCTAATTGTACTCATACAGATAAAATGATATTTTGTTCATGCTACCAACACTGCCCTGTCAAAGACAATTCTATAAAGAATTTCAAGGTTTTCCTTTGAATTCAAAGACATTTTCCTGTAAGCAAAACAACAAGCTACTGTTTTGCATTCAGTAAACCCCTCACATTGCTAACAACCACAAGCAGAAATGTGTGTGGCTGCAACAAATTTACCTCAGAGCTTTCAAATGTGGTATCAATGCCCATGGTGAACCAATGCCTCTCACAGCTGAGCTTCTCATCTCTGTGTTACATTTGGATGCCCACATGTTCCATTTGACTAAATTTTTGGGCTGGTGGCTTAAAGATAACTAGTCTGTCATCACTGTTGCTCTCTTCGAAGAAAACATGCTTGAACATGCTTTGCTCCTGAGTCATGTATTTTCTCCCAGTGATTACAGAAAGCTGATAGGACTTCAGCAAAACAGAGAAGGGATACTAACCCAAAAGAATGAAGACATTAAATACAGTTAAAAGTCACTCTGTTCCCCATTTATAAGGATGCTATTCTGAAGCAAAAGTTTTAATTTAAAAAGAGAAAAATTAATTCAATTAAAGCAGCTGCCTTCTTGTCTTCTGAGCTGCTTGAGCTCTTCACCAAATATATTGAAGCCTACATATAAACCTACATATGCACTCACAGGGAAAGTTTTCAACAGTGTATTACACACAAGAGCAAGCAGCAGATTGCTTAAGATTACCCCGACATCCTGGACCAGTCTTGGAGCAGTAATATCTTCATGTTTGCTGTCAAGGCCCGTCACCCCAGCTGACCAGCAGGGACGCCGAGGCAACCCACATTACTCAATCAACTTTAAGTGTTATAAATACTGAGGTCCATAAAAAAGTACAATGTAATGATGACTTAAACAAACCCAATTCATCATCCCAGCTGCACACATATCATTTCCCTCAGGGTGACCAACCAAGCAGCAGTGAATTCAACCCAGGCCAGATTCCGATTCCATTTCTCTTCATCAATTTGACTTTTGGGTTTACCTCCCTCCAAAGGAAAAGAAAAAATATCCCCTTAAAAAAATGAATAAAAATCCCTCAAATCAAATACAGCTCAGCTGCTTGAGTCCCCTTTTTGTTGTTGTTGTACTCGTGTCCATGCATTTTGCCTCTAGTGATATAAAAGGAAACCCTTCAATTTAAAGGTCAAATGGGGGCCGTTTGTTTTAACCCAGTGAACCATGGCAATGGTATTCACATATATTATCTTTTGTCCTTCAACAGTTGTTAGACTTGTAGCCAGAGGGGAGGCTTGGCAGATTTGCTTGCACCGTTTTTTTATGATTTAAAAAACACAAAATTTCTGCAGTTAAGTGTGCTTGATTGAGTAATATTCTGAAAATCAAATCAATACCAAATCTGATTTTCATTCAATGGTAAGGCACATTCACCAGCACTATTAAAGTTTATTAGTTTCATTTATTTAGCCAAGAAAAGTAGAGATTCACAATTCAATATGGTCTGTTCACTTTCCTGCCTCCATCTTATTCAATCCCTCCCCTTGATTTTATGTTTTCCCCTTTGTTAATCACAGAAATGTCATGTAAAACCACAGCTAATTATTGTTCCTCTCTTCAATCCCCCCATGACATCACTCCAAATTCTCTCTTCTTATTATTAAAGGTTTGCAATTACAGGATGGGCAACTCAACAAAGCTAGATTAAAGAAAACTAGTACGACGTGCTGGTTAAAGCCAGGTCTCAGCTACTTTTCATTTCCACACAACCATGGGAGCAAACCAGTTTGTACAGTCTGGGATTAATAATTTCTTTTCTGGAATCAATGTGCACGCCTCTTCTGCTGTTGAATCTGATGCTATTTTCCTCAAAGGTGGCTGCGTTTTAAATCTGACTTGATTTTTTTGCAATAGGTGCAGAAGAATAGTTCGCGAAGTTTAGATCTTTTTTCATCCTGTTGAAATTGGATGAGAGGAATATGGTAATCAGTGGGGCTGGAAATCTGTAGCTGGCATCAAAATTTGGCTGTGGCCTCTGCTTTTGTCTGCAATGCAATTGGGATGCTTCAGTACGAAGCTTCTTGTCCTGGAATTTGCTGCAGCATTTTTCTTTAAGCAAAAAAGTTGACCTGAGCTGAAGCTGAACTATTCCTTTGAAAATTTGGAATGAACTTATACCTTCTGGCAAAATAACCAGTTTCTTAAATTATTTATTTGTTAATGAACCTGAAAAAAAATGCTGTTGGCACATTTTTTCCCAAGGATCATACAAACAAAATGATATAATGAGAAAAAAAACATAAAACTGTGGAGGAAAACTCTCCCTATTCAAGTTTGTCATTAGAAATCCAGGGGGGAAATGCTATTTTCTTTTCTGTTTATTTGTGGAGGTACAGCACTCTGTCCCCTCTGTTTAGACAAAATGCTTCACAGCTAGGCTGGTCCTTACTCTGCAGCTACACAGTCTTTAACACAAGTCTTTAACTCTGTCATGGTGCTTTCACTGAAAATAATGTATATTTAGAGTGGAACTGCAAATTGTTGCAGTGTTCAGTTTTGTCAATGAGCTCTGTGTGTAAGATGGGTGAGACATATTTTGGGGATAAGTTTTCAAGGGGCAGGAATTTAAACAGAATTTAAATTAGGTGTTCTCTCAGAGCCTGCATGCTCCACTGTCTTGTTTAATCATATTTTTAGTTTCTCTCTTTTGGTCCAAATGGATGCAAATCAAAGCCCTTGCTAGGAGATTTTGGGATACCATATGAACTTCAGAAACTATTACTCTGGTTACTTTTAACTGCTTAGACAATAAAAACACAGACAGAAATGACATCAGTGTCATAGAGTGACATAGGTGGTAAAGGCCTGAGTTGTCCCAAAGCCTGAGGGAACCACAGAAATGATAATTTCTGAACTGGGGGAGTAAAGAGCAAAAACTTCTCAGGCAGGGCAGAGCTGCAAGTCCTGATGGACACACAGAACTGCCCAAGAGTGCAGACATGGGCTGCCATCCTTTTCTTACCAGGAGGGCTGACCAGTTTGTAAATATGTCCGTCACTTTTATAATCCTGTCCCACCAGCCCTCTCACCCTGGGCTTTGTACAACGGTGGGTTTATTGAGAAAGCAGGAATTAAGATTACACAAATGGTCTTTAATAGAGAGCCAATATGGGCCAATTCAAATGAATGAGGAATGTGACACTGCAAAAAACTCGATGCCAGTGTGGTATCTTACCTGCCTCATGGGGTGCATGCAGCACTTCACAAGTTACATCTTGTAGCAACCACTCTTAAATGATTGTTTGAACCTTATGTAAACATATTTGTATGTATTTACTCCGTTTCAGGTTGAAGTTCAATGTCTTTGTTGTTCTGGCTAATAATTATCATAATGCCCAAATTCTGATGGGCATTGTTCCCATATCTCCTATTAAGATCGAGCACTAATTTTTTGATCCAACTGTCAGACTGAAAAAAAACAAAAAACAGGAAAACCAGATTTTATCTTGTGGAGGCCAAAATTTCTAACCGTTGAATAAGTTTGTGGGAAAGTTTGTGGGTCAGTTTTTTTAATTGACCTTGGGAAAAAAATAAACAAAGAGAGATGAGATGTGCTTAGACAGGGTTTGTGTCATTTGTTTATTTTTTTTTCCTGCCATTTATTTTCCACTTTATCTAGATTTTCTCATTCCCCGAGTATCAGGTAACTCTCAGTGATTCTGTATGATCTGGGTAGTTGCAGCTGATATATTCTCCCTTGAGGTGTTCACACTGCAGTTTGTTCCTTTATAACATTTTTAAGTATTGCAAAAGCGGGTGAGCTAATCTGGCAGCCTGCTCACTATCTGACATTTCTAGTTTTGCTGTATGACCCAGCCTCTGTATCGTTTGCACAATTCCCTAACTGATTTCCTCCTCAGGATTCTGCCCATCCATTCCTTTTGGTTATCAACCTCTGCTCCTGCGACAAGACAGATACACTGGAAAAATACTTTAAAAAGTCAAATTTCCTGAGGCACTATCTCAAATGGGGCCATTATTTGTTGTATTGCTGTGTTCTTCACTCTGTTTCACCCTCTTGGAAGAGCGAGTTTGCATGGGAAATTATTGTCTTGAAACCAGGTTGTCCTTTATATTCTTTAATCCTCTGTTATTTTTCATTTGCTTGGATCCTGCAAAACTCTTCCTGCTGTATAGCTGATATGTTTATTCTTTAAGAATGCTGATCTTCCCCAGATGTATACAGTACATGCATTACCATTTCGTCCTTCATCAGTTCTTGGATTCATAGCCAGAGGCAAAGATGTTAGGATTTGCTTGAGCTGAGCAATACAATATTTTTGTTCAGCTGTGAAGTTGATTAATAATTTGGAAATTAAATCAATATTTTCTTTGATTTTCATTACAGTAGGGTTTGCATATAAACCTTTTGTGGCATTCCCAGCCTGGGTAGGGGAACATGGTAAAACTAATGTAACAGATTTGGTGTCATCTTCTTCATGACATAGCAAAAATTGAAACTCTAAGGAGAAGCAGATGGATGATAATTTTTACTGTTTAACCTCCTTGATAATTCTTGTTTGTCAAAGCAGAAGAGATTTGCAATGTTTGTAATGCTAAGTATGAGGTAATTTACATAGTGCAAAATTACTGACTCCCTTTTTATCAGACAGTTCGGATCCTTTAGATAGTCGTATCAAAAATAGAGCTCCAAAATTCTGTGTATTTTTATGGACAATGAAAGATGATTTTCAGAGACAATGAGTGCTCCAATTTTTCAGCAACATTGAAAAAATCCACCATGGTACTTTACCCTGGGAAGAAAATGTTTTAGGAAGTGAGAACCAAACTTCATTGAAATGGATAGGAAGACTGAAAATTTCAAGGCCTTATAGTACAGTTCCATGTACTTAGTTAAAATTAAATATGATTGGAAGCTTTGCCTTGAAATACTTGCTACAGTGTAAACTTGTAAACTTTCTCCAATGGGAATGCCTGTCTGACTTGGAATCTGACAATAGTTCCCCAACACCAACCCAAGCTGGGACAGTCAAGATTGCAAATTTCTGCTGTTGAAAGTGTTGGTTTCTTGTTTGCAATGTACATTATGTAGTTGACAAAGAGAGTTCACTGCACTCATTAAATCTCTCTGAAGGAGGCACAATTAGGGTGCAAGGTGTACAGTCAGCCTGTGACAAATTTGATAATTTTTACATCCAAATCTGATGTTATTTTACTTCTGTTTATATTGCATTCAGGATAATTTAATTCTATATTCAGGCTTCAAATGTATCAGATTAGCAGAAATCTATTAAAAACAGTAACCAACCTTGATTTTTCAGTCTGAACCTTAACAAATGTCCTACTTTCTCACTGATCAGTTTTCTGAGGTAGAATATGAAGTTCAGGGATGAAATTTTCAGCTTAAAAAAATGGAGATGGATTTGGAGAAATAAGCCTTGACCTGCCTCTGCACCATAATGTTATGCCCTTCCACTTCCCATCCACATCTGCAAAACCACATTTCAACATAGGACCTAGAAGTTTTACAACTAATAACATGTTTCAGCTGTAATCCAGACACATGTTAGAACTTAATCTAAGGGATTAATTGAAGCTACGCTATACTTCCTCCAGAAGACTTTGATTTGGAAGACTAGCTCTCTGTAACTGTTTATACAACATATGGGATTTTATGTAAGAGTATGCAAATTGCCTCTGTAGCTCAATAAATGCTATAAAAAATTGAGGGAGTCCAGAGCAATCAATAAAATCCAGAGTAGTCCTGAACCCAGCCATGAACAACATCATCATTCAGATCAGCATCACTTAGTCAACTGGTAAACCTTCCAAGAAACAGAATTTAAACTAAGTTTGTCAGACTTGGGCTGAGGTAATTCAGTAGCCCAAGATGCTCAATTGTACCTCTTCTAGTGAAATCACAACCTGCTGAAATGAATATTAACCTGTCTCCAGAAACTTCAGGGCACAGATTGGGCAGCATTTCAGATGTTGCTTCATCATAGCATGCTGAGAAGCAACTTAGGCAAGACCTTGTTTAATAACTTTGTTCCCTAATATTCTACTGTATCCCTAAAATTAGTTCTAAATATCTGCCCATGTTCAGCTATCTCTGTCTCGGCCAGGAGGCCCATCCATTGTCAGCTGGCCTTTTCTTTTATCCCATTGCCTCTTTTGCTGGACCAGTGACAGCAGTCTCACCCACCTGACACACCTTAAAAGCTGCAGAGTTTTGTCCACACTGGCCTTTACTCATCTCTCCAGGAATCTGCTGCACTCTTGAAGGCCATGCAGTAAATGACTCAGTTGATGGCTAAATTACTTTAGTAACTACCAGCTTCAAGTAGACTTCACCAGAAGCCCACCCAAGGGTTCCAGGTACAGTCTTAAAACTTAGGGAGAATAAAAAAATGAAAGTCGATGTGTTCTGCTTCTTTTTCTCAGGACGTGATCCTGCAAAATGACCAGTGAGACCATCCAAAAGAGTAACTGCACAAAGCACAAAGATTAACCTTGCTTGTGTCACTGCTGTGTTGGGTTCTTTTGGGGTTTTTGCCTCATCCAGAAGAGATTTGATGCTCAGACTCTTGAACCCTCTCTGTTTCTAGTCACAGCAGCTCAGACAGCTCCTCATTGTAATCCCCATGTTCATGTGAGATGATGGCTCACACCAAGAGCAGCCAGAGGACTGAGGATATTCAATTTTAAGGGCAAAGGTGGCACCTTCACATGTGTTTACATAGAATTGAGCACTTCAGGGCTCTAGTCCTGAATGAGATTTCCAAGTTATGTTGTAGTACAAACAAACAATATAACAGAGAATGGGTAAGGGTAGGGGGAGGAGGGGGAAGTTATGATTAATTTTTATCAGACTTCCTTCTCCTTTCCACAGAGCAGTTCAATGTGAAGTCAAAGTTCATTGACACATTCTCTGTAGTCTGTGGGATGATTGTTTTATATTAGCCATTGACTCGGCCTGCATTGATCCTTGAGAATGTATCGCACAAATCATTTTGCACTAAACTGCTGAATCGATGAAGAAATCTCCTGGAAAATTTATATTAAAAGTCGCTGTTTGCCTAAATGAGTTCCCTGTGCCCCATATTGAATATTTTGCTGATGAATTGAATGAGTTTAAATTTGAACATTGCAGACCCATTAAAGAATGAATTCTTAAATCAACTTCTGCCATTTATGATTGAAATGAGATTTCCCCTGCAATAGACTAGCTGTTATATAAATCAGTTGTGCATTTTATACTGTTCCATAAACAAGATATAATTCTTTTAAATACACAACAGGTGCCTTAAATCTTTTGATGCATCTTGTATTTATCTGATGTTGATATTAGTATATTTACACCAGGTAACGAACATGGGTTTATAATAGCATATAGTTTCTGAAGGTTAAAGAAGCCATAATCTTTGCTCTTAAATGCAACTGAGTTTTCAGGGGTTATACTCTACATCACTGCTTACAACTGAGATCTAAATTTAATCTAAAATAAATAATTGTCCCTTGCACTATAAAAAAGCAAACCATCTCGAGTAAGATTATGATTAGAGCAAATTTGATTTTCAGGATGACTTAGAGGAACATTTTTCCTGCTATCTGGTTTTTAATATTGCAGTGAATAGTTGAATTTCTTTCCTTTGCACTCAGACTCCCTGCACCTTAGGTGACCTCTACTTCCTGGCTTAGATAAATTATTTAAGCTGGTATCAAAATTACTTCTTGCTCTGGTTCAGTTTTGGAGTTACTCCAGATACAAGATTTCCACTGACAGTTTGCTGGAGCAACCTGTGTTAAAGAAGAGGTTCTTCACTTTTTCCACAAATAACTGCTTTTTCACATAAATCAGACTTGAAAGATGGCTGTTTCTTCTCAAGCCATATGAGAAGGTAACTGCTGGAGTCAGACTTGATCTTTGATGTCACAGGATGTTCCCTGTGTTTCAGAGTTTGGGTCAGGTGGATCCCAGAGGGGAAGTAAGCACCAAATTACTGTCCTCTTCCTCAGAGAACACATTGAAGTGGACATAAACCAAGCTTATGATGGCCAAACCAGGAGGTGGGGCAAATCAATGCATTTTATACGGTATCTAGGAATGGTGCCAGTGTGGTCTCTGTGTACTCAGCAGCCTCTGAATAGACAAAAAGTCCTGAGACATGCCCAGTAAAATGAAGAGCTTCAATGAGCTACAAGAGAGTAGCAGCAGCTGCATTGTGGATTAGCAGATAGGCAGGTCTGGAGGTTAATTCAACATTGCTCTGTTCCTATCTTAGATTATGTGGCATTCAGAAATGTCCCCAGTTTAACATGTGAAAAAGAATTCAGTCTCAGAGAAGGGACAATAATGAATGTTGGAAATTCAAAAAAAATCTAGAAGCCTAATGAGAAATGCATGTTTTAAGCATTTCTTCACTTCTGTTGCCTTAAACCCACCTTACAAGGTGGTTCAGAGCTCTGATGCTCTGATGTCTCCAGTCAACCTTCCTTCCATGCTCATCCTTCAATGCTCATCCTCATCTTCCTCTGCCCCACAGCTGAGCACACACTGGGTTTGCCCACACATCACATCTCTGATGACAAGCCAAACTTTAGGGTGTGCTGCAGCCACTTCTCAGTTTAGATTTGATTCTTCCTGCAAGCAAGATGCTTGCCTTAGCCAAACATGAAGGGATGGTACAAGGTACTGTGACTGTCCTTCGAGAAAGAAAATCTTCCTTTTCTTCATCCCATTCTTGCCAGTAACAAGATTCAGAAGTGGCTTCCAAAGTAAAGAGATCTTTAAATCACAGGTGTTGCAGCAGGGCTGGAATAGCTCACTTTAACCAGGTTGTAAAATCTCACTATTGAGGCTGCAGTATCAGCTTCATCCCATGGCTTCTAATGTTTTCATGGCTCTGTGGGACTCTCTCATCCAAGGACAAGCATCAAGGGTTTTATAACTATCAGTTGATCATTTCTGCTAAAGTAGGGGAGGTGGATTCTCAGCCAGATAACAAAGGTGTTATCTCTATCCAGGGAGGATATAAAGGATATTGGGAAGATAACATCTAATTGAAGATTCAATTTTCCAAATGTCAAATTGTTTTGATGACTAATTGATTTACATAGACTGAATTCATTCACAGAGCAAGTATTTTTTAGATCTTGGTGCCTTTTTTCTTCTGTGGCAGCACATAGGAATTGCTGTTAACTTTCTTAAAAATAAAAGATATAGACTAGGATTGGCATGGGAGATGTTACTGAGTTTTAGCTCTTTATACTCAAGACATAGACACAGTAGGTCACTAATGTCAGTAAAGGTGTGATTCAGGGATCCAAGCCCAAAACTCGGTGACAGGAAAGGTCAGGATCTAATTGCTCTGCCTTGGTGCTGAGAGACCAAGGAAAGGAAGAAAACATGATGGCCTCAGGAAAAGCACAAGACCTCCTTGGCTCAGTTTAAAGGAGGGATAATGGTGTTTACTTGCTGTCCTCAAAGGTACATTGCGAGAATTTATTAGCTAATGTTGGCAAAGTGCTGTGAATGTCAAAAATAATATGTAGTGAGGATACAGGATGAAGTGGTATGGAAGATTAATTGGGATACATTTAGAATAGCTTTAAAAGTGAGATGTGACAAAAACATCAGCGAATTCTGTTGAAGAGAAGCTCTTTTGCACCCACCTCAACAGTTGTTCTGCTTTGGTGACAGCATTTTCAAAGCAGTTCCAGCAAAGAGTTTATAATAGGAATTAACTTTCGAATCCCTCTGCTGGTAACATCAGGCCAATTTCCAAAGGTCTGAGCACAGAAGTGTTTCTTCTCTCTCCATGTCCCTCATCTTTACCCTTTAATTCCTGCAGACTGATGGATGACACACGTTCCCAGATGGACTTGGTGCTGAGAGCGTCACTGGCAGTGTCAGGATTTGGGTCCAGTGCCCTGCTCATCTCCTACCTCCCAAGAGAGTTCCCAATCTCAGCAGGTTTCTCTGGGATGACTGAAACAGAGAAATATTCTCTATGATTAAAAAAATTCTATAGTCATGGTACTAAGAAAATTTCACCCCATAGGTGCAAAAGTAATTTTTAAATGCTGATTTACTTTTTCACTGAACATGTCGGGACGTATTAATGGTCAGAAAGGAAATTTTCGTGTGTGTGTTTTAGCAAGCAGAAATGGTGTGTTTTAGTTTTTCACATTTTATTCATCTGGGTACCACCACAGTCAAAAGGATATTTCTATTGTGATCACTGTGAAAGATTCAATTAAAACATCTCTGATTCTTTACAAATTTTTAAATGTAATTTCATCTATTGATAACAATAGACAGCAATTTTGTCTTATAATTTTTATTAGCATGCACAAAAAAATTATTCAATAGAGTTTAGTTTATCTTCAAAAGAACACATTTCTTCAAAATAATAAAACAAATCTTTTCAAATTTTTATTAAAAAATTATAAGATCTTTCCCCTTAAATTTTTCCAGACACACTAAATGCAACTGAACACTTGAAAAAAAGAGCATTTCCAAGAGAATTGTTGTGTTTGGAAAAATAAAAGTGATGCCTTTATTAGGAACGAGACTTGATGTCTTTGGACATTATAATGACTTCTTTATGTTTCCATACTTTTTCCCCTAAACTGTAACTTATTGCATACCTATTGTCTCAGTCAGCAAATAATGCCAAGTGCACAAACAGAAGGATTGGTGGAGATGAGCTGAGATTGGTTTGAGGCCACCACACTCATTTCACGTGTCACCAAAGAGCTACTTCAGCTGCAGTGAGCAAATCGAGGTGCCAGTCCCACTGATGTTTGTAAATGGTTGTTTATACTTCAAATTGTGTATTTTAGTACAGATTATGGATTTTCTTTATGGTTGCATTTCTCAGTGTTCTTTTATAGT
The DNA here is from genome assembly GCA_013397245.1 of Thryothorus ludovicianus. Lineage (NCBI taxonomy): Eukaryota > Metazoa > Chordata > Aves > Passeriformes > Certhiidae > Thryothorus > Thryothorus ludovicianus. The sequence goes on from VZTB01004171.1 coordinate 289,395, forward strand.
GGACAAAATGCCAGAGCAGGGTAAGCACAACACTGGCACAGTGTGACACTGTCCCCTGTCCCACAAAACACAAGTTTGTAAGTATGAAGAAAATTTTCTGTTGCATTTTCACTTTCTGAGTGCTAATGAAGCAAGAGCAAATCTTTTGAGAGGCGTGGCTGGCAGTTAATTGCTTTCACAAAATAAACTCAGTATCTTTCCTTTTGCCATCTAACATTTAAAATCATTTTACACATACAGAACATTTGAGTCTAATTGGATGAAGGATCTTAATTCCTGTTACAAAAAAAAAATACTGTTAAATTGATATTACTTCATTGATTTTAATAAAGCCTTTGAATATCTGAGAACAAAGGGTCTTATTGGTTCTTTAATTAGTAAAGGATTTATTCAATAAGTTATCGGACAAGTTAATTTACAGGACTTAATTTTGCTATTGAAAGGTTTAGCCTCCTTCCCTCCAAAATTGGGACGATGGACCATTCCAATACTGTGAAGGTGATGACCTTGTGATAACCCGTGTGTTCATCAGTCAAATTACTGTCCCCAGTAATGATAATGCCAAAGCTCTGGAACACTGGGGCAGCTAATCTGTATTCAAATTACACTCAATGAAACAGCAAGCACAATTCGAGTAATAACTCACTAGCACTGAGAGGTGAAGGGAGATGTTCAGACCCCTTCATGCAGATTGGACATTATCATACATTTCTTAGGTGTTGGACAGGTCTGCATGAGAGGGTTGTTAATGAAAATATCAATCAAAAACTCTGCTGACTTAATGGTCAATTTAAATTAATTAATTGGAAAGGAAAAAGTTGAGAAGGACAGCATTGATTGTTTAGCTCGGAGCAGTTGGCAGGCTGAGAGAACAAGGTTGCCCAAATAAGACAATGTTTCCTATGTCAGCTGATGCTTTGTGTAAAACCTTGTGTTAGAAAAGGTGTGGAAAATAGAAGGATGCTGTAATTTGGACACTTTAAATCGTGGGTCGGTGGGTTTGGGATGAACATGGTGGTATAATCCCAGCCTTGGAGGGAAATCTGCAGGAGAGGTGGAGGTGAGGCACTGTGCACCAGCTGAGGATTTGACCCTTGCTCTACAGACACATGCAGGAATCCTTTCATTCACAGCCTCATTTTTATCCTCACAACTTCTACTTTCTAGCTCAGAAAATGACTGTCAGTTGTCCCTAAAAGCCTGAATTTCTGGAGATCAAGGGGAGGATTCCTTTTGATTCAGGTGAGAAAGAATTTCAGCCTCCAGCTGCAAGGGGGCTCCTCACAAATAAAATTGTGAACCAAGAAAATATTTAATGCATGGAAGCATCTGTAAGAATTTTCTTATTAATATGACAGGCAGTATGTGTTTTATGAAACTGATGTAAAGTCTTTGGGTTTAATAAAATATTAAACTTATATTTTTAATTGTATATTTTGAAAATTAATGTTCTAAATGAAGATACTTTCTATATCTATGTCTATATTTATACCTATCTGTATAATAAAATATCAGTAAAATTTTTGAAGACAAAAACTTCCATAGTATTTTAAAAGGCATTTTTCTTTTTACATAAGCAAAGGCTATAGTAATTTGATGTCGGAACAGGCTAAAGCTTGAAATTAAATCAAATTTTTTTACCCAATTCCTGTGTTTTGAACCCAAAACTCAACACTGTTTTTTAATTCAGTGCTAAGGAAATGCTTTATTCATGGTATTTTATCAGTCTGAAGTACAATTAGAACTTCCTGCCAGCTGAATTGGGTTGTGGTGTGGGTGCAGTCTAAGATCTGAGCATCCAAAATATTTTTGGAGATCCTCTAAAATTCAAAACTTGTTCTCCAGAACATTTTAATCCCCACACTCTTTTTTTTTTCCCTTCAGCCAGCTATTTTGATTTGGTTTAAATTGTTTTCCTAATTCTACTCTTTCTAAATCACACATTGTCTTTTGCATCAGAGCAGAATGCAATCATCAACCCTGTGTATTATGCAGGGGGAAATAAATATGAGATGGAAAATGAAATGCATATGCAGCAGCTTTACTCTGGAAAGCATCTGACAGGCAGCACTAGGTTTGGTTCTAATGTTGTTTTTATAATTCTTTTTATTATCACAAAAACCAGAAAAGTGGCCTAATGAGACAGAAAGGAACCCAAATAAAGCAATTTGCCCCCAAAAGACAATATGATTATTATACATTTAAGCAAATGACAACAAGTGGAGAAGTACATGGCACATTAGGGAAATGAAGATAATGCACCGATTTTCTTTTCCTTCTTTCCCTTCTCCACATATATTTCCCACAAGACAGTATTGTATATGATAATAAGGAACTCAAATGAACATATTCATAATTAAATGTAAGCTGGTCCTTAGTAGAATTCAGGGGTAGGTCTCCAACCAGATTTCATACCTAACTTCTAGAAAATGCTTAGCATGATGGATACACAGTAGATCAGGGTTGCACTGTTACTGAATATGCTGCAAAGAAAATTTATAAAGGCTCAAAATGACCAAACAACCCATGGCTGTGTTAGGACAATGTTCCAAAGTAAATCTTGTTTAACTTCAGGAACCAAGTCATGTTTTCAGTCCTCTCCAGCAGCTACCACTCCCCTTTTCAGAGCTATCTCGGAGAATATTTCACCCAGGTCCCAAGGGGGAGTAGGTGAAAGCAGCAGTGACACAGGAAGGGCAAACAGCACACCAGGCAAAGCCCACAGTGGCACAGCCTTTGCAGCAGAGCAACTCAGCACAGCCCAGACCTGATGATTCTGCAGTTCAAAGATCTGCCTGGCTGAACTGACTTCTTTCTTGCTGGACTGTGTTAATGTAATGGTTCTACAGCTCAAATGCAATCTCAATAAATGGTGTTGCTGTTTGCAAACTCTCCAGCTTTGCTTTCAGATCTCATCCCCCACCAAAGTCACCCACTGTGTCTTTGACTCTTCACTGCCCTCACAGCAGCTGAACCACTCTGGGCATGGCCCTATCACCCCAAAATTCAGCCAGTACAATCTGTCCACACAACTGTGGCTATATTCCCCTGGGACTATCCAGAAACTGTAGAAGATCTATATATTCTATATGGAAGTCCTTTCTTTCAGTTGTATCTAAGTCTGCCCCATTTTCTGTTATACTGGTGTACTTGTAGGAGAAAATTTTGTAGAGGTGAACCCTATGTTATGGTACATCAAAGAAGAGTAGGGCAGAAGAAGTGTGAAAATACTGCTACTGGTGACTTAATCTGAGCCATACCTCACTTTTCTGATTTAGGAGGCAAAGATAATAACCAGACACCAGAAATTTTTATTTATAATCCCAACATTGATTCTTTCCGTGGTTTTGGACAAGCTACTGAGACTGGCCACATCATGTCATCATGTCCAGAAGGGAATAGCAACATCCAATGTGTTCAGTCTTTGTGGATGTCCAGACCTCTTTTCTGCACTAACTTTCCTGTGTGAAGCATGAGGATTGGACAAATCTGGCCCAGCATTGCCTGGGTAGTGTCTTGCTTGGGGGAATGGATTCCTAAACATGTTCCAGGAGCCTTAAGGCTGAATAAATTCTGATTGTCTGTGGGATCTATTTTTAAATGTTGGACTTCCCTCTTGGCCTGAGGGTAATGCAAAAATGTGTATGAACTATTTTTAGCTGGGCTATAAAGAGAAAATTCAGCTATCAGAGAATATAATTAGAACAGAACCACCATGCTAAATCTGGGGATTAGATATTATACCTTGTAATTAATCAGGCTGAATAAGGTTGTCCTGGAGTAGAATTGCATAAACCATTTTATTCTCCTACTGGCTCAGGGTAACAGGTCCTGAGAGGAATATTTGTGAAGGGCAAAGGGATGTTGTGGTTGCAGTAAGTCAAGAAACAGCCTTGGGCCTTGGACCTCCACTACTGGAGATGCTGAGGGTCCCAGCCTAGCAGGGAATCAGCCTCACAGCTCTCAGGTCAAACCTGATTGGGCCAGTCCCAGTCTGTGCCTCAGTGTACTTTGACCAGAGCCTTTCACAGCCTCAGAATTTCCCAGCATGGGAAGCAAATCAGGCACAGAAAATGGTAAAAAAAGATGGCCTTTGCTATATAAGTGTATCAGGACCTGTACATGAGCAGAAAGTATAAGTACTATTTTATTTTCTTGTGAATAACAATAAAATATTACACTGACTGCAAGCTTGATGTGAGAGCAAGTAATATTATTGCTCTTGCAGTATTTAGTTTGCTTGTATATTCTCTTGACTCCAGATGGATTTTAATTTTGTGTATGGTAGCTACACAGTGCGCACGTAAAAGCTTTAATAAATCTGCTTGTTCAAAGTGAAATAGGCATTTTGTATTATGAGATTGTCTTGCTCCAAAACAAATCCACACGATTAGAGTAGTGGATTTAACTAATTGTCCTCCAAGCAGCTCCTGTGGGAGAACAAAGTGTTGTCTATGTTAACAATGCCTCAAAGAGGGATCAGTCAGGATCAGCAAAAACATAGTATCACATGCTGTAGTATTGTGTTGTTTACAAGATGGCAGGAGGATAATTACCATAAAATCATTATCACTTGCTTTAGGGTAAGTACAATCATAAAAGCTGATATCTGAACTGAGTCCCAAATCTCAATATGTAACTACTGTTGAATTTCTAGAGAAACACAGAATCCCAAGAATCAAGATCTGGATTTCACTCTGGATCAGATTCTGATGTGTGGGGATTCTGTTTGCCAGAAAACTCCTTATTCAGCTGTTCACGTGAGATACTAAAGTGATAGATGCTTTTCAGAGACTTCTATTCTATTCTATTCTATTCTATTCTATTCTATTCTATTCTATTCTATTCTATTCTATTCTATTCTATTCTATTCTATTCTATTCTATTCTATTCTATTCTATTCTATTCTATTCTATTCTATTCTTCTTCTTTAGATCCTAATACCTAGTATTATTAGTGGTAATATTAATTGGGTTATTACAATTCATAATAATACATACAACATGTTATTGAAAATCTGAGAACAAACACTAGAGCAGTTCAGACTCTAGAAATGCCTCTCAGGCTGTGAGGGGAGCCTGGGAATAGCTGAGGTGCAGATGTCCATGTGATTTCTATTTAAAGGCAGGTGATTTAAAGGCATGATTCCCGCCCTCAGTGCTTCAGTTTTTCACTCAGTAAAACTGAGTGAATCCTGACATGGAGAGACCTTGGTAGGAGAGAAGCTGGGTCATTCCTTCTATCAGCTCAGTGCTGTTTTTTAGGAGGAAGAATGTAGAAGCGTAGCTGGAATTATTCATCCAGGACTGCTGGCTCTGGAAAATGTTGTTTTACCTAGTTTAGAAAGAGTACAGCCCTTAAATTCACTTTATCTGGCCCTTCTCATTGAGTGATGCAAGGAAGTGTCAGGGCACTGGAAGGATGACTTTCATTGGTATCATAATCATAGGCAAGGAAAACAGAGGGAGGCACTGTTAACAAGAAATTACCTGATCAATGTTAGAGTTCTGTCACAAGGACTTGTGGGGTTGCACAGACCCAACATAATTGCAAAATCCTGCAAAGAACCACCCAGAAATGCTCAAGGTGGCTGCAGAGATGATTAGTAGAGACTTCTGAAGCTTTGATCCTACTGCAGGCCAGCACAGTGCTGTTGTTATAACCTGCAGTCTCTTCCCCTGGGATCTACACTCACAAGTGTGTGATCCTGCTCCTGAGATGAAAAGGCTAAAAAGAGGTAGGGATAACATTGTCTGCTATGTTTATTTTGTACAAAACTTCAGAATTTGAGTCTCCAGGTCTCTTAAACTGCCACTTCTGAACACTCTGGTTCTTCAAGGATTGTTTGATAAAGGATCTGAATACATTCACTGAGATTTGTGAATGTCATGTTGTGAAACTGATTTCCTTCATTCAACTAAAACTGCAGACAAAAGCCCAAGTACAAGCTTTTCATTTTGCAGATTGGTGCTGTAGACAACTGGCCTTTTGTGGGTCACTTTGCATATTTTGGAACAGAGCAGGCAAAACCAGTGGGCAACACACTCTGGCATTACATACTCGAAGACTACTGAAGCAGAGAGAAATTCTCTACTAAAATTTTTTTCCAAATTAGTTTCTTTTTTTTTTTGTATGTTATCAGAAGAAGAAGAAGAGCTGACCTTTCTGTTTTTTTCCCCTGAATCAGTCATTACTTAAATTTCTTACCATCAAGCCTTGCTCCGCCTTGCCTGTCTCAAGTGTTATATTCCTGTGTCATCATTTCTCTGATTTTCCATTGCTCTGCAGTATCTACTGGGGGAGTGGTCAGGGTGCTGCTGTGCCTGACCTGCACCGCTCATTGTTTAACCAGTGGCTTCATTCAGTTCATATCTGGGGCCACAAATGAGTGAAGAGCTACAAATGCAAGCTCCAGGCAGCATGAGTCTAGCCAAAAAGTCCATGCAAAATACTGGAGAGCATCTGAGCACTGCAGGCAAAACCATGGCAAATCTACCCTGGCATCTGGGGTGATGACAATTTATAGGTGCAGCTAATCTCTCTAGGCTCCATTTGTAGCCAGTGGAGGAAGAGACACAAGGAGAGCTGATGTTTGCACAGCTGAAGATGGACTTTCCTGGGTTGGACTTGATGATCTTGGAGGGCTTTTCTAGCCTAGTTATTCTGTGATTCTGTGATTCCTCTTCACTCACCAAACACAATTCTGGAGTACCCTGAAGGACTAACTCAGCAACACAGTCCCAGCAACAAACACCCCAGGCAGTCTTAGTGATCCTCTCACAGGAACACCCCAATGTCCTATTTGGGAATGCTCTGTGCACAGAGCAATAATTTGCCCTGCCAATTTTCATCACTGGTAGTTACCAAGTGGGTCATTAATATGCTGTGTAATTCCAACCTAACTATTCTAATGTGCATTGATTTCATCTTATGTGAGAAAAAGAGCTCATTGCTTATTATTGCCTGTAATATATCTCCATGGCAAATGCAAAAGCTCACCACTGGCCTCTCAAATGGCTGAGAGGAATTAGCAGTGTTTCCTGGAAATGAGGCACTGTCTCTGAACACTTTGGAGCAGAGCACTGGGACACCAGAGGCTCCTCTGCTGTGGGGAGAGATGCTCCAACTCCTTAATCATGTTCACAGACTTTTGTTGGACTCTCTCCAGTCTGTCCACGTCTCTCTTGCATGAGGAGCCCACATGTGGCTTCATCAATGCTGAATAAAGGAGAAGGATCAGTTTCCTCCACTTGCTGTCAACACCTTTTCACTGCCCAGTCATGGGTGCAGGTTCTGGGAAGCATTTGTTGATGTGTCATCAGTGGCATAAACTCTCCAACTACTCTGCCACAGCTCTGAAAAAAAAAGCGTACTGCAGATGGAAAACACCTCTGGGATACAGACCAAGAGAGTCATGTATGCAAAAAATCAGAACACCACTTTGTGGCTCATGAATATTTCCTTTCCATCCAATTTCTGTCCCACCATTGGCTTTCCAGTGAAAGTCTTATTTTTACTTACTTCATATCACCTGTTGCTGTTGAGAATTTTTTTCCCAAGCCCTTCTATGTGGGGGTCATTCCTGTCTAAACAGACCTCCCCCAGGTTTTTAAAGAGATATTTTATGTTCCTTTCTAACACCTTACATGGACTTTGGGAGTTCACTGAATTTTGTTGGGGGTGGAAAAAGCCAGGACTGTGAGTCCTGTGGACTTTTCAACCACATTCAAAGGCTGCTTGTGTGACTGTGTTCAGGTCATCCCCATCTGCCAGGCTGGGTGAAACCAGGCATCCTTGACAGGGACAGCAGCTGGGTGGAGAGGTCAGTCCACATGGATGTGTGCACAGCCTTGGTGGCTGCTACCCACATCTTACTGCTCTTCAGACATGCTAAAAGAGTCTCTGTGTCAAAAACAGATGTCTTTAGACATCTGCAGAAAACCAGAGAAATACAAAACAGTAGTAATATTGCCAGACTATATACTGGAAAATAACCAGCATGGCGTTTGCAGGGCTTTTGACCTTGCAGGTCCTTCCATGGGCATGGCCCACATCATTTCCCACTCCAGATACAGTAGCCAGCATGCCTGCAAGGCTGTTTTTAGACTAATTCCTGCTAATGTCATGCATGGCTAGTTAACCTCCATTTGATCTGTCTTTTAGAGATTTATTCATCAATAAAGGAGTTATTACTCCTTTGATGATAGTTAGTATCATTTATATGAATTGTCTATTGATGGACACATTTAACAAAGGGTGTTTATGTGCTGAACAATCACATAGTTTATTTATCCAATAATCATATAATCGATTAGAAAAAAAATTCAAGTTGAAGGACTTCTTTGAGATTTGAGGATTTCATGGTTTCCAACTGTGTCCAAGATGTTTAATTTGTGTTAGTTATGTATTACATTTCACTAGTATTGTTCCTACAAGAGGATCTTATAGATCAACCTCTGGTAGCTCTCAGGTAAAGACTGAACCTGGCCACTTTGTTTAAGATGATGCTTAGGTATTTTTGATCACGAATGTAAGTATAAAAAATCAGAAATATTGGGCAGTGAGTGTCTCAGGAAAGGGCATTACTGACCACACTTGCCTTTCAGACAAAGTACTTTCTCAACACTAAGACCATCGTCTCTACAGAGGTTACAAATACCACATGAAACCTGTTTGTCTGATGCCTTTCAATGGCTGATGCCATTGCATTTTCACAAGGCTTATGCCTTCTGAACACTGTTCTCTTGTTCTCATATAAAAATCCAAACTGAATCAGAATACCCTTCATGTCTAGCAAGCCCTGTAGAGCTGCTGTTGCTCCTGGATTGAAGCACAGCCAGCTCTTGTGCAGCAGAACAATGGAGGTCTCCAGTGGGGCACATCCAGTGTTCACATCCCCCTGAAACCACCACAACTGGCACCACATTCTCTCTGGGAAGCCTAGGATATTGAAGGTCAGATTTCTGTGTTTAGTGATCAACATTAATCCCCCAATTTCCCCTGTCTCTGTGGGAGACGCAAGGACACACATGGACACACTTTTTTGTGAGAAGACTAAAACTTATTTATTAAACCATTTGACTCTATATTTATAGCATTTCTACACAGACTAGGGATTGGAGAAGAAAGCTGACACCTCTCCCATCCCATTGGTCAAGACAACTGTCCATCAGTTGTTCTTCACACTAAGAGAAAGTATGGAAACAACTTCATCATATTAAAAACATACTTCTGTTAACAACACCTGTGTGTGAGAAAGAACTAAGAACTATGAAAAACATCAACTTAGAAAGAAAAACAAGGGTGACATTTTCCCAAGCTCCAGATGCCAAGCCACCACCATATTATTTGGCTCTTGACACAGACATTGCAAACATGCAAAGAGTGCTTGTCAAGGCAGCAGTCTTTGGTGTGGAGGGGAGAGCCCATTGTTTGCCTAGGTGTAAATAGTGGATGTTTTATATCCGAAGATCCTGGCTTTGGCAGTTTCTCCATGTCAATCATATGTTCTGCTCTCAGAAAGAAGATGGCTGCATTGACTTACAGTGGCTTCCAGTTTCCTACAGGAAGGAAGGCTGGGCTTTGATCCTGCAAACATCCAGTTGTGTTTATTTGGAAATATGTGATTCCTTCTGTAGGACTATAGAGAGCATCAGAGGAGAACCTGGGCTGCACAGTGCAAGGCACTGCAGGGACTTCAGCATCCAGGGACAAAAGCTTTGTGTGGCACTTACTGCAGTAAACAGCTTTTTCCTTAAGGCAGGGAGTAAAGACTGCAGGAATGCAAGAGAAAATTCCCAAGGATAAGGGCTGAGGAGTAGTTTAAGAAACAGTGTTTTTCACCCCTTTGCACCACAGAAAGTAGGAACTGAGTGGTCTGAGTTGATGTTGGGATCTTAGAAAAAGGCAGGCTCAGCCTCTGTGATTAGAGCCCAGGTCCCCAGAATCAGTCTCAGTTATCAGCTCTGGGATGTCCAGCTGTGGCATGGATTCCCTGGTAAAATACCCTCATGAGCAGGGAGGGCAGAAGGGGATTGGTTTGCTATTATTAATCAGTGGCCAAAAGCTTTTGCACTGTGGTTTGAAGGAATTTTTGATCTTTTGATTTTACAGGAGACTGGAATTGATAAGCCGGGTGATTTCAAAGGCTGCAGTTTCAATCACACCCCCCTCCCTGCTGCCCACCCAAGAGACTCTGACCACAGGGAAGGACAAGTCCTGGGATTTGAAGGTTTATCCTGAGGCCACCAAGTCCCATAGCTTGAGCATTACCAGCCTGTAACAGCCTGAGCTAAGCTCTGTTAGCAGCAGCTTGGCTGGCCAATGTCTTTGCTAGATGCACTTGCAAGTGGTAGAGAATAAAACCCTGATCCCGTGAAATTTGGTGGGTGGAGGCAGATGGCTTTCAGTGCTAAAGAAGTGTCAATAGGGTGGTGAACTTGCTACACTCCGAATGAGGGAGGGGCTCCTCCTTCTTTCCTGAAAAAAATGTTACAGAAAACTTTCCTGAGAAGTGGGAGAAGGGGACTGACAAACACAAATTCAGATGTTTAAACTCTGTGGGTCGTTCCCTGCCCTCTTCGCATGGCTGCTCCTCTGAGATCCCTTTCTTGAAGGTAACACTGTAGGTGTTGATCTCAGACCTCTCAATCTGAGGTGCTTTTACTCTGAAGTAACTGTGGTACAACTGAAATCTGCTTTATTCCATACTTTTAACTAGTTAAGCGTATTTAAAATAATTCATGTGTTGTGTTTGTTAATTAACTCTCCCTTCTAAGTGAAAACCAAGACAAGTTGATATCTTCTTTAAATTGTGTACTTTAGAAATAACACTCTCATGTTTTTGCTCAGGGACTCAGGTAAAATCTTCAATTAGTTCAAATGACAATAACAGCAGCAGAGATGCAAACCAGTGGCAGTCACAAGTGCATGGGAGCTGAGATCTGGCAGATGCAGCCACTGCTCCTTCCCAGGAAATGTGGAAAAATATCACACCTTCTCAGCATGCAGCCTGGCTGGGTGTGCAGGGCACATCTGCCACAGAGACAAACACACTGCTGCATTTATATCTATATATGAGCTCCTGTACATTTATATATATATTGGAACATACATTTCTGTATGTGTGTGTCTAAGCAGGTGCCTAGGACTAGCACTGCATGATGTTTCTGCAATGCCTTCACAGGGACTTTATAAGCAGAAGAGTGCAGAAAAGGCATTATTAAATGCATGTGCCTTTGTTATAGCAAACAAAAATATTAATTATCCCACGAGGGTGATGAAGATATAAAAGAGGAAGACAGAGAGGTCCTAGAAAGAGCATTGACTCTTACATGTATGCCTCTTTTCTTGGCTCTGGATCTTCAGCACTGGAGTCTGGGAATTTTCCAGGTACGATGGGATAACTGAGAGCCTGCTCTAGTCACTTCAGCCGCAGGGGAAGGACAAATTTCTTAGGTTTGTTATACTTTATCATGTTTATTCAAAGCCAAGATCTGAGGCTCCTGCCACAAGCCTTGTGTATGACAGCAGGTATCTGCCCAGGGAGTGGGCAGGAAGGAAACACCTCTGCACCTCAGACTTTGTTGTTCTTTCCCTCTTGCTTCTGGAAAGAGCTGTAGGTGTGTCACAGTGCCACTACAGCCAAACAGGACAGCAGCACTTCAGGAGACACCTGGAACCACCCACAGCTCTTGGAGAGAGGTACTTCCTGGCATTAGGAGCTGAAGCACAAGCAGCAGAAGTGCTGATTTACCTGGCTTTTCAAAAATCTGGTGCCATCACTGAGGCAACACAATGACCCAGGCCCACTTGCAGCTCATCTTTGTACCTGTGCTTCTTACTTAACTGTTTGTGCTTTAGGGCCCAGTGGTGAGATCTGTATCACATGATGCTCAAAAGTTGAGTTGCTTCTTTTCTGCCTCCCAAAAAGATGGCACAAATCTTCTGGTAGCATCTCCAGGTGCCTGAAACACCCCAGGGCAGAAAGAGGATACCACAGGTCTAATCTGTAACCCAGCTTCTGGACTAAACTGCCCTTGTGTTTTATGTCTGCATAGGTAAGAGAAATGAAACCCAGTCCTTCACACAGAGAACTGTGGAAGCTTTTTGACAGGTCAGAAATCCCATTGCCTAATTTGAAGAGAAACTTTGTGAATTATTTCAACAATGATTTAGCACAAGTTGAGTCCTGGAGCAAAGCTGTCAGAGGCCATCTGGGTTGCCCTGCCACGGACCTGAAGCTGAGATATTCAGATTGCTCCCCAGTGTCCTGGGGTGCTGGAAGGACCCTGTACGTGGCTGGCAATGGGAGCAGGATTCCATCATTCTGAAGTGATGCTCCTCTCTCCCAACCCCACCTCACAGCCCAGGACTTTTCCCTGGGCTTTGGTGCCATCCGGTGGCAGCAAAGCCGAAAGGAGATGAACAAAATCCTCGGGTTTTGGGCAGCTCCTGGGCGCACACAAGAAGCTTGCAAACAAGATTTTAGGCTTTCCCCAGATTTCAGAGTGCGAGACAGTGCAAGTGCAATGGCCAGAGAGAAACTTCTGGTGATGTTTGAACCAGGCAGAAAAGTCAACTTTTTAATAAAACCCTCCAAATCAAAGAAAATTGAGAAGCTTGGCTTTTAGAAAATATTAATGAAGATGCCTAAAAGATTGTGTGTGAAAATCACATCAATATTCTCCAGATTTTCAAGTGTTCTGTTACTCAAACAAAAGATCCGAGTCTTCAGCTGGGGTAAAATAGTGAGACACAAAGTCAGTGGAGCCAGACTTATTCCACCCGAAATTAAGCTTAAAATTTTTTGTCTAATATGAAATACGTTTAGAGTTTGATTAATTTTATTTCATCTTGGTTTTTTATGTTTTTCATGTCACATCACTGAATTAACAACAAAAGGGACTCACGGAGTTCATGTTGTCCACATCAAGTGCATCAAATTCTCTGTACTGACAACAGAGTCTGCCTTGACTCAAGATTAGCATAGCCTTGGCTAAAACACGTTGCACAGCATATGGACAGCTGAAATTTTAAGGAAATTAGTCTTGGGTTATTCCCATGGGCAGATATTTGAACTTTTAGAGATGAGAGTCTTCAAATGTTCCTGTCTAATCCCCCAGACAGTGAATCCTATTACAACTTTCCCCACAAACCTTGGGTCCATTTGATCCCTGATGTTGTCCCCTCTCTATTAAACTGTTTGTAGATGAGGAAGAGTAAAATAAAAAATTATATCAATTTATATCAATCTCAGGAATTCTCTTTTTGAATCTATAGAGGGATGGATGTGCAATGAACTTTTCTTCCTCTCTGCCAATAAAAGTAGCTAGCTCAGAAAAAAACAGCTTGGAATAGCATTCATGGCTGGTATTTGAGGGTTGTGTTTGTGTGTTGAATTTATTATTATTATTATTTCATTATAGTTATTTTGTGGGTTTTTAAAAGAAATATTTAATTTGCATAACTCCTATTTAAATATAAATTAAAGATCTTGGATTCTTTTTTTAACAAAGAATGTATGTTAAAATAATGCATAATTTGAATCCTCAACACTTGTCATTGAGGTAGGAAATCTCTCAGCTACACGGACTGAAAAAACAAAACAAAAAAATAACACTTAAGCTAAGTTGTCCTAAAAATCCCCAGCATGCCAGCATAACCCTACACCTGTCTGATTTTAAGGCTAAAAGCCGAAACTTTAGCTTCAGTACTGCATAAAATAAAAGGAATGAAACAAGGTTATTCCCCTCCTCTTGTGGAGGCAAAAGTCTCCAGCTAGGGGAGTCCACAACACCAGAATGTTTTGACTTGGATTTATTTGGTGTTAAACAATGCAAATTGCAGGAGTGACAGCTGATCCATCCTGCCCTCACACAGCACACATTTCTGTGTACCTCTCCTGAGATCATGTGGATACAGGAGACATCTCTTTTTTTGCATTCCAGCTTCTCACCCTGCTCCCACTGTGGCTGTAGCATCCTCCTCCCAGAGTAACAGGCTGCAATGTTGGTATCACTTTGCCATTATGGGTGTTTGCTCTTTCCCAGCTGTCTTAGTTTATATTCATCCTTCAAATTCTACCCCTGAAGTTGTTAAAAGTTAGCAGGAGACTTTTGTCAAAAGACAGCTTTTGTAAAATTGAGCTGGCAAGCTGGCCACATCAACTATCAACTGCTTAGATGCTAAAGGCCCTTTAGACCTTCATGATTTTCACATCAAAAGTGAATCTGTGTAAGACATCCCTCAGCTTTTGCCTCCCACCCCTATGAGCTGAATATTTGCATCGCTGTAATTTGGAGAAGCACCAGAAGTACAGCAAAGGCTGCGGCTTTTCCCGAGCTGGCACACAACAAGCGGGCGGATCGCTCTCTGAACTCCCTCACCTCGCACCCCAGATGAACAAAACGAAGAAGGGAGAACGCTGAAGGGCCCTTGCTGAGCAGGATTTTAGTGCCTGCAGCGAGACCCTTTGCAGGAGCTCCGCTGACACTCGGTGGTGCGAGGGGGAACTGCAGAGCCCCGCTCCGGACCGGAGACATCCCCTCGCCCAGCGCTGCCTCTGCACAAACCACGCTCGTTTGCCTCCCAAAAATGTCAAACCAGAGCCCCGGAGCTCGCACTGATCACCACTGGGACTCCTCTCCTGTCTGCCTCCCTTTCTCCCCAGTGTCTTTAATGTGAAGGGCACTGTTAAATAATTACATGGGAGTTATTGTAGAAAAATAAAAGAATCTGGAGGTAATTTTCTAGAAGTTAGCCAGGACCTTGCTCTGGTTTGCTGGTCTCTAAGCTTTGAAAGATAAAGAAGGTGCCTAATTCAGGGAGTGCAGTTCTGCCACTGAAGAGATGTAAAGGACAGTTTAAAGGACAATCCATCCCACTGGAGACCCACAGGGTCTCCTAGAGGTGTGCATTTATATATTCATAGAATGGTTTGAGTTAGAAGGGACCTTAAGGATCATCTGGTTCCAGCCCCTTTGTCATGAGGGGTTATACATAGCATGCAGCAACAGCAAGTAGACATCTAGATTTGGTTTCTGAGTTAGATGTCTCAGGTTATGTAGGATGACTACATCCATAGTGGGTAAGCTTCACCTCTTTATATAGATAAGTGTGTAAAAGGAAAAGAAAAATAGTTCAAATCCTCTATGTGTGCAGAGTATTAAGAACTTCTTTACAAGTGCATTTAGAGTTGCAAGCATTGGGCTCTGGCAATGAGGGTGACAAAGGCAAAGTCAGAGTGGAGTCCCATAGGTACCAACAATTAGGCAAACACTCCTGTGAAAGCAGCAGCATCTCAGAGATGAAGAGAGGAAGAAGATTGCCCAGTTGTTACCACAATACAGGGGATATCCTCCAGGTTACATGGAAAGATCAGCCTAGACGAAGCTGAGTTCCCTTGGCAGGTGTCTGTGTCACAGACCCTGCCATCCTTATTATTTTCTGCTCTTTTCACACTGCCACAGGGATTCAGCAATTATCACTGGCCAAAGTCTGCAGGGGAAGTAAAGGATTGCTTGTCCCTGCCTGTCCCCAGGCCTGGGGAGCCTCTGGGGAGATATGTCAGCATCAAAGTCATTATTGGGCAAGGGGCAGTGGTGTGAAAGTGCACAGGAGGTCAGAGCAGATGCTTGGTTCTCTCTCAGAATCACTGAATCTTTTGAGAGGGACCATGTAAATCTTGACTAACAATGAGGAATATAAAAATTTCTGAGAATTTATGGCTTTCCGTGGTTTGTCCACTCCACATAACTGGTGACTTCCCCAGCCAGGCCTGAAACAACAGTAAGTTTCGGAATCATTAGGAATTCAACTGTGAGTCTCCAAGATGAAGTGCAGCTAAAATTCCCCCTACATTTATCTGGTGCAGGGCTCACAAGAGGGAATTACAGTCATCACAAGGACAGATGTGGGCAGCAGTCTTTGGTTATGGCTTTGAATTGCAAGTAAGCAGTGATCTAAATTTTTCTCATTTTGCAGGTTGTATCCTTAAAAATACATTAGGCCTGTATTTCCACTACTCAGATGCAAAATGCAATGCAGGTTTTCTTTTCTTTTTTTTTCTTTGCCTATTTTTCCCATTTTCAGCACATCCTCTGCATAAGGAGGCTTTCTTTCATAAGGTACAAAAGGCCCTTCAGCTGGAGTCTTTCAACATGACAAAAGATAGTGTCTTTTGACTCCCCATACAACATCTGTCCAGTTTGCTGGAGACCTGACTCTCTGCAGGAACAGTTTAACATCATTCAGAAGAGTTGGCTGCACTCATTTCCCTTCTTAAACAAACACAAAACCCCACCTAAGTCTGTTGTATTTCTGCCCATGTGACAGTTCTGTGTAGAGCTCAGTGAGATCTCAAAAAGACCAGCGGTGCCTCTGTGAAAGTTTTCTGATTTCATTTTTATGCCTTATGAGCAGTAACTTTACTGTGTAACCTGGATTTGCTACAGAAAAGAGACACGTTTAGCTGGAATGATTTGGATGAAAATGTTGGGAAGCATCCGTGGCTCTTGCTACAGTCAGAGAGGGCAAAAGGCAGGTCATAGCTATGATCTCTGTGGAGGAATTTCAGTGTAAACCCTGAGTACTGCCAGTGTATGGGATGCTGGATGTAAATTCCCAACAGAAGGAACTGCAGCCAGTGGAACCCTGGGTGATGTCTAGAGAGAGAGGGAAAGAGAAATTCTCTCTACCACTAAAGCAGAGGGATTTTCAGCTCCTCATGCTGCAATTGGATGCAAAGAGCTCTTCTGGCAGCTGCCAGCAAAGTGTGGAATCAGTTTAATGGTCACATGTGTGTTAAACAAAAATTTGAGCTTTATGCTTACTCGAGTGGGATGAATGATTCAATCACTTCTGTACCCTGAATCCTCTAGAGCAGCATCTTTAACCTTGCTGAGGAAAGCACTGGTGTTTTCACAGTACTGTAAAAACAGGCCATTTGCAGAAGTGTTTCTGTCTGTATAAAAAAGAAAAAAAAATTTCCCTTAACCTGAAGCTATCTGGACAATGTTTCTTGCCTTTGGGAATACCTTCAGAAAATAGAATATGCTACAGTTTTATAGTAGTATAGTGTCTCCTAACTTCTTGGTTTGTACCTATCTAGCTATCTAAAAAGGAAAAAAACAGAAAATAAAAAGGAAAAAACCCACCTTAGGTGCATATCAGAGGTCTCAGCTGAGAAATAACTTTCACTATCAAACTGATAAGGATTTTAAAGATGTGTTTAACCCTACAATTAAGACCCTGTTTTCAAACTTGTTTGATCTGTGTCCGAATCCTGTCCCTTGCAATAGGTTACTTGCTATACCTGATCAAATATTTGTAACAGCATTTCTGGAGTGCTCAGCAGTGACCTGACATTATCCCCTTTGAAGCCCAAAGGATTTTTCCATCTACATCAGTAAGAGCAGAATTTAGGGGGAAAAAAATTTGTTTTAAAACAGTGTGAAATTATCCATAATTTAATAATTTTTGGAGGGCCTGCCACTGTTTATTTATTTTGTGTTTTATGGTCAGTGCTTGCTATACTTTCTGTTCTTTTGTACAGGATCGAGTATGGTGAGCTTTGACGTTGATGCTCAGGAGATCCAAAACCAAAAAAAAAAACCCACAACAATAACAATAAAATTCCCTGGTCAGGGATATTTCCCATGATTTGAGCCTGCCTATTATCTTCTATACACATTGAGAGCTGCTTTTATAGCAAAACGAAGAAAATATACATGAAATAAAACAAAGCTAGAAGTTATCCAGGCCCTGCCTGGGAAGCTGCCTGCAGAGAGCCTTGTGGCAGCGAGTCATGGAGTGAATGGGATGTCCTGGATTGATGTGGAGCAGATAGACCTGGCCTGTGGATGACTGGGAAAACAGCAGGAAATCCTCCAGTTGTGCAAGGCAAAGAGCAGCTCCACCTCTTTGTGCTCCGGGCTCATGGCTATGCCTGACTGCACATGGAAGGAATTTGCATTGCCAACAGGAGCTGATCAATGGGAGCTGTCTGGGAAAGCTCCTTGTTACTCTGAGACAAGCAAGGGGTGGCAGTGAGAAGTGGGTGGCACGTGGTCTGGGTTCAGAGGGAACTGTAATGGGCTGCTTTGTTTTGACATAACTGTAATGGTCTTTCATGTGCAGCTGTATGTAGATAAGACAATGCCAGGATAATGCTGAACATTCAGATGCAAATGAATTGTATATGTAACTGTACACTGCATTATTTTTTCTTATGAGGTGTTTTGGAAGATTTCTGCCCCTGAGAACTGCATTACTCCCTGGACACGTAACCTAGTCTGCCACTAAACTTTCCCCAAAACAACATTCTTATTTTCAGATTCTCTCACTCTGATTACCAAAGATAAAGTGTAACAATGAGTCTTTATCAAAGAAGACATTTCCAGCTCTCCTTCCCCTCTGTGGAGAGCAAAGACTGGCTCGTGGGGAAAGGAGGATGTTCTGCATGGTGAAGGTGAGTTTTCATATTCACACAATCCCAATTAGCTCTTTGCTTCACTGAGAGTTTTGGGAGAGGGTATGGTGAGGAGCATGGAGGGTTGGAGTGGCAGACTGATGATTTTAGGGGTATAGTAATATTTCAGATCTGGGGAAATGCAGCCATAGGCTCTGTGAGAGGATGAATAGATGAAAAGAGGGTTAAGTGTAGCATGGCAGATGAGATCAAAGTTATGCCACAACAGCAAAAGAAACCCAGAAACTCCTCAACATTTTACCTCTGGCTCTGCATGTGTCTCATGACAACTCCTTTCCAGCAGCCCTTCTGGCTTGCTGCAATACTTGACAGGGCTAATGATTCTTAAAGATAAGTTTTGCAGAAGTGGAAATTGGTGAGAGTCTCTCCCTTCAATATTCCTATATATCCATAGATGCATGTCCTGACAATCTCAGGAATGATTCATAATTAAGACTGAGTTCTTAGAAAATGACTGGGCGATACTGTGAGTAGCTAAATGCCACAGCACCATGAAGGAGTAACTCAGAGATTGCCTGGTGTTGCTGTGAACTACCAGTAAAGCTGGTAACACCTTAAAATCAGGGCTATAAAATAGATAACTTTTGAGGACTCCAGAAAGTACTGCACCAAAGTGGCATCGAAGGTATGAAGTTATACACTCAGAAGTCATTAAAGTTTCTTTTCCTCTATTTTCTTGTGTCCTTGATGCTTTATACTACCCATAACTTTACCAAGGATTCCTTGCCATAGTTGAGACAAGATGCAAAGCCAAAGGATCTCCAGTAATTATAGTGTGTGTTGCCTGTCTGGTCCCTCACAAGCAGTACAAAGCCTGTTCTAGTCGATCAAATAAAAAAAAAAACATCAACTCAATTGTATGTGGGGTTTCTGGCACTAAGGTTTTTTTTTTTAGAAGATTTCCTACCCAGAAGCTGTCCCTGTTTTTGTGGCTGACAGTGCAAGTTGTTCCATCTTCCACAACCCCCCAAGATTTAGAAGATTTTTTTTTTTTCCAGGGTGGCTGCTCTTCTACAGGAAGAAGCAGGCACTGACAACAAATTCAGTTTTTGTTTCAAACAAGAAGATATAAAATAAAATAAATCTTTCTCATTTTTTTGGTGCCATGAGAGCATTACAAGGCTCCATCTGGGAACATATGCTTCTAGAAGGAGCATTGTCAGAGCATTATTTTGAAATGTGGGAATAAATTGGAATTTTTGTCAGAGTAAGTCTATTCATCCATGACTTTCTAGGCTGCATTTTACATTTGCTTACCTGTGCTGTGCTGAAGTTGTTGAAGGTACCCAAACCTTCATTCAAATGAAGTGACAACCATTCCTTTTGTTTCAAGGTCACCACTGATCTGGTCAACATCTCAAATATGTGTAAACCTGAATGACATCTAAATCTGACCTTCTGTTTCTGTATTGTAGGGCTTCAGATCTTCTACATCTCAGCAGGGCCTGAAGGAGATGGAGTGAGGCTCCATACAATTACTTTTAATTCCTTTACTGCTTCCAGTTTTTACTTTTTTCTTTTGCTTTGTTTTATTCTGATCATTTCACTTCAGGCTTTATTCTCCTCTCACCAGCAGTGATTCAAAGCAGGAACAATTAATCTGACGTCATCGACCAGATTTTTTCTTTCATTTACTCTGCTTTTACTCTAATTATTTTTGAGAGGCTTGGAGTCTGTCTTTTTAATGTTTAATTCCTAAATACCATGGTGATGTCCTTTATATAAATATTACTAATGAACAATCCAGAGCAGAATTTTACATGGAAAATGTTATTTAAAACAAGTATTTCCTTAAAGCTCTACATTTTATGTTCCAGACAAGCCTGAGTGCTGTTGACAGCACTGTACAGTCTTTCCACTCTCTGGGAATAAAGGTCTTCAGAAACAGAATCATGGTTACAACTCTGCTGAGGAGCCCACAAGGCCTGTTGTTCAGCACATAATTGACCCATTTGATAAGACAGGTCAGAGAAGCCATCTCTGTGTCTTTTCTTGCCACGTTTGTTCCCTGTGACAGAGCTCAGATGTTGTTGATATTACAGCCCAGATCTCAGCCTCCTGTGACAAGTGAGTTTTTCAGTGTCCTGCAAACACACTGCATGGTCTCCAGTCTGCCCTTCAGTCCTGCTGTGGAGGGACTGACTCACAGCTTGCTGTTTGCTCTGGTTTGGGGGCCAGTCCCTTTCTGATAGTGCAGGGGCAGAGAGATTGATGGCTCTTGCTTTGACATGTGTGAGGCCACAGTGTGCTCCTTGTCTTGTCTCCTAGAGGATGCAGAGACCTGTCAGGTCTCTGGACAGAGAATGTGTGCTCAGCCTCATCTGTCTTGTGCCCTGTCACTCTGCAAATTGGATCACTCAGGTGCCCATGGAAACCCTTCATGGCAACTCCTCCATCCCAGGAGCATTGCTTCTTAGAGCTGTCAGTGGCCCAGGGACCAGGTCTGGGTGATGCAACAAAGAACATGGATTTTGGTGGTTGCAGAGGCTTTCTTAAGGCAGAGGAAGGTGCCAAGGATCTTCCTCACTTTCACTTCCTGTGCCAGGGTAAGCACAGTGAGAGTCTCACAAGTGTGAGCTATTTGCCAGTTTCTGAATCAACTTTCCTGGTGTAGTTGGGCAAAATGTAAAATAGAGATACAAAGCCCTACTTTGCATCATGGTTCATATCCTGAGATGGTGCCCAGAGGGTTAAAAGCAGAAAGGAGATTGCCTAAGATGAAAACAGACCTTAATTCAGGTAGTGACAGTGCCTGAGCCAAAGTGGAGAGTGAACAGGCATTGTCTGAGTAGTGTTTAGGGTCATATGAGTTTCATCAATATATTCTGCAAGCTGGCAAAAGGAATCCCAATGCAAGCTGTAAGGACCTGGATGTTATTCCTGTGTGACCATCCTAGCATAGAAATCTGGACTTACTTGAAGGCACCTATAGCAGCAAAAGGTAATTTTAGCCACAGAGAATATTGAGAGCAAAGAACGGCTTCTTCCTCTTAAGGAAAACACCCAGAGTTTGCCAACTTCTTCACAGCACCCAGGGACAGTCAGATGAAGCTGCCTGTCTCTAGGAATAAACAAAGCAGGCTAGAGCCTGCTCTGGCCCTGAGGACAACAGGCAGCACATAGTTCATGTCTGCAAGCCCAGCCTCCAAAATACTCATCTATACAACTCATTTGGAACAGGGTGTTTGGGAGCAGCCTCACTCACATCCCCTAAACTGTACTGAGGTGTGCCCAGGAATGCATCATTTGGGTTAAATAGCAATGAAACAGCATGGGTGATTTTAAGAGACTCCTCAGGCTCATGGCTTGATTTTTTACATACAGCTGCTCTGGCCCAGCTAGTCTGAAAAGTACATAAAACTGATCTCAGAGTTTGATGCAGTACCTGTGTAATAAAAAACATGCCAATCTCTATTATTTCCCCTGAACAAGATTCAGCACCGACATGGATCCTTCACTGTTCCTCTTTGAAGTAAACTGCCAAGCATCAAAAGCAACCCACAGACAGGCTCTAATTGTGAATAGAGTCCACATCCCCAGCAATGCCATGCTGCATGGCTGGCTGCCAAAACCAGGCTAATGTAATTAAAAGAAAATTGCATCTCTGTGGGTTTTCACTTCCTTGGTCATAGCAGGTGCCTGTACTGGGTGGTAAAATGCATCTGCAGCTGCTACAGCTGTTACTCTGGCACCAAAGCAAGAGTCCAGCTAAAACCCAGGAAGAGTATACTATGTTCAACTTTTAAACCCTAGACAGCAGCTTGCCATCATTTCATTCCATGGTATTTATTGATATAGCATGTGGTGGCTGGGGGATTTGCTGGGTTTTGTGCAAGCTTTTTTTTTTTTTTTTTAAGGGTAGAAAGGAATTGTTTTGAGGTTTCTCTTTTCAACCTCTCCCTGAGAAAATTATCCAGGCTAAAGATGCTGCCAACCATTCTCCCCATGGAGATGGCTCCTGCTGCAGGGTGAGGTAATGACTGACACACGTGAAGAGCACCCGCTTAGCAGGTACTGGGCCCACTGACAAGAGTCAGGCATTTGGTGTAATTAGAAACCAGCTTGCTGAGCTAAACGGATCGTCTGAGTCACCTTTAGATGGCCGAGTGCCAAGGCACTGTCTGCTGTGTAATTTGCTGGTCAATATTTTCCACAAAAGGCTCCCCCCCAGAGCCGCCTCCAGCGCCTTTGTTCGCTGACTGTAAGTGTTTGCGAGGTGCAGTAGCCTGGCAGCATCTCTGGCATCCAATGATTTGCTCTGAGACATTTCTAAATCCAGAGCAAAGCTCCTGGTTTTCTTTCAAGTTGTCATTCATTGGGGTGATGAGGGGCAGAAACAGAGCTCTAAAGAAAGAAGCTTCTAAAGACCTTCAATGTTGTAAGTAACTGAGATTATATAGAGAGTGAAGGAGAGAGACCTGGGCTATGGACGGTGCTGGAATAAAGCCAGTTTTAAAGCATGATTTCCCTTTGAATAAAGAAGCTTTTGCCCTTTGCACTTCTACAGCCATTGAATCAACAGTTGCCATTATAAGGCTGCAGGTTTTTTCTTCCATAATCAGTGCAGAGATAGATTTTTATTCATAACATCAGAATAATATCTCACCTGTGTCCTTCTGATGTATTGGTCCAGCTTGCCTGTGAGCTACAGCCTGGGAGATGGAGCGGGATGAAAATATAACAATGACAGCACAGATTCTGTGCAAAAGCCAACCTGAAATGGAGGAAGACCAGTCAGAAGAATAGCACCAGTAAATGAGGGCTCTGCTGGCCTCCATTCTGCTCTTGCACAGAGGGAGAGCTGAACTGTCCTTCCCATCCAAATAACAAAAGAGAGAAATGCTGTGCACGAGTAAAGCCAGGGGATAGAGCAGCCTTCAGCAGATGCAACAGCTGTGTCCATCAGGAGCTGACTTCACCAGCAGGTCCTTGTTTGTAATTCTGTGGGAAGGATGGCTGGCTTTGAGCTGGGAAGAAGATAATAAAGCTGCTCCAATGGGCATAGGCATCTCAGATGTTGTCACTGTGGGCATAACACCAACTGCATTATGGGGCTGGCCTTCACTTGTATCCTCTGAAGAGCACAGTTTTACAGGGATTTTTGCCCCACCTGTGTTCATCAGAACTGCTCTGTTTACTGTAGGGGCTGCCACTGAAACCTTATATGCTTTCCATGGCTGTGTTCTTCTACATGCTTCTTTCAGGGTCCCATATCTTGCTTTGTTCCCTCCAGAGGGTCTCTGTAGAAGCATCTCTGCCCCTCCAATGAGGGATTCAGAGTTGAGCCTTTGGCTCCTTCATTTTTTCTCTAGAGACTGGAAAATAGGCATAACTCCTCTCCTAATTTTCAAGCCCTTATCAAAATATGTCAACGTGAGGAATACTCAAGCAAGTGGCTGCCCCACAGTGTGCAAGTGTTTCATATAAACCTAATCAAGAATATACATACAAAACTGGACTCCAGTGTCATTATTAAACAATATTTCAGGGCAGGGAAATATTGTGAAAATATAGTCATGTGATCCATGCCACAGACACCATGGGCTCAATCCCATTGCTTAAACTAGGTTTATGTATGTCTTGTGCCATCTGAAGTCTCCAAGTGCATTCAAGTCCAAAGTTTAGGGCTGATCCCTTTTGATAAAAGCGTGTAGGGGGCATTTGGAGGTCAGACAGGAACCTTAGGACATCTCAAATGGTTGTAAGTTCCTTATGCTATACAACCTTTTACTAACCCTAATATTTGGGCTTAAAACACAGACGTTAGGAGAAAGACAAAAAAAAGAAACATGAAATTATCAATACCTGATGTCTCAATTAGCGTTACATGTTTGAATACTTGTTCTTGGGCTGCTCTTCCTCTGGACAGTTTGGGCAAAATACTGTAGCAGTTGAACTTGGAAAATGGTTTCTAAATAATTTAGCAGCTGAGTGGCTGGTCTTACTACTGAGACCCATATTCTCAAACCTGAATCTCTAGATGTGATGTTGTTTGGAGTCTCCAACTCTGTAAGCTTTTGTCTCTTTTGAAAGCCATTAGGGCACTGAAGGTGGATCTTACAGCATGCAGAATAGAGTGTTTGCTCAATTTTGGGTTTCAGTTGTCTCAGATACACTGGCTTTCTGAAGAGGAAAATCCTGTAACTTTTGCTCACTTACTGACAAAGAGTGGCATTTACTCTTTATTGACACACTGCTTGCACCATGTGCTGAGCAAAACCTGCAAAAGGAGCAATCCAACTCCCAGAGACCAGGTAAAAATCTACAGGCAAAACTGAGGAACTGAAACTATCTAGAAATTTATTCTAAACTTGCTCTACTTACAACACTATTAGGAAAACTTGAAAGCAATTAAAAAATTCTCTAACATTTGTTTTTAACATGTTGCAAGTGAAAATTAAATGCCTACTTAAAAGCAACATTTCACATTGGAATCTACCTGTATTTATATTTTAAAGCCTAAAAATGCTTTCCAGAAAGGATCAAATGCTTAATTTCAGATTGTCTTTTTCCTTGTCTGTCATTTTCCCAATGTTTAAGTTCAAGAACAAAACTAAGAAATTGCTTGTTCCAATTTCTTGTTCCAAAAATTGCTTCAGTCACCCATATAACTGTTTTCTAGCCTTTAAAACTGCTTGTTTTCAGGTTTTTCATGACAAAATCAGAAATGTTTTCTGGACCCTTATGTATTTTGGTTTTCATGTCTTGAGACAAATGAGAGCTGAATATAAAAGTGATCTGATTCTTCCTATTTTTGAAGAAGAGCCAAATCAAAGTTTCCATTTGCACTTGAAGAAGAGATTCAATGATTGCACAGAGAATGTACCTGATCAATCAGAAGATCTTTTCCTGTAAACTTTGCTGACACATAGCATGTATGCTAAAACCCCAGATACAGTGATGCAAAACTGCAACTAACACAAATCACTGCAGCACAGAGGACATTCATTGAGCTAATTCACTCTGCCCCCTTTGGAAATTTTCTGGCTCATTCTTATTTCTTGGTCCAAGTAACTTTGTGAATCTGTTCCTTATATATTTCTGAAGTGGGCTATAAAATTTTGGTTTGTATATTCAGAACCAGCATTGCATAGCTAATTTGCAACTTCTACAAACTAAACAAGGTTCTCTTTCAGATTTTCCCAACTCTACTCAAAGGAAGCATTTTCCTTCTACTATATGTTGGTATCAAGGGGATAACTTAACTGGTATCAACTGGATTTTCAGTTGCTTCAGGAGCTAGATTTTGGCTTTGGGGTGTAATTTAAGGCAATCTTGAGTGATGTTATATATCTTCTATGTGATGTGATGTTATTTTTGCAGTAAAACTCCCTGTATTGTTAATTTTTATCATCTTCACAAGTGACACACAAATCTTTAGTATGAATTTATCACATATTTTACTGGAAAGTATAAAAATATTTTTCTTCATCAGCACAGACAAAGATTTTGGTGACTGAAGGAAAGCCCTCCAAAATACCTCTCTATATAAACTGATTCTAAAATAGGCGATTAGCATTTCTTTTCTTGTAATTTTAAATTTTGGATTAACCATGGCAGATATTTTTCTGATATGTCCAGCCAATTGTTATAATCACCATGGTCTTTTTAGGTTATTTCCTGGAGAAAATGACTGCTCCCTTTTTTCCCCCTGTAGAATTCTTAGAATGAAAACATCATTTTACTGACAGCAATGTGATGTGTTTCAGGGGAAGAAACTAATGACAGGTCATGACTTTTTTCAAGAAGGAAAAACAAGCCTTCTCCAATGTATAAAAAGGCAGGTTGACACTGTTCAGTGTCTGGGGATATTTTCTGAAGTCAAACAATACACGGTGTGATTGTCATATTCTTGCAGTCATGGAAACGTAGAGTGTCTCAAAAACAGCGACCTTTGGCTCTCCAGCTCCCTCTGAAACATCCTATAAAAGGGAGCCAAACTGAAGTAAATCTCCATGCCTGATCACTCTCTGTTGCACTCTAAAGTTGGCTGTTCTACATTTCAACGATCAAATCTTTCAGACACTGTGTTGTATTTTCTTGGCCTACTGCTGACCTTACTTTCCCTGCAAAGCTTTTGCAGCAGCTCCTCTCCTCCACACACACAGCCAAGGTCAGCTGCACATCCAACACCTGTTGCATGATTTGCTATCAGAATCCATGTATTGTTTCAAAAATGCTCCAGCACCTGTGAGGGGAAAAAAACAGTATGAGGAAGTGACAGGGAATTGTTCTTACAAAGGCATCCTACAGATCCATCCTTGATCCAGGAGGCGATTATGGCTCTTACGAAAGAGCTGCTACATTTCATGAGTCTTTCTGTTGTTCTTGGTCCATTCTCAGAGGATTTGGATTACATTTATGTTTAATTGTTGAATGCTATAATTTGATGAGAACATTAACTGGTTGCTGCTCACTGAAGGAAATAATGGATGTTACCACAAAAAGAGGGGGAAAACACATAGCCCAGATGGCTCTATTCCACAGCCTCACTGGCAAGGTAAAGGGTAAAATCTGATCAAAACTAAGGTGGGTGGAGGCAGCTCTCTGCCAGCATGAGGTGGTGCTGCCTTGCATCATGTCCAGCCTGGTGCCATCTATGTGGCTGCTGGCCAAAATCCCAAGGAGGCTGGAGAAAGCCCTTGCATTTTCCAGTTCTCACCTGCCTTTCCCAGGGGAGTCACAGCCACCCACGCTCCTCACCACAGCCCTGGTGCCAGGGTCTGCAGGGCTCTCGTGATGAGAAACCTGCAGCTTGCAGGAAGCTGCTTCCCTTCCTAAAGGATCTGCAGAGCTGGATCCAGAGCCCCGAGCACCACCCCTGTTGGCATTGTGCTGAGCGTAGCAATTCCTTTCTCACACAGCAGCACAGTGGGATGGGAACACCACTGACAGCTGTTCTCAAACTTGTTCATGCTGCTCAGTTTTCCCAGTTTTTCCACTGTGTGGTACAAAGGCATGTGGTGTTCCCTTCTGCCCAAGTTAACTTTTCTTTCTTTTTTTTTTTCCTTATTTCTAGAAGTCCTGATCCCTAAAACCTAATGTCACGTAGCAGGAAATTCTTCATGCCACTTATTCATTAACTGCTCTTGTTTAATATGTATTTGGGCTTGGCTATTCCATTTTCAGCTGTTGCTAATTTTTTTTACTGGAGGAGTGATCTACATTTTTTGTGTGGAAAAAACACTGTTTGTCAGTGCAGTAAAAATAATTTTTAAACCCCTCCATGAATAAAGCTTTGTGAGACCAAAGAAGAATTGCCATGTGTCACCATAAATTGGTAAACTCTAGCTCCTGATCTAATGTCTGATTGCTCCATTATCTTAATACCCAGCAGCATATAAAATTCAAAGGAGCAGAAGATTCAGCTCAGATGTTTTTCTGAACCACCCAGACTACGCAATTTTCTTACCCTCTCTATCTTTCCACCTATATGAGGTTCAGACCTCAGTTGATCCTAATCTGTTAATTATGCCAGATTATGTAGTGGTTGAGTAATATGTAATAGAAAAGCAAAACATTTCAACTTGCTACCTTTGATCTGAACTCAAGTTTCTAGAGGGCATGAATTAGACTGGAGGTGGTCACCTGTTTCCTGAGTTATTCTTTTCCTAATTTCACTACATATAAGGCATAATTCTATATCCATGGCTTTTTGGCAAGAGTAGCCTTGAGAGAAAGAAAACACCCTTCTCTCAAAAGAGCTTTTTTGTTTTTTTTACAGATTTCATTTCTTCTAAACAATTCCTTTGAAGTCCCTTCTGGTGAGGAAAACCCTGTTCGTGTTCTTTTTGCAAGATTAATTTCTTCAGACTGGTCAGGCTGATTGACAAGAAGCCTTGTCCAAAGCTGAGCATTCCCTGTCCCACAGTTAGAGAAGGGAGGTGCATTGAACTGCCAAGCTTGCTTTGTTTCAGGTTATGCTGTGAACATGAAACTTCAATTACTCTTTCTGAATCAAAGGATCACAGAATCGGTTGGGTTGGAAGGGACCTTAAATCTTGTCCAGTCCAACCCCCTGCAGGGACACCTTCCATCAGACCAGGTCACTCCAAGCCCTGTTCAGCCTGGCCTTGGACACTGCCAGGGATGGGGCAGCCACAGCTTCTCTGGGAGATCTGTGCCAGGGCCTCACCACCCTCATGGTACAGAATTTCTTCCTAATATTCCATCCAAATCTATCCTCTTGCAGTTTAAAGCCATTCCCCCTTGTCCTATCACTACATGCCCTTGAATTACTGCCAAAGTAAACAACAGTTTGTTGGGGGTTTTCTTGAGACTAACCAATTTTGAGTAGCCTAGGATCAGTGAGATGGGAAATTTGAGATTTTGTGTCATCCTGGGCAACATGGAGCAGTTATTTCTGAGGTGGAACTCGAGGCTCAAAACCATCTTTAATTTAACTGCAAACTCTTACCCCACACTCAAACAATTTATTATTTAACTCCACCAAATACAAAGCACTCAGACATATAGGACAAAATGTCATGACACCAGTGTCCCAGATGCCCTTTGCATGTGCCCCATGCTCTAGCTGTCCATCAAGCTGAAGGTTGGCCTGGGTGATTTACTCAGAACAGAGATAACAAAAGGATTTCAGCTCCGTTTATTGCAATGTTGTTCGGCCCCAGTGCATATCCACAGCCTTGGTGCACCTTGTTTGAACAAGTGTTGCTGCCCAAAGAATTTTTAATAACGTGCATAATAAAGTTTAATAGGCTGTAGCAAGCAGACATGTTTGAACACATGTTTGCAGTATGTCTAAATGAAGTGTTTATATTTCTGCGTGTCCAGTATTGCTATTCCAAGTTAAATTCTATAAAGAAAAAATAGAGTAAAAAATTACCAAAATACATGCCTAGTATTATTCTTCTTTTTAGAGGAATTACTTCGAAACTATGTTTCTTGTTATGACATCAGGTTTATATTGTGAGTTACAGTTTTCTGTGCCTGTCCAAGAAATGTTTAATTCTCAGGCATTTCTACAGAATTTATGTGGATTTCTTCCTTGGTTATAGCAGGATTTCTGGTAATTTGTCCTTTATACTATATTTAATATAAGGAAAATCATCAGCTTCAAAAATGGAGAAATGGTTCCAAATCCAGATAGAATAATGGGGTTTTTTTCTAAAATTTAAGTATTTTCTAGGTCAAAGCTAATTGTGAAATCTGTATATAAGAGTAAAGATGTCTCAGAGTTCTAGTGGTTTTGTTTCTGATTTTATTTCCATTCCCTTCATTTTGTATGACTGTCTCTTTGGGACATTCCTGGGGTTTTTTTCAGTATCTTTTTATACAAATTCTTGGTAGTATGCAAAATAACAATAATTATTGTAAGTGATCCTTTTTTACAAGGCATCACCAGCCTCCACAGAAAAAAACTTGGCTTATACTTAGAATGAATAGTTTAGCTTGGATAACAACACGGGTATTCATCTTCCAACATTTATTCCAAACAGAGAATTTCTTTTTGCCATTTCTTTAAGGGGATCTTATCAATGTATACAAATATCTTAAGGGTAGATGTCAAGAGGTCAGGGCTAGACCGTTCTGAGTGAATGCCAGTGACAGGACAAGGAAGGGGCACCAATGAAACACAGGAAGTTGTATCTGAATTTGAGGAAAAACATCTTTGCTGCGGGGGTGACTGAGCACCAAGCACTCGCTGCCCAGAGAGATTGAGGAGTCTCCATCTCTGGAAAAATTCCAAACCCACTTGGGCAAACTCCTGTGCAATGTGCTCTGAGTGAACCTCAGCAGGGAGTTGGACCAGATAATCTCCAGAGGTTCCTTCCAACCCAAACGGTTCTGTGATTCTGTGAATAATATTGGCATAAGCCAAAGCTTTAGTTTTGTTGTCTGATACATTTTTCTGTCACCAGCTCCTCCCAGCCGCTGCTGTGTCTGGCTCAGCTCATCTGGCAGGGACCTGCAGCAGCAGCATCCTGAAGGACTCACGTGGCCTTGCTTCACTGGTGACCTTGCATGGCCATCAAAGGAGACATCTCTGACACCCTGGCCATTGTAAGAATGATGTTCTGCCCTAGAAAATCCCAGAAAAAATCAGTCCATAATTGTCTTCATCCAGCTGAAAAATTGAGGGATGGTCCAGCTTTGAGTGCAGACTGGTGTATAACCCAAAAATCTTTGGCCAATCTTGGGGAATTCAAAGCTTATCTCATCTGTAGAATGGGCTTGTCCACCTCAGTGAAAGCATACACTTATTGCCTTATAATAGGTTGCAATCTATTCTGCTGGGATTTGATAGTGTATTTGAAGACCTATTATCTAAAATATTCTGATTTAAAGCCACTTCAAACTGTTGGCAAAAACTTTGCATTATTGATACCAAACACATTTTTGTTTTCAGATTAGCTGTATGTTTTATTCCTCATGAAGCTTAAAAGCCCAACTAAACAGACACACTGAAAAACAAATGTTGCTAAAGTGATTAAGCAGCCCACAGATGGCTTATATGTTCCTGTGTCAATGAGACAGCTTTATAAATGAAGCATGTGTGATAACCATTTATGTTTCATTTTAAAAATGCCGAGTATTTTTTAAAACAAACATATTTTCAAAGAAAAACATCAACCAACTTGATGAAGAGATTTAACAGCCAAAAAAGCTGTCTAGCCCAGATGCTTAGTAGCAGCTGTAACCTTGTGAAAATTGACCTATAACATAGCCACAGGGTTCTTGATTCTGAGAAGAATCTTCTCTTTAAGAAAATTGATTTGCTTTACAAACCTTGACCCCTCACTATTTTTCATCCTCCATCAACCCCTGGGGCCCACTGACCTTGCTGCAAGAAGTCATAGGCATGAGACACCCTCCTTCAAATGAGTGGAAAGATTTCCATGTAGGGTTTGTTGGGCCAAGGTTCATAGCAACAAATCTTTCCTTGTTCTGCTGCAAGATTAAGTCAAGATGACTGACATAATTGGCCAAACAGTTTTCTAACTGGCTTTTTACTTTTGAGATGACCTCTGTTTCTCCCATTCGTCTGCTGATTACAGGTCAATAATACTGTCAAGGAGAGATAAAATAATTTTGTCACTTAGAAATATTGTAATGGGATAAACCCCCTGGCTTGTCATATCACTAAATTTGAAAAGATAATTGAGCTTGATAATTTAAATATCAAGTGAATGCCTCCATGCAAGCAGTGTTAATAAAAGCCAGGAGGAAGGTGGAGATGAGCTCAGCTGGCAGGTGAGGGAGGGTGAGTTTTGGTGTCCAAGAGACAAGTAACTCTAAACTTACTCTGAATTAATCTGAACTTCTTGTTCCTACAAGAGTACACAGGGTGCATTTATGTTATGAATATTCTTTCATGAAATCCTTGAACCAGCATCAGGTAGGGGATGATCTTTATTGGGAATGTCATTGCAAGCTGTCAGCTTCTCCACCTATCATGGAGACATGAAAAGTCAGTTTATTGCCAACTCCTTTTTACCTCTTTCTAGCAAATATTCCTTTCAAAGGTCACTTGCTTGTCTGGATGTCATCAAGACAGTTACCAACTTTAATTCCTTGATGCCTACCAAAACATTCATATAAGCCAAGATTTGCTCCCAAGCCTACAGCAGTAATTACAATTAATGAGCTAAAGTGATTGAATCATTGGAGGCCTGAGGGAAAATGTTTGCACAGTGTTTCAGTTACTATTTGCTTTATGGGCTCTGTTGACTGTACTTGCCAGATTTTTGCATTTATTAACAGGGTTGTGTGACGTTCTGGCCCCTTCTTTCTGCTTTTGAATCACCCTCAGTTCTCCCTGGCAGATCCTGAGTGTCACAAGTGCTGCACAAGAAGAAACAAACTTGACTGAGGACATCAAACTGTGCTGACACCACACAGAGAGTGCTCAGCTCTTCCCAGTCTCACCTGGGAAGATGCACTGTCAGCATCAACCACAGTCAACACCATCCAAAAAGCAGGATCTGTGGAGTGAGAACCAGGCTAGCACATTTAAGGTTTTTGAGGCTGGCTCCAAAAGTTTTGTACAAAACTGGAGT
The DNA here is from genome assembly GCA_013397245.1 of Thryothorus ludovicianus. Lineage (NCBI taxonomy): Eukaryota > Metazoa > Chordata > Aves > Passeriformes > Certhiidae > Thryothorus > Thryothorus ludovicianus. Next base: position 321,906 of record VZTB01004171.1, read on the forward strand.
TCAGGCTGGCCACAGAAGTGGTAACATGGACTGGGAAAGAGAAGCCAACGGTTTTTGCCTGTGTACAGCACTGGGAGAAGAACAAATTTCCATCATGGGACAACCAGCATTTACAAAGCCAGCAACCAAGCCATGGCACCAATGGAGGAGTTAGGGCCCATCTGAGGAACAACATCACTGTGCACAGGCATGAATGAAAAGGGCTTTTCTTTCTAGAAAAAGTGCATGTGGGGGTTTGCAATCATGAAAGAGAAGATGAAGTCTGCAGCATTTGTTTGGGGCTGATATTGTAGATATGAGTAAACCCTCTTAATTTCCATGGTACAAGAGAAGTGTAGCCAAGAAGTATACCTGATCAGTCCTTAATCAAAGGTGACTTCCCAGGAGACTTGACATTTGTGAAAATGATCCAACTGGACATTGTAGCTATAAATGTATCTTCTTCACTTTCTTGTTCAGCTTTTGATTGGGGGGCAGATTTTGATCAAGGGTTTTACAGCTCTTGACACAGAGGCTTTTGTATCAGCTCATGGATTTTGTTACACAAAGTTTTCTTTGTACATTGGAAGGCTGGAGAATTGGCTCCATGCGAGCCTCTAGAGTTTATAAAATCTGCAAGCACTAACCTCTCTTGGCTTCTCCTGCGAAAATAAATGTGAACTTGGGAACCTCTGGCTTGAAACAGAACCCACAGATATAAAAAATTGGTCTGAAACAAGACTGCTTCATCAGTGTTCTTACAACTTAATGGTAAATACCAAGCATTCAGAAGTCTTAAATCAGCCTCCAAAACCTTGAAATTATTGGTAGCCATATTCTGTTAAACAAGAAAATAAATCAATTTTGGGTTTCCATGATTACTTTCTGTTTCTGGGCCATTTATGACAACACTTTCAAATTCTTCTTTTCTATGAAGACATCTAAAAACATTTTCTTTTTAAAATAGTACCTGAATATCTTACAATCAGGTGACTCAAAGAGCTGAAGTTTTTGAAAACCATGGCATGCCAAGCCTTGTCACTCTCTCAGCTTCACTTACAAAAGGTTCTCAGTGTGCAGAACAGAGAAAAAGCAGATCCTGACCTGCTCACTGATATAAACAAGTGTCTCTTCCCCTCCAGAAGTTAGTTGAAATAGGAGGACAAGGAACCCTGGTGTACTGAGCAGCTTTTGGCCCTGAAATGGTCACTTTTGTAACATGTGAAACAGGTTTAATGTGCAGCCAACACAAGTGGAAGTTTGGCCTCAGCATAGATGATTTCAAACTCTTGGGCTTCAACTTATTGTTTCTCTGATATCACAGTTGCCTTACCTTAAAAAAGAAGCATTGTACCAGGCGAGCCTCAGGGAAAATTAATTGAAGCTGAATGAGGTCAGCTTCATTTTTTTTCCTTCAATCCAACTCTCATCTTAAAGCTGCACAGTGAAGGAATTAAAACTATAGGAGTTTTAGCTTCTTACATGAAGATTTATTTCATGAAATACAGCAGGAATAACCATTACTAAGGTACTACCTTGCTCTGAAAAAGCAATGGGTACCAGTAACACCTAAATAATTAGCTTGGCTCTAATACTGATGTGTTTTGCAGCTGCAGAGAAATTATTTACCTTCTACGCCTCAATTTTCTACTCTGTATTACAAATATTGCATATTCAGTACTGCAATGATGGAGTTGCATCTTTTTGCCTGCTGGAAGACAGCAGGTCACAGTGTCTTGGAAAAAGGGAAATAATGGTCTAGGAAATAATGAAAAAGATTATTCTTCTATTGTCAGTTAACTTTCTTGTGTGGGAAGCTCTTCTGTGACCCTTCTCAATGTTGCTTGTTTTCCATGTAGGATCATAAGCTGGTCACACTGAGGCTGGATTTATCTATAGCCAGCTAAAAATGAGCCATGTGTACAGTCTCTCTTTAATCAAAAGAGAGAGACTACTGCAGACTATTGCCTGTTTTAAACACCTCTGGGTGAACTGCATCTGCCTGTCTCCATTGGAAACAGAGATTTGTATTCTAGATGGCCAAACGCGAGTTCCCATCCTGAGATCCTGTTTTGGAGTTTTCTTGAAGTCTCCAAGCACTGAGCAGAATATGATACTTTCTTGAGGATGCTAGTCTATGATCAGGAATCCCTGGATTCTTTGTTTAGATAAAATAGCATTAACTTCTCCTCCCAAAAAAAAAATCATTCAGAGCTCCCCCTAATTCGCATCAGAGCAGAGAGTGTTCTTAATTTTCAAGTCAAGAATTTTTCACATGCCCACACACACACAAAAACCATATTAATAACGGACACTGAACACAAAAATAGCCACATTTGCCTTTCTAGTGGTCAAAATAATGGAACCCAGGGTACAGGGAGAGGCTGGAGAAGCTGGTAGGGACTCTCGACTCTCTATCTCCAAGTCAGCACTCACAGCAAGGCTGGGAGGCAGTAAAAACTCCCACCATCTGACAGCTGCTTGGCAGCTTTTGAGATCTGAGTCATCACACCCTGACCCAATTTCTAGCAGACAGGTGTCCCAACCACAGAAACCACCATCACAGGTGTCCCTGTTTTGTGTAAGTTCAGCAGAGAGACCACTGAGTTATTTGTTAGCAATCAAAAGGTCACAGGGCTTAATTTTTTTACCAAGAACTTCTCTTGGCTAGTTTTATCTATGATTTGCTGTGGTCTGAAGATTTATGTGTTTTTCTTGGCATTAAACCTGTCTAGCTACATCTTCATTTGATAAATGATTTTCACTGAATCTTTGGTGTGAAGGTCCTAGAATGAAAACTCAGATCTAAAGACAGAGCCCTCAAGTTTCAAAATATAATCCTCTCTATGGACTGCTAGAAAGACAAGGTTACTAGCAACTCCAGGACCTGATATTAGCCAGTGTGGTGAAACAGTCTGAAATTAACAGTTCCCCATGATAATTTCTGTAAATTTGCTTGGGTATTGGGAATTAAATGATGTTTACTCCTAACTCAACTGAAAATTTTGATTAATGATAAAGCTTTTGTAATTACGTATTTCTGTTCTTTTAGATGATCCAGCTTCAACTGCTGTGCAAGTCAGCACAGTCCCATTGAATTCAGCATCTCTAGTGTGGCCACAAGTGTGACCCCAGAGTTTTAATACCTGGTAGGAATCCAGCAGGGGTGCCTGGAATGCCCAGGACTTTACACGCGATCTGCACATAAACCACCTTTTCAAAGACAGGCTTTCTAATAAAACAGCCACTGTTGACACAAATAATCCCACATTTCTGATTTGCATAACCTCTAGAAAGCTGGATAGCATAGGAAATAAGCAATAATAGCAGTGTAAATGGTTGTAAGTGAAAGCATATCAGTTACAATCCAACAGTTCACTCTATGAAGCCCAATTTATGCTGCTGGCAAAAATAAGAGGAGACATTATGTCTTCATAAAAGCTTGACCTCAAGTACTTCAGAAGACAGAAGAGACTACATTCAAGGCAAAGCAGACTCTCTGTGCACAGTTATTCTTTAAAGGGCTTTGCTAGGGTTCACATACACACACCCTTTGCTCATGAAATTGGAGAGGAGAGGAGCACCTAACAAATGAAGGTTGTGTAGCTCAGCAGCCCCAGCTGGCCCAGTTCCCAATATATTTTGCTTGATAAACAGCTAATCCCTGAGTATAGTGTGGCTTGCATTCCTCCAAACTTATCATTAATCACGGAAAAACTCAAGTTGTCCTTGCACTGTGTGAGTGCCTATGAACAGCCCCTTTGATAAGAGTGTTTTTACATGCCTGGAGGGATTTAGCTTTTTGGACCTCTGTCCTGAAAGTAGTAGGCAGACCTTCCCTTGCATGTGAGTCTGCTTTCATTGCTGGTTTCAAACCACAGAGAATTAGCAGGAGTGTTTGAAATGAGAAGTGGTACCATGCTTAGGCTCTCCCATTGTATTTGTGCTGTTCCACACATATATATTATATTCACACACATTATAATACATAGCCTTATAATTATGCACTGTCAGCAGACAGAGAGAAGACGGGGGAACAGAAAAAGAAGGGAATTTCTAGGAGGAAAAAGGCAAGCTTTTAAAGGACAAAATGTAGTCACATAGCTTTATTTCTTTTTAATACAGAAGATAAATGGAGCAAAGAAATAAAATATTTCCCTCCTTACCTTATAGCAGACCCAGAAACAGGAAGAACAGACAACTGTGGGTCTTTTCCACAAGTAAGGAATAGATAAATTGCCTTTACAATAGGTAGATATTGGACATAGGCACAAATTATATTGTGAGGCTTTTCATAATGACAGTGGTTAAGAGCACATATTTCCATTGTGTATCAGACACATTCCATAGCCTGAGCTGTGAGCCAGGTTTATTTCAGCTACCTGCTCTGGCCTTGCACATGGGAAAGAAAAAATCCTGACTACATGATGGAAACCCCATAGCTTTCAGCTGACATAAAAACTCATGTTTTTTACAAAAAATCAGTCCTTGTTGGAAATGGGCAAATCTTCACATCTTCAACTCTGCCTTTTATTTAAAAAAAAAAACCCCAAACCCATGAAATTCATTCCTGTTTTGGATTGTTCTAATCTCAACTTCAACCTATGCTACCTATCCACTACTGAGATAAAACAGTTCTGCACCAAAAAATCCTTTTACTTTCAGTATCTACATCCTTTAATTTCCTTAATATTAAGCATTGTCATTCAGGGGACATTTTAAACTATACAGCTTCAATAGGCATTTGTAGACATGAAGAAAGGATACTGAGATGATCCTCAAAACTAAAATGGTCTTAAATATGGGCAGACTTTTAAAAGATACACTATCAGTGTGAGAAATCAGGCTTGCTCATCACCTAACCTTTACTAGCATTGATGAACTTTTATGCAGGGAAATTTAGTGAGGTGGCCTCTCAGAAAAAGAGGCTCCTGGCACGTCTCTTCCTGCCCTTGCACGGGCACAAACATGTGCCTTGCACAAGCCACTCACTTTATGAGCCACAGGGATCAGAGAAAACAGCTGCAGTGCCCCAGCTCCATTCCCCAGCAAGGGAGGAACAGGGCAAGAGCCCTCCCAAGGGCAGGGCTGCTGTGACCTTCTCTCCTTGGACATTGTGTGAAGCAAATGTGACACCAGAATTCCCTGAGGTCCAAGAGCTGGAGCAGCTCCTGGGCAGTGTGAATACAAGGTGGCCTCTTCACCTAGTCATTCTTCAAAGGCACCAGAGATTTGGTGGCAAATTTCAGTTTAAAGAAGAAATCAAATCTGCTGATTTTCATCTTTTAGAGTAACAACAGAGCTAAAATAAAAAAAAAAAAAAAGGAAGGAATAAACAGGGAGAAGTTATAGAGTAAAGGCAACATTCTGTATTTCTCCATTTTTCATTTCCACTTACAAATATTTCAGGATTTGTTTCTTGGTGAATTTTTGCAAGGAAATGAACACTGGCTTGATGTTTACTACATTTGTAGATACCATTTGGTTAGCTTTACTTCCTTTTAAAGTTTTTTTAGTGTATTTTGATTTAATTTAGTTTGAGGGTAGGACATGTATGGTATTTGGTCAGGTGGTATGTGGACAGGCCTGAATAAAACTATCACTATGCAAAGGAACTAAGAGCAAAACAGATTTTCTGTGCGGAATTCTGTGTACTGACTGTAAAGGTTTTTAGTCATTATGAGTGCAAAAATCCCAGTTGTATAGAGAGGTAAGTCTCTCAGGGCTCTGGTGGCAGATCCAGGGTAGCAGCTCACAGAGCAAGAGGAACCCCACTGGAATAGGTTTCCCAGAAAGTCTGTGGGTGCCCATCCCTGGAAGTGTTCAACGCCCCTGCCCATGACAAGGAGTTGGAATGAGTCAATACTTAAAGTCCCTTTCAACCCAAACCATTCTGTGATCAGGGAATGAAGAACAGCACACTCCTTTGCTGCACCACACTGTAACTTAATTACTCCTTGTAATATCAATTTAACTCACAGAGCTGTGCCTTTTGCCACAAGAACCACGTGACTGGCGTAAGAGAAATAATTCGAAGAAGGATTCTCAATCAGGATGAAAGGACACTTTGTGCAGAACAAGCATATGTGGGCTAATCCCTGCTCTCAGTTTCTTCATTTTTGGGCAGTATTTTCCAGCCTGTTGGAATGGAGCTGACCAGAATATATATTAGTTTCTGGGTATCTTGGAAGAAAATAAAGGCAATCTCAGAAGTATCCATTTCCTCTGGATTAATTCCTGGAGCCGGGTAGACTCCTGTCAGCCAGTTCCAGGCTGGAATTGTCATTTAACTTTCTTTTTAAATTTAGGAAGTGTCAGAATTTGGGAGTTGGAGAAAACCAAGTCTTTGATTTGATGTCCAACGAGACAGCCAAGCAAGTAGGTGAACTCGTTTGGCACCAGATATTTCAGAGCCTGCTGAGGATGGCTCTGGGTTTGTTTGTTCTATTGACATGTCTAGGAAATGAAAACAAATCCCCACTGCTCGCAACCCCCAGACTCCTGTGACAGACCAAGAATGACAAATCAGAGCATGGAAAAGGAACTGGCAAATACACCCTCAGAGTCAGCCTTAAATTTACTGCCAGTGAGCAACTGTCAAAAAGTCATTATAAAATACCAAAACTCTTTACCTCAGGGATCCTCAGGAGAAAAAGATTTCCAGCAGTGAAGAGAGGTCCTTGGGGAGGACAAAGTCCCCACATTATTAGAGGCTGTTGACATGTCCCTCTTTCCAAAGATAGAAAAAATGTTTGGATATGGATTTTTTATGGTGAATTAAAGCACTTTTATCAGTAATTTTTTAAAGCACATTTCCTCCATTTATGCCCACAGGTACATATTCCATTTTATATATTTATTTCATATGTGTGTACACCCATGTTTGCACATACACACACAGTATATTAGTTTATAGACATTGTACCTGTGTGCATGTGAACATCTTCAGTTTGCATTTTTTCCTAAATAAAATCCATTATAAAGATGGCAACAGAGATGGGCCATATATAAGCAAAATTAAATGAATGCAAATGAACTAATTAGAAGGATAAAATGAAACAAGATAATTCTGACCAGAGTGTAAATCCAGACTGTAGTTATATCGGTGTGAGTGCTAAATTAGTTCCCATATTTCTAAACAGAAGCAGAAGGAAAACTAATCAAAGGGAATAGCCAAGGAATTACTTCTTTAAACTTAATTTAATTTCAGCATCAGGTAAAAAAAAAGTTTAATATAGCAGAAATAGAAGTTTATCAGCATTTCACTTGCAAAGAACATAGGTAATAACAGATGCAGTCTCATGGTGAATCACCAAATGGATACTCACAGTCTGAGTGCTCTGGTAAATTCTGAAGCTTCCTGTTTGTGCTCAATATTCAAACTACCTATTGTGCAAACAGTACATATGGAACTGTGGCACTCATAGCGAGAGGGTGTAGCAGGAACCAAAAAAACTCAGAAAAATGATTATACAGCCATGTAAACTCAATGGACTGCATAGTCCCCAGCTGAGGTGCTTTAAACTGTCACTGACAGAAAATTGCTGTCCTAGCAGGATGTTAGTGGACATTCAGAGTTTAGGTGTTTTTAGAAACACAGCCCTTTCTGAGTGCACTCCAGATAGCTTTTGCATTTGCATCTTTTTTCTTTCATTGCTAAATCAAATGGTTCTTTGTAACATGTTTTACCCCTGGCCCCCCCATAGCTGTTGGATGTTGTAATGTCCCATATTTACATATTGTGTCCTACATGTGTCTAAACTCATGATCTATTTTTCATAAATAAGTAGTTGTGATTGGAAGCAAAGTAAAAAAAAAAGGTGTCTAAGTTCTAAACATAGGCTTCTAAACCTGAATGTTGGCACCCAAATAACTGGCCAGCTTTCCAAAAAGCCAAGCCCCTGGAAATTTCCAGTAATCACAGTTGCCATACCAACAACTGTCAGCACTCTTGCAAAAACAGGTCATGTATTTAGGTGCCAAAATGTAGCAAGAGGGGTCTAATTTCAGGCTTNAAAAGCACTGATGATAATTGAGAACAGTTTCACCTCTGCTGCCACTCTCCAGCTTCTCCAGCTGGAGTCACAAGACTTGCTGTGTTCTTGCAAAGAGAAGATGTTAAGATGTTTGAGGAGGTAAAGCATGAGGTGTTAGCAGTTGTTCCCAGTTCCACCCTGGGGTACAGGCCTTTGAGCTAACACTGAGATATCCCACAAACTGATTTTGGGGCAAACAGCCAGGGAAGTGTGGGGTTTGCTGTAGGCTCATTTCCTTGGGCTGGGAGCAGGCTGTGACTCAAATCCATGGACTCAGGGGAAGTTTGGTCTGTTGTACTGCAGCACGAAGTTTCGTGGGCCTGCCACACAGGCGGGCATGTGGCCAGGTGCTCACCCCCACCTCCAGCCAGTGCTGGCCACTCGCCCTTGGAACCCTTCCCTTGGGATCCTGCCCTGCCTGCTGCCAGCTTGCAGTCCCCCTGGCTGGGAATGAGCCAAGGTGTTTTTGAAGAGAGGACAAGTGTGTCCCACTTGGTCCCCAGCTCCTGGGAGCTTTGAGCACAGCTCTGTGCTGCCTCTGCCTCCAAAAACCCACCTGACCTCAGGCAAGCCACTCAACCTCTCTGTCTTGAGGCAAAATAAAGATAACGCCACTTCCTTCTCCCTGCATTTTGTGTGTCTTCTTCAGATCAGGTGTAAGCTCCTAAGGGCAAGGTTTGTCTTCTCAGGGTGTTCAATGCTGATCAAAACAGAGCCTTGATCTCAGCTGGGGCCTTGAGGCACAGCTGCAGTGCTGTTATTATCGTTAATAATAATAATAACGAGTGCAATCAGATCAAACACACTGCCTGTGTGAGTCATTTTGGGGGTAAAGTTACTCATCCCAAAGAGCAATAGGTGTATGTAAACTTTAGGCGCTGCCAAGGTTTCTCTTTTTTCCCACCATTTAAAAATTCACCCTTGGGAGTCTGGGTGAGCAACACGATCTGGAAGGGCCTGGCCCTGCCAGTGTTTCCCTGTGGATGGGCACTTGTGCTCACATGCCTGACACTGCAAATGTTAATGGGGTAGCTTTGCTCTGTATAGCTCAGCTATGTAAATACCCTCTGTGAGTTTTCTGGATCAGAGGTGAAACTCCTTTCCATATCAGGCCTTCTCTGAATGGAATTCAATCTCTGTCATTGCCTTCAGTTGCACCTGCATGAAAAACAGCACTACATGCCAAAAACATACTTTTTCCTGTTAAAAGTTGCAGATTTTAGTTGTTTGGTTTGTTGTTTTTGTTTTTATCATTCTGTTTTTAATCACTTGAATGAGCCACAACAAAAATGCCTTGAAAGGGGAAAAAAGAAATTACAAGAATCAATTACTAAGTAAAAACTTTAAAATGAGATTTTTCACCTGAAAGAAAAGGCCTGCAGCCAACTGGATTACACAGGTGCAAAACAAGACACAAGAGGGAGCTCACATAATAAATAATTGTGATAAACAACATTTTGAAAACAATTCAACCCTATGGAGGAAAGGAAATTAAAAAACATTACGATTCCAATCTGCGGTTGGGGTTCTCATGGCTACAGTTATTGTTACAGGCTATGGGAACACGCTTACAGACAAGGATCCCAGTACATCAGGCTTTGCCATGGAACACAAAGACATAACCCACTCACAAGAGCTTATGGTGGCATGGAAGAAGGGAGCTGAGTCAGGAGATAACAGGGAAACTGTTCTGGCAGTGCTCAGGCAGAAAGTGACCTGAGTTTAGAGCTCCTCCAGGAGTTATTGTCAAATATTCAATGTGTGTTGCCATTTAAAAATGATTTTAAATATCTAAGTGCCTTTAGATTTCTGGTGAATAATGGCTCATATTCAAGAGACAACCACATATACAGAAAACCAGAGGACTTGAAACTGAGTCTGCAACCCAACTGTTGAATTTTGAACATAGAATCTGAAGGAGTTTCATTTCTGTGCCTGCAAATTTAGTTCACTCCAGCAACCACATTTCTCAGAACTTAGAGAAACTGTGCTTTTGACAAACACACTTGGCAAAACTCTTTTAGTGTTAATGTGATCAGTCAAAACCTTTCAATTCCTAAAGTTCTTGCAAAAATAAGGCACTATGTGTCAGTAACTACAATGGACTTGATCTGTTGGCAGAGATCCACCCTCCCTGCAGTAGGACACAGCTTTCATAGTGCTGGACCCTGGGACTTCGGTCTTTCTGAGGCTGCAACTGCATGTAGCTCCTCTACAAAAAGGGAAAAATAGGACAGCCAGAGGGTGCCCTCTAAAGCAAGGCCCCCACATTATGACACCTCTGGGCATGCATCAGAATTACCACCTGAAAGGAGATCAGAGGGCCATCAGTGGGCCATGACTTTGGGGAGGACCCACACACAGATCTAGTAATGCATATTACCCTCTGATATCCGTTGCTTCCAACAAGAAAACATTTCTTGGACACAGTTGTCCCTGGGGTTGGAAGGGCCCTAGTCCATATGCTGGTGTGGGTGGCCATCAAAGGTCTCTCAGACATGTCCCTCCAGGGACAGAGACAAGATGTGTGTTTTTTTAGAATCTATTAGCAGAGATCCACAATTAATATAACTGCACCTTCTTTTGTATGTCAGGAGCTCTCTAGTGTGGAGCAGCCCCAGAGAGCCGCAGAGTGCCCTTCAGCCAAGGGCAGAGCCTTCCTACTCTGGGACATCTGAGTCTGTGGTATGAATATACCCACCCACATCAACAGTGGCTCCATTTTGTTCCTCTGCTCCTGTAGTGCAAATAGGCTTTACCAATCCGTGGTATCACTCATGGTGGTTCAGAAATATGTTCAGTCCTGGCAGATGTTTGTCAAATAGCCCACTGAGCAGCTCAAGGCCAGCTGGTGCCACTCCTGAGATTGCATCAGCCGTGTGACCATGGGCTGTTGGTCACTTTGCAATGTGATGTCCCTCAAAAACCACCCACATACCAGCAACAGGAGCTCCACAGACTGGAGGGAACCTAAAGAGAGTGTGCAAGATCTGACAGAAGAGTGATCCCCTTAACTTGTATTTTGCTGGAAGGGACGGGGTAACCATAAGCATCCTAATGTTGCATAAACTTTTCAAGCACACAATGAAAGGCCATAAGAACTTCAACAACTGAAATAATCAGAGATATTTCAACTCTGAGATCCTTCTTCATTATAAAATTATAACTTAGAAAGTTTAGTCAGAATAAATTGACTTAATGCTGGATACTCTGGACCTCAATACTGTGGTTTACTCTTCCCACTCCTTTGAGGAAAGTTGAATTCTTCAGCAGAGAGGGCATTTTGTCGCCAGATTCCACAGCTGTGGAATTGCAGAAAGTCCGGCAGTGGATCCTGGGCTGGCAGAGACCATCCTCACACTGCTTGATGCATTTGATCTCTGCAGAGGAAGGAGTACATACCCGGCATGGCACCGTGGCCAGCTGGCTTGGGAGAAGCAATGCTGGCTTTGATTGTGCAAGCAGGTGCTTGCTTCCCCTCCCCATCAGATGGGCAGAGTGAAGGAACAGCTGTAAACAGAACAAGGTTTAAAAAATTGGAGAAATAGAGAGTTAAAAAAAAACCAAAACACAAACTTGCCTGTGTGGCATCGGAAACCTGTCATGTCTTTTATCTAAATTAAAGTTGTGCTAGTATTATGTAGTAAAACAATTGCCTACTACCAGGGCCACACATTTTTGAGAAGTGAGAATGAGCCATATGTCTTCCATAAAACATACTGATACAGTTCAGCCTGTTCTTTATGCTTTCTGGTAAATCATATTCTTTTACAGGCCATAGTTAAAGGCAGCAATATTTCTGTTTGCCAGAAACTATTTACAGTACTGTATTATCCTTCATCTCTACCAGTTTCCATTTGTTACTATTGACACATGGTAAAACAGTTTTAATTATCTCCAAGCTCAAGTACAAGGATTTTTTATGATTCAGTCGGGTCTATTTAATTTCCAGTATCTAAGCTACCATAATGAAAGTGTTACTCAAGGTTTCTTCTTCAACTCCCTCCTCTTTAGATCATAATAAAGACAGCTCACTTGAGCAAATAGTTCCTTTGAAATGTTAATCCTCCTCAGATGTGTTTTTTGTTAGATCAGCTGCACTGTTAAAATACTTTCTATTTTCCCATTAATTGGAATGCAGAATAACACTTATTAGCCATATGGACACAAAGTAGCTCGTTGATGAAGACAACTGAATTAAAGCCTCATGTTAAACAATGAATTAACTGTGATAAAGGGTGAAAAAACCACACTTATATAAAACTGGGTTGTCTGTCCCTCTCTTATCCAACATAATCTTTCCTTAAAAGAAGAAATATATTTCAGACATTGTCCCCTGTGCAACTTAAGATCCATACAAAAGCACAGAAAGGAGAGCAAATGTGAAAACCTACAGCAAAGGGGTTTATTGAAACCCTGGGCTTTTTTTAATTTATTGGTTTATATTAGTTTTTATTTGGCACTTAAAGACTGAAATCCCAAGGAGCTGAACCTTTCCTTCAGCAACGCATGTGGAGGTGCATGTTAGCTGCAGAGCTGGCTCTGTGGTTGCTCCCTGCCTGGAGACCCTGGCTTGGCTCAGGTGTGGTCAGGAACAGTGTGAGATCCCACACTGCTGCTGTTCCTCCTTCTTTCCCTTCCTGGAGGCCCTGGCTTGGTTCAGGTGTGACCAGGCTCAGTGTGAGATCCCACACTGCTGCTGTTCCTCCCTCCTTCCAGCCTCGCCCTGAGCCTGACACCGCTGTGCTCCAATAACGAGAGCAGTTCCGTGATTGCTTCTTAATGAATTGTGGGGGGAATGTGCACGGTTTCCCTGGGGTGTGAAAGGAATTTGAGGTGGGTCATCAGCATTCAAATATTAAATTACTTCGGCAGGTTGTGTAAGGTTAGCAGCCAAGGAAGTTACCTCCATGTAAATCAGTAGGCACAAAAGAAAAGCTCTGCTCCATCCAGGGGAGAAGAATGTGTCTGGGAGGACATTTAGGAAAACACCAGATAAGAACCTCAGCTTGTGTGCACTGAAAGCATGGTTAAGCTTCAGTGGACTTCAGTAAATATGGCTTTGTTTGGAAACTCTGCCTGTAATTCTGAAACACAAGGCATCTGAATCCATGGAGAATTTTGAGTCCTAGTCTACACTTCAATGAAAGATCAGTCTTTCTGGAAATACGTCCCTTTTTACTTTTCGTTGATTTACACATTTTGTGCAAGTCTGAACATGGACAATAATGAAGGAGTAGGAGCTGGGGTGAATGAAGCTTCAGTTTACACGTACAGCTTCCAGAGGGACAGGAAGCTGGTGTTATTTACTCAACCAGGAACAATAGATCATTTGCTATTCAGCTGGCATTTCCATTGCTGGCATGGATGGGTGCATCCTCTGCTCACACCCTCAGCTGCTGCACCCCTACCTGCTCCCTCCACTGCCTCTGGCACTGGTGATGCCTCCAACAGCAATCAGAGAGATTTCCAGATTCCAGCAATTGACAGAGAGTAAATTTGCAAATGTGCACTGTGCTAACATGATTAGGCCTGTGAACATGCAAATCCTTGGAAAGAATTTTGGTTTTATGCAACTGACGTAAATAAAAAGGATCCTGTTTATGCACTGCCTAGACAGCCGCTGTACAAACTGGACTGCCAGAGATGATTTCATTCACCTCTTTAGTGAGACACACAGAGAACCACAGTTCAGATAGCTCCAGGGTATAATTTTCATGATAATCAAAACACAGACACACTACACAATAGTTTACAACCAGAACTGAGAGCAGATATCTAATTCTGGGGAATGAGGGAAAATTTTGTGTGTCCAGAACACGAACACATCTCCTGATGCTCACACGTCTCCATAGCTACTATAGGATTTTGGGGAGCAATAAATGATCCTTTTCAGGTAGACCTAATAGGCAGCATTTCTAACAGCACCAGGCTGTGGCTGACTCACACAAGCAGGAGTGTACTGCTCTTGATCTTGTACTTTAGCTGAGGCTAAAGACTGGAAATTGTGTCTGTGTGTCCTTGCTGTTTGTTTGACTGATAAATTGTCCTTCCTTCAGCATACCAGTAAGTCTCTAACTTTGGAGTACACAGCCCTGAGCAGAGTGGTCCTTACACTAACTTTTCCCTCCGAGCACCCCACAAGTTACCTTGCTTTGCAGCTTGTTGCAGTGGAAAACAACCAGAGCTTCATTATGAAAACCTCACACAGAGATCAATCAGGTTACTCTGGTTAATCCTCACTCTCTCACTTGGCAGTGGATTATAACCTCCCTCATGAGGTAATTTCTAATTCCTCATGGAGAAGGTAAGGTGGATTCTTTTGGCATTTACAGCAGCAGGCAGGGAACAATTCATTTGAGCTTTCTGCTGAAAGGCCAAAATGTTGTGCTGAGGGTATGCAAGGTTATCATCAATAATGTGGGGTTGTGAGCATTGTACCTGGGGGAAAAAGTGAGGAAGAGGTCTCTGAGTGAGTGGAGATTATCAACACTTCCCTAGGGATGAAGTTCACATGGACTCTGCTCGTGAAGCCCTTGACTAAAGACCTTTTCCAAACTTAATGATTCTAAGACTGAGTATTCAAAGAAATCCTTGAGTCAGGGAACATGGAGTGTTCTCTCATTGCTGATAATGCAGCAAAATATCATCTGCTTCCCAGAGACGGTTCTGATAATTTTAGTCATTTTTGCATTGGAGGAAAACCTCAAAGTTTTATTTGAAACACATATTATTAAAATTGTGAGAGTTAAATCACCAGAATTTCCTAAGAAAACCTGAAAACTTTGATGTTCTTATGGGTTACTCTCTCTCCACTTCTTTATTTTTCCCCAATTATTTTTTCCAGTAATAAATTGTACAGAGAGGCGAAAAGGCTGATATAGGACTGAAAAAACTAATATTTATAGTTTTCAGGCAAAAATATGAAAATGGACTAGCTGACCTATTTTTTAAATATTTCTACTTCCCTCTGTGACTGCTGTGAAGCTGAGGTTAATGGTAGTTGGTAGCATTGATATATACAGACAAACAGATTGGAAGGGACCTCTGGAGTTTGTCTTGTCCAAGCTCCCTGTTCACACTACAATCAGTTCAAGCAAGTTGTTCTAGGCTATTTTTAAATGATCCTTCAGATCCTCCTGAAAATCCAAGCTCTCTGGATGTTTCTTTTTCCTTTACCGAATCCTGCAGATCTCTTGGCCCCAAATAATTGCTGATTCCTACCAGTGAGGGATATATGCAGCAGCCTTTCTCATCCTGTTTTACAATCCATGTCCTTTCAGCATTGCTCAGAGAATACTCTAATACTCTCCAGAAAGCAAGGTCACTTGTTGACAAGAAATCCCTAAACCAGTGACAGAGGAAAAATTAAAAATACTCACTGTCAGATGCATAGAAAGTTATCTACCACCAGCACTTTTCCTACAACAAAACCAGGAAATTCACAGGCAAAATATCCAGGATACACTTTCAGCTGTTTATGACAAGCCATTGAGCAATGTTAAAAAGCAGTTTGCTTCGGGACAAGCCTTTCAGTGCCCTAAACCCTGCATAGTTTAGAAAAAGATGCTCAGTGTTATTTGTTATTTGTGCTGTCCCAAAGCCACTGTTGGTGCCAGTGACACTGGGCACAGGAACCCAGTGAGGGAACCAAGAGTTTGTAGTTCCACTACTGCACTGTACCACAGATTTTGGGTGAAATCTCAGCCAGTTTGTCTTCCCAAATGCTTGAAGTGGGAGATGATTTTCCATGTAAGTCTGTTCAACACCCAGCTCAGCAAGTGTTACCTTTTCCCTGGAATTACAACAAAATACATAAAATCATGAGACCAAGACATACTGTGGAAGAAACTGGACCATCACAACTTCAGCTGTCCCATTTATATTCAAATCACTTTGGTTGTCATGGCCCACAAGGTACAATTGCTATGCAATTGATGCAATCTACTTTTAAATGCAGGGGTTTTTTTCTTTCTTTTTGAGTCCACGGAAAAAAATGTAATTTTTATATATATCCAAATCTTCATTAAAATCTAATACATTTTCTTTCTGAGATTTCAACCATTTCCAAAACTAAGCCTTCAGTTCTAAGCTAGTTCAACTGCACTGCTCTTTTGTTAGTTCAAATAGATTATTTTGAAATTTGTCTAATTTATATTTCAATGTGCTTTCTGGGCATACTGGCCATTCTTTCAAGGGAGCATAAAGTGGTTATTGTTAATACATACATACTGGGTAGCAGCAAATGTTTCTGGAGTACTGGGCTTTCTGTAATGACATTAAATGAAGGGAAAAAAAAGGAGATGAAGTAATACTGATCTCTATGACAGCCTCTGTTTGCAGGACAAGGATTTAATTCAGAATTAAGCCACATTAGTGTTAAAGAAGCCATTACTCACTTGCAAATTTTTCTCCCCAAAACCCCATTTCATTGCTCGGTGCAATAAGCTGGTACATTTATCCACAAACATTTGATGACTGATGCTTTATTTTGCCTTTGAATGTTTCTTTATTGAAATCTGTGTTCTTAAAAATATCCAGTAACATAGTTAACCATTTTGCTTTCACATTAACAGAGCAGTTATTCTGTTGCCATTTGTCATTTACCTAGCTTTGATATGTGACTCCCCGAAAGAGGAAAACAAAAATTAGGTATCAATACAGATATAAATGGTTTATAGAATTTTACTGGGTATAAATAGATGTGCCCCTGTGTGGCTTTTTCATTCTTCGTTAACAGGCATACATTTACTTATGTTTTGCATTAGCTTGTGGAAAACTTCTCTTGAGTTTTGTCAAACTGTCTTGTTCTGAGAATGCATAAAACAACTCTCTTCCAAGTTTAGGATATGCTTTGTTGTCTTTTGAAAGTTATGGTGCAAATTTGCTGAGGGACATTTAGTCCAGCAATACTCAGAGTCCAGCAAAGCTATTTCTAGGCTAAATGGTAGTTCTGGTCTCTAAGGAGCTTCTACAGCCGCCAAAAATCCCTGGGACATGTGCACAACCCCTTTTCCCAGGCTGAGCTGTGTTTGAGACCAGAAATGTGGGCATGTGTTGATAAAAGAGAAGATTAATGTTAAACTATCTGAAAATTGTCTGACACTAGCTGAATCTTTCCCATTCTTGGCTGTGCTGGGTGGTACTTTAAGGTGGAGCCACCAGAAAAAGAACTTGGATTTAGGCATCAAATTGACTTCAGTGGGCCCTTTCTGAGTTAAAGAAGGGGAAATTTTGGGCGCTGAGCTCCTTCCTTTTGCCTACCCCCAGCGTGGGGTCACACCTGTCTATCAGGGTAAAATCTGAAAAGAAGAAAGCTGGAAGAGAAGAAAGGCGCAAGAGAAGAAGGCTGCAGGGCTTTTCCCAGAGGAGCCAACCAGGCTGTCAGAGGGTGGCTGCTGCCCTCAGCTCACCTCCCAAGGCTGAGAGGGTGCATTTTGCTATCGTCATCCTTGTTCTGCTATTTCATTCAGTCATGGGCCCTGGTTATTTAAACAACTGAAACCAAAAGACTTTGTTTCCTTGGCTCTGTATTCTCCCGAGTAAAAATAAGCCAACAAGATGTTTCTAAGAAAAAGGTTGATGCTATCTTTTAAAATGTACTTCCAACTGATTGTTATCTCTCTTTGAGCTGGGCCTTCTGCCACCCCTGCTCCCCCTCCTCCTGGCATCAACCACTAGCTCAAACCTCACCAAAAAGATGGAAAGTTTCAGCCCTGTCTCAGCCTTGCAGGAGGTATCCAGCCTCTAAAGAAAGTCAGAAATTGAGATCTTTTGAGATCTTTGCATATTTTGCGCTTAAAAATTGTCTCCAAGCATTTTTGAGAGTCTGTTTATCAATATGGGTGTGTGAGAAATGCCATAGGATGGGCAAGATGAGTCACACACAAGATCCTGTTTTCCACAGAACAAACCCTGGTGGAACTGCCACTTTAACCCTTATTTTTTCATTTCTCAGAGTTTGTTCCCTTCCTTAAAACTTGTTCCTTTCACTTGCCTTAAGAGGATCTTTTGTCACGTCCTTTCCATAGGTACCATTGACTCTTCTGATTCATGCTGTTCACTTCTGAGAGATCCTTTCTGCTTTTTAAGGATTATTTGCCCTTTTGCAGCAAGGCACTGTGCTCTCTCTGTTGACGTGAGCCCTGCAGAGAATTATCGCTTGGACATGCACGTTGGTGCCAAGTGGAGATAATGCCCTCTTTTCAGACTGAAGCCTGCCTGTAGGAGTGTTCCCAGTACAATTTTCACAGTCATAACTGCAGTTAATCTTAAACTTGGCATACTCTTCCTTTCTCTGTAATGTTTTTAATGACTCTTTCAGGGTGGGAGAATCCTCAGGGTTTTGCAGTGCTGCATTCACCTACTGATTCATTCTTGCCAGGTTGGTGTTGCTAACCAAGGTCCAGCTTAATAAGCAGCTCTGCCATTTATATTACAGTGCAGGAAGTTATCTGTCTTTTCCAGCTAAACAACACTGAGAGGAGGAGGAAGCACTTTTTTCTGAGCAAGCAGGAGGTGCCGTGCAGCACAATGGTCAGTAAATATGTAGTGGCAATTTACAGGGTTTATTTTTAATCCAGAGCCTGCGTTGAGAGAATGGCATGAACTGGATAAATCAATCAGGCTGTTGCAAAGCAAGCTTGAAATGAAAGGGCAGTCAAGGAGGAAGTGGTAAATAGCACACAGGACTGATTGCTTCTGGGCACAGCTAAGGCCTTGGGTTTAAGGAGTAATTACCTGGTCACACCTAAAACCTTGCTGGCGTGCAATGCTCGAACTGCAGACTTCAGCTAAGACACTGTTCTTGCCTTTGACAGAAAGAATTTCCTTGGTGAGAGCCATTTATTCCTGGTTTCTTGAAGGAGCTGGAAAGTGTGCAAGATCCCATGCTTAGTTCTTTGTGATCTTTGGTTGCAGCACCAGCTCAGAGCTCATCTGCTGCAAGTTGGGGAGAGCAAGGGGAAAGAAGTTGGAGAGTTGACATTTCTCCTCTGTCACAAAGTCAGGATGCAGGTCTGAGCCCCAAAAATAATTTGTACCAAGCTGGCAGCTGGTTAGACCAAGGGTACAAAAATGCTCCTTACACTTAGGGGTAGTGGGCATGCTGTGAAACCCAGCAGGGGTGAGCCAAATGCCACATTTACAGACTTGTTGACTGTTAATCCCACTAAGAAAAAAATGGCCAGAGTTCAAAGAGAGCCAAACTGTGTCTGGTCATTGTACTCATGGTGAGAAGCCTGCAGCTCATCTCCCTTGGATGTATCTGGATAAATGTAGGGTGAGTTTCACAGTTTGTCCTTCTTAAAAGCCTGTTGCAGGCAGATAGTACAGAGCCTTTTCTGTAGCAGACAGACAAAGATGGCCCTGCCCTGCTGGGATGATAGCAAATGGAGGTCTGGAATGGGATGCAGTAACTGCATGGCTGCTTGCTTCCTTGGCTACCTGTTAAACCTGAATGGAGCTGGGAAATGCAACACAGCTGAAGAACTACTGGAGACAGGAGATCAGCTTTAGCCCTGATGTGCCTTTTATCCCAGAAGATGGTCCAACCAACAATCCAGTTAAATGAGGAAAGGCAAAATTGGCTGCCATGGATCACCAGTCTACTTCCAGGGGCAGCTTTCTGCCAGGAGACAAGCAGTGGATAATTAAAAACTTCATCAGTTGTGTCTCAAAGGGAAAAAAAAAATCAAAACCAATTTATATTTAGGAAGACAATGGCATTCAAGTGTGAATGAGAGCCATGAAACAATATGACTTGGTGGAAAAGGGAACAAGATACTGTTTGTACAGGGTGCTCTGGGTATTGCATCCAGATCCTTGGGATTTACCTTTGGTCCCAGAGCTCCCAAAACTGAAATGCAGACTGCCCTACCCATCAGTTTGGGCCCTATATCACCTAACACACAGAATCTGTCATGGAGACACAGAGAGTAAATGGCAAATTCACATCATTCACATACATGAGCATCACGTGTCCCCTTCACCTGGACTCCAACCAAACTGGATATTGGAATCTGCTCTGGGATTTGTATCCGTTTTCACCTGGTTGCAATGTCAGGTACCTGGCAAGTGGACTGCAAATGACCCTCACTCCAATTACCCTGCATCAGCAGGATCCTTTCTGTGCAGAGCCTGACTTACACCCACTGAGTGAAATACAACGTATACATATTTTCCTAATAAATTCTCCAACTTCTCCTGAGCCTGAGCTAAACCTTCTTATCTAATATCAAGTAATTTAAGCATTTTTAACATTCTAAAGACAAGTTAATCCTTTTATAGGGAAAAGTCAGAAAATGGGCTTAGAATGACATTTTAACAGTGTCTATGGTATGTTAAGCCGATGAAAAATTCTAGCAGCAGTTTCAAGCACTTTTGGCTAAAATATTATTGTGATCTTAAAGCATTAGAAAATATAAGTAACATGCCAAATTGCTAGCTGTTTGTCAATAATGTAAAATATTATATTCTACCAGCACAAACTATTTTTTTCTCCCAGTAACTTCAATTCTCAGATATGGTTTTAGTGACATGATACATTTAAATTAGTCTTAATTTGACCTGGACTTATATTCATTTTTCTCATTTGAGGTCCCTACTTTTCCCAGGTAAGTTTTGTTACCAAGTAGCACTTGATTTTTAACTGTTTTCCAAGGCCTAATTTCCATAATTTTTCTAGTTTTATCAGTGTGGTCATTTCAATGCATGCTAAAAATGAGGAAGAGACAATCTGAAACTCCTGTTTGCTCACAATAAGAGAAAATATTAGAAGTTGGGATATTGATTTGTCCAAGGCATTCTGCATTAGTTAGAAACTTATCTTTGAATTTTACTTTCATTAGGGTTTTACTGACTTTTTTAAGATGACAAAAGAATATCAGGAAAGTTTTCCTCATTTTCTGTTACTGTTCTTGCAAAATTTCCAAAGGAGTCAGCAATTAATAAATAAAGCATGTACATTTTCAAAGCCTGGCAAACTGGTCTGCAGAGTCACCACATAAGCCACCAAATATCACATATTTTGAGAGGAAAGCAGTCCTGACCATTAATAAACCCATTGAATGATCCAGCTTTTAAGCACATCTGCCATTTCAACATCCACCAGGGTGCATCTCCTGCCTGAGCCTGGGAACCAGGGCAGTGTTATCAGAGAGTTGATCCCATTCCTGAAAGCCCTCAAGCACCCACTTGCTCATTACCCACACCCTGAGTGACTCTCCCAAGAACACACACCCCAGAGCTCCCTGTGCTTCAGTTCTTGGTTTGTTTGTTTTTTCCAAGCACAGTTTGCTTTCCAGCCTTTCAATGAAGGGAGTGCCTCCATGGAGGAATGCAGGAGCATGCCTTGCTCCTTTCAGCCCAAAGACAATCCAAGATCCCTTGAGCTCCTCGTGCCTGCAGCAGGGCTGGGGGTAGACTTGTGCCCTCTGAGGATGTCTTAGGTTTTAGCTTGGATATTTTTTAGATTCTGTGCTGTTTTAGTGGTTAGTTTTAGGTTCTATATTAAATGTTACTAAGTTCTCTTTACAGAGTAGAGAGACAAAAAAATTTCTTCTCTAGCTCGATACTGAGGACAACTTTCAGACCCAAGAACAAAAACAATGGTGAAGTGAGAAGTAAAAACCAGGAGGAATAAGCTTCATAACCTGAAGCTATGGTTGGACAATTGATTCTAATATGCTGATGGACTTATAAAAGCGTGGGACCTCATGATCGAGCATCCATTTTGTGGCCATTTTGGGGCACCTTGGGTGTGGTCCGGCTGGACTCCTGTGCAGCCCAAATGTACCCATTGAGGCCTTTTAATAAGTATCTACTTTATCCTCTTGCTCTGTCTAGTCCTGTTCCAGGTCAGCCTCCAAAAGTTATCAGAACACCCCAAGATGTCTCACATGGCTCCAGAGGACTCCTAGAGCAGGTCAATGAAGGTCTCTGGAGCTCATCCTGAAACCAAAATCAGGGTAAGCTAACTGTTTATTACTAAGTGGAAATGGAAAATGGGGCTAATTCAGGTTTGAAAACAAGCAGCCAGTAGTCAAGAGGCCTCAAACACAGTCCACAATGCTGTTTGGGATCTGACCTGATGTTATCCTTGACAGCACCCTGGCTGACTTCATGGCATGGCCACATGGTGAATGTGGCCTCACCAAAGCTAAAGAATCTACTTTGCCATAAGGTGGAAGCCTAAGGAGCATGACTGGGGTGTTTATACTCTACTGGTAGTTTAGCACATCATCCTCATGCCCCAAGACAGGATGGTCAAAAGAAGCATTAAAATTGGAGCCATATATTAGAGATAATGAAGCAAAACTCCCAACCTCTATTTCTAGCTCATCCAAACTCTTCCTGCAAGATCTGCAGCAAAACTGCACCTATCCCACTTTGCCTTTGTCACAAGTATGGTTAACACTTCTGAATCCTGCAAGAGAGCTGTGGAGGAAATATCCTTTCTTAATGGGATCAAATACTGTGGGGAAGAGACTAAATAACTTGTGAAAAAAGAGATAAGTGACTTGTTCTCAATCTGCTTTTCCCACAGGTATCACCTTGGACTCCCATTCCTGAGCTAAACAACCAACATATGACTTCTGTTTTGTGACATCTTATTTTCCTTATTTTAAATTAAGTAGATAGAATATTCCTGGTTCACAGCTGCAGAAGGGCCAAATACATGTCTTTTAGCACCTTCTACATCACCCACAGGAAAAAGGCAAGAAAACAAGATACAGCAACCCTTCTACCCAGTGCTGAAACAGCCTGCAGTGATGTACAGAGCAGAGAAATATCTTTAGTTAGCTTTCTATTATAAACTGCCTTTGGTTTAGAAGTGATCCCATCTTTACCATGAAGTATACTGGGAAATTAAAAAACTTTTAAAAACTTTAAAAAAAACTTAAATTCATCTCTCAATGACTAAAATTTCAAAGGAAGGACAGAAGACTACAGAGTTATCTACTGTGACCTTTGGTGATTGGCAATGAAAAGTGTTTGATCTCTACTTGACAGCAGCAGAACTGGAGTCATCCCTGGCCTGAGCCACTTAAAAAAGGAAGAACTGCAGAGCTTTCATTCCCCTATGGTTCTCTTCAAGATTAGCAGCAGTGAACAGCAATTTCTGTTTGTTTTTATAATAATATCCTGTTTTGTAATCCACAGGAAAAGGAGTATGAAAGTAGCAACCTTGGCAAGGATTGGGGGCCAGGGGACTGTTTTCAGAAATCTCAAAGCTCAGGAACACAAAGACTTGGAGGAATTTCCAAGTGCAGTGGATGCCAAATGGTAAAAGAAAATGACATGACAATGAGAGGGAGAAATTATTTATTCACCCTCTTAATAAATTCTCCTTCTAGGGTCACTTTTTCCTTTTTCAGTGAACAATTGACAGGCAGTTACTTTCAAATGCTTTTAAATAGAACCTACTGCAAGTTTAAGGATTGTTAATATTTTTTCTAAACTTTAAACTACTGGGAAAAAAAGCCCCCAGAAAAAAAGGAGAGTATCATTTAACACCAAACAAATGACCAGATGAAAAATCCACAGAACACACAGATAGCCTAGCAAATAATGGTATTATTAAAGAGTCCATATAACATTTCTGTTCAGCACTTACATGGCAAGCAGAACTAGGTCATATTTTTCTCCAAGAAAGATAATACCTGGTGAGCCCATCCTTGCAGTTCCCATTCAAAGACTGGAAAGAAAAGCATGTTAGGACTAGAGAAGGCATTAAAAAAAGTCTGTGTCTACCAGAGCATGATTCCAAAGGGCCATAAGCTAGAATAAATATTGACACAGTAAGGAAAAAATATGCAACAATAGCAATTGTTCAAAATGGGCACAATTTGGAAGCTAACAAACCCACACTGAGTGAAATCGACCTGGACAGGTACCAAAGTCCAAATTTAAAGCTACTTTTAGAATTTAACTTTCACTGATTTCACTAGGAATGAGACACAGAAATGCCTTCATGACTCTAGGTCTGATTCACTGACTGCCATTGTTTTCAACCATTCCCCAACCACAATCTGTTCCATCAAGGAGAAGCAGAGCATTATGAAGAAGCTGAACCTTGGGACAGAAAATGTCAGACTTTCTCTTTTTCTGCCACAAGGGTGTTCTGGGTCTTCTTTCAAGTATTCATCCTGCATTTGCTGTGCATTAATTTCTCCTAAATATGGCTTTTCATGTTATTATGAATAGTGTCTAGCAGTTCTTCCTCTGTCTGATAACCTTTGCTATTTCCTTCTCTTCTCTTCTCTTCTCTTCTCTTCTCTTCTCTTCTCTTCTCTTCTCTTCTCTTCTCTTCTCTTCTCTTCTCTTCTCTTCTCTTCTCTTCTCTTC
>VZTB01004171.1:346296-423486 GCA_013397245.1 Thryothorus ludovicianus
CCCTTCCCTTCCCAAACCTTCCCTTCCCTTCCCTTCTTTCTCTTCTCTCTGGCATTAGGTTCCTGCCTCAGTTAGGTGGCAGGGACCACACTCTGTCAGAGCACATCTCT
Source organism: Thryothorus ludovicianus (assembly GCA_013397245.1). NCBI lineage: Eukaryota > Metazoa > Chordata > Aves > Passeriformes > Certhiidae > Thryothorus > Thryothorus ludovicianus. Next base: position 346,407 of record VZTB01004171.1, read on the forward strand.
GCTTCCAATCTCTGAAAATGCACCATTTTTTACCAGTTAAAAGTATGGTCTTACATGCAGGCACAAAGACTAATTTTTATTGCAAATGTTCCTAGTGTTTTTCTCCAAATTTCCTCTTTACTTATTCTCATTTTTATTTGTATCAGTTCAATAACCTATTTAATTATTCGCTGGAAGTTATTTCAGCCACATTTCTTGGAAATCAAGGTTTCTGAAAGAAAATCCAAGGCAAAAAAAAATATATATTTCAATTACTTTATTCTTTCTTCATTCATTCAAATTCTAGAGGAAATCAATAAATTTGAATATTTTTTCACATAATTATTTCATCGATGTATATTTAATGGGCTTCATTGGAGATATTCCTGATTTACATACCCATCTTCAACAGAAAGATCTGGTGAATTTGCCTTGGGAGCAACCCAACAAAACCCACAAAATTTGACTGGTTGCTGTTAATATCAGGAGATAAGGATTTATTAAGTTTTTTTAAAAATGCATATTTTAATCCACTACAAGATCAACAATCTGGGACTAAAATTCAGATAAAACAGTGTCCTTCCAAAACAACATGGTTTTAAATTAACAATACAATGGAAGAATGTATTTAAACATTGTATTATTCTTCTAGCATCTTCAAGCAGTTAACTAAGCTGAAACTACATAATCTTATTATAAAGTTTAGAACTAGGGCAGGTTTTGTATTCTGCAGATAATATGTGTCATCATGGTTTCTGATCAAAATCTATTGGCCTCAGCAGTGCAGGTGTTCATGAATGTCTTCCTTGGACAGTGGCTATAATTTTAATTGCTCTGGTTTAGTTAAACACAGGAGTAGAAGATTTTTAAAACGCTTTGTTGCTTTAATTGCAAAGCCAAAATGCAAATGTGAACTTACTAACTAGATAACTGGCTGGTAAAGGGGAAGGTTTAAGTGTGATATCACAAAAATCCTTTTTTTCTGACAGGTCAGATAGGCAGCCCCCGGTATATTGACATTTCTGTCTTCTTGTAAAAAGCTACTTGAGGAAGTGAAGCTTCCAGTTGCAACAAATATTTTTTCTTCTTTTTCCATTTTTGTGCAGATTAATTTTTTTAAGTGAATTTCTTGAAGTACCCCTGAAGTCTCACTTTCAGAGATGATAGGGACACTAAAGGGTCTGTTAAGGCCTTATCTACACATTAACATTGTGTAAAGAGATAAACCTGTGTACACCCAATTTTGCATGGAGTTACAATGCTGCCAGCTCAGTTTTACTTTAGGAAGGGGAACTAGTTGCAGTTGGTGTTTTTGGATTAGTATAAATTTGCTTGTTCTGTAGCATGGACTCCGCTGACTAGAAAAAAATTAGTGATATCCTGAATTGATATAACTGCAGCAAAAAGCCTTTTCAGAGAGCAGACATATACCCCACTGGAAATGATACTTGAAAATGTTGCTCAGAGGCAGGTTTCAGGTGCTAATGTTACAAATCTACAGATGGGATACTCAGAGGTGCTTTAGCACAGATCCACTGGTGACTCACTGTATGAAAAATGCTCATGAAGAAAAAGGGGGATTGAACAGCTCCCTCTGTCACCATGGATAAAGATGATCAGTTTTCCCCTGAAATGTGCCTGTCATGCTCTCAGCTAGCCATGGTGCATGTGAGGGAGCTGAGGTGAGAAAAGCACCCAGCTGCCTACAGCAGCACTACTTGAACAAAGCTGCATTGTAATGGTTGAGGAAGGGTGGCTTTTTATCTCTCACACATTGCATTCCTGCTTCAAACAAGGAGGTGCACACACTGAAATTGAGGTTCCTGCTAGTCCTCATCTCTGGCCTCCCTAACTCTTTCATCCTCTCACCTGTTCCATCTCCTTACAGAAAAACTAAGATCTGTGAAGACCAAACACTGGAAACAAAACTGCAAGTAGCCCTTGATCAAGTAAACTTAAACTTTCAGAGCACACAGCACCATGAAAATGGGTGCAAAAAAGAGTTCAAATGACAAGTGAAGAGAAAGAAAGAAACTTTATTCATTTATGCCATGACATATGGAGAAGCAGGGATGAAAACAGAAATTATGGTTTACAATGACACTATACAACTCTGGCCTCTGTTACAGGCCTGAACACAAACATCTGGGGAAAATTGTTTCTTTTTCATATTTCTCTCTGTCTATGATACCACCCTGCCATTGTGGTTTAGAGGAGGATGGCAGCTGGATGGTTCTGAGATCTGAGCAAATGTGCAGACCCCATAGCATTTTGCAAGTTGTTCTGTGCTCTAGGAATAAATGCTTTAAGTGTGAGGAAACTACTCTACCTCAGGTGAACAGTTTCCAGGAATTAAAAGAGATGCAAAAGTTCAGCCAAGACTAGTATCAATGTTGGACTTTGTACAAACTAACTAGTAATGATCAGTTTACTAAGCATTTGGGATTGTGACAATAATTTAATTGGGGACACACTTCAACATTTCTTGAAAACTCATATTTATTTGAATAACAAAATATTAATTTATTAACTTCCTGCTAGGTCCTCACACTTAAGGATGTGGGGCCAGCTATTCACAGAATTCACAAGGAAAGATCTTTGTGGACAAGAAATAGGTCCAGGGATCACATGTTTCATGGTGGTATATAGCCTAAAAAAAAACCCCCAACCTTCCAACTTTAAATATTATTGTTTTCCTAAATTAACTCTGGGAGATTTTAATCTAGATCTTGGGTGTCTGCCAGGGAACACACACCACTCCCCATATCCCTGAGAACATTGCGGAGGCCTGTACAGTCAGCTGGCATTTTAATGAAATAGGAACCATTTAACTCTATCACTTCTTCATAAAGTCATCTTCTCTAATGCTGCTGCTCTTTTAACTCATTGGAGATTCCAAATTGGCACCCTGTGTGTGGGGACAAAACTCCTTTCTTGCCTTTTGAGGGGTTTTTAGTGAGGTCACAGGACTATTTAGTGAGACGGAAAGGAGGAATTAATACACCAGATTACTTCCTGAAGTTCAACAACACTGATTAACAGGTCAGGCTGGATCAGGGAAGGGTAGTTAGGATGCCTTGAGATGGTGCCTGAGAAGGAGCCTCACTGAGGAAGGAGGCAGGATATTTATGGTGACTGGAAAGTTCTGAGAGCACATTGCTTGGGCCTGAAATCAGGGGGCCACAGTGAAAGCAGCGTGGTGAGACACAAAGCAAGTGGAGTGCAAGCAGGACACTCTTCAGGGTGTTCCCTTGCACTGCATCCTCGAGCAAGCTTTTTGTCCTGACTAATTAAAGCAAATGGCCATGTTGCTCACTGCTTATACATCACTGTTTTCAACCCTTGTCAGGGAAAATGCTCCTGATGAACCCCATGGGATATAACCTGAATAGAGGAGGGAAGGTGGAGCATGGAGTTTTGCCAATGCACTGACAAGCTGTGTCTGGGTTGGTTTCCAATGAATCAGCGCAGCCATCTGGGGGAAGGGGGAGGAATTCCCTCACTTCTTCACCAACCTGCGTTTTAAAGGGGAAATATTTTTCAGAAAGATGCGCTGTGCATATCTGGCACTTAGCCTCTTGTTGCTGCCAGCTGTCACTCTGATAATGTGTTATAAATGATGGCACACCAAGCAGACAGGGCTGCAAGCCCATGTGATTGTATTGCATTATCAAAGTGACAACCAGAAAGAACAAGAGCTCTGGCTGCTGAATTGGTCCATAAGTAGATTTTATATTGTTGATACCACTATTTACATACAAATGAGTATTAAACATTTTTAATATTTTCCCAGCAGGAGTCAGGACATTGTTAGGACTTCAATGTGCAGATAGCTGGGGTAAGGCACAAGATAAAATTTGTTTGAAATTCTGTTTTCATAGACTACAGCAGGCAAAACAATGATTGTTGATGAAATTGGTTCAATATACACGTCTAATTTCACATCTGTAAGCACAGGAATCCCAAGTGATTTAAATTGGCATCATTCCCTCAATAAATCCATGCCTACATTATCAGATGTCATGGAGATTCCTCCTGTGATCTACACATCTGACAAAGCCATGATTGTCAGGCATTGCATGGAGATGCAGCAGAGGCAGTACAGACATTTCCATAGGTATTCATGGGTGGAGCAAGCTGGTAAAATTTACTGCAGAGGGTGAGCTGGGCCCTCAGGTCACTACTACTGAGGGGAAAGCCTTTCTGTCAACATCCAGGAGACACTGTCACCTTCCAGCACCACAGTGAGGTCAGTGACTCTTCCACAGTGACCTTGGTTGCCCTGGAGAAAATTCTTTGTGTGTCTGGAGAGGGGGGAAGGCTTCCTCAAGCATGAAGTGACACAGCATGAGCAGAAGACTCAACTCAATCCTATGACTCAGTTCCTCAATTCTGGAAACCTCTTCTGGGACTCCTTTCTCTCAAAGCAAAACTTTACATAACTGCATTATTCTCTAGTTCTTGATCCCATCTGAGTTTGGAAAAGACAGTAATAAAATGCTAAAGGAAAGGATGTTCTTGGGATTTGTATGTTTGGTGTATGGTGATCTTCTATGGAATAAAAAATTTCCTGGCCTTCTGTAAAGAGTCTAAATGTTACCCTGAATCTTGGCAACTTCTTCTATTTCTGAGTGTTTCACAAGATAAAGCAGTTACAGTTTCTTCTGGGATGTATCTGCAAACACCAAAATATGTGGCTTATACACAGGACACAGGAACTCCTCCCACACCAAGCATTACTGGGTAAAGTTCAAAAGCCTCAAAGACAGAGGTCTTTGTTTTGTTAGTGCATAACTCCTATGATATGTATGGAGTTTGTCCTTTCTAGAGGTGGCAGAAGGGGACACATAGCAAACAAAAAATGTAGGAGGGAATAGCTCTCTAATCTCATTAAGGGGATTGGTACAAATGGACCAATGGTGTTGAAGTCTTATGGAAATGGCCAAATTACAGAAACCTTCTACCCGGTCTAATAGAAAAAAAAAAAGAAAAATTAGCCATGTACTTGCAATAGATTATTGCCATGAATCTATTCAACACAACTTTTCCATTAAATTTCTACTACCTGAAATGACAAACATTCATGAATTAACACCACTCATGTCATTCAAGGTAATCACTCTAAAGACAGCTGGAAATAAAGTTGCAAAACAAGTTAATGGTAAGGATATTAAAATTTGTAAATATGTCAAGTGATACAGACATGTAATTTGATGTAATTATACCAAAAGGGACATTTTTACTGAGCAAAAGCTAAATAAATGGTTATGCATCAATAAGAAAATATTACAGAGGTAAAGCTTCTAAGTGAAGAAATACTCCCTGCTCTGTATCTCTACATGGCAGTGTTGCTGCCAGCAGTACACTCATATTTTACTACCCACTAGATTGATACTGGTTAAATTATTTTTCTCTTATGAGTTTGCACAGAAATACAGTGCAATCATTGAATTCAAATGGTTTTAGAAACCTTAGGGTTCGGAAGGGAAAGCAATGATTACCTTGTGTTATGTAGGAACCATAAAAATGTATCTAGCAATTTTCAAAGGGAGAGGGCTGATATTTTCCTACATAAAATGTGTGAACTCTGCTTAGACCAGAGTTAAGATGGGGAGATTGGGTGGAGGGAGGGAGGGTTGGTGCTGATTCACAGTAACAGACATGAGAAAAAGCAATGATGGGTTGTGGTTAGCACTGATAGAAGTGCAGCCAGAAGATTACAGCAAACTTTATGCCTGTCACTTATGTTCTTTAGAAATACTACATTTGTTTCAGAGCATCATGATGAGCCAACTTCACTGGGTGTGAAAAGCTCCATTGGTTCCAGAGGAATTCCTGATGGAGTAATGTGTAAATAACCTTGCAGATTAGTAGAAATAAGGCAATATCTTTGGCATGGAATCAATAGACATAATTTAATTTTGGGCTAGTATAGGTGGGTTAAACCAGGAGATGCATGTCTGTGTCAGGACTTGAGAGAAACTTCTCAGTTCTGCATTCTCAAACTTCAGGTCCAAAAGGTGCATTTGTTACAGGGTGCTGGTAGATACTTCAGCTACTCCAGAAGTCTTACTGACTCAGTATTTAAATATTTAAATTCCCTTCCTCTAAGCTGAACCTTCCCACCTGCTCACATAACAGCTGTACCTGTTATGTGTCAATAGAGGCAAAACATTAAAATATGGACTATACATATATATACCAAATAAGAAAATTGCCTTTCTCCTGATTCCTACACCTCTACCTTCCTGGTAAGCAAAACTGATGACAAAGTTGGTAGTCTGAATTTGTAGTTACCAGCAGGCATTTGATTGGTGCAGGCAGTTGATTTTTACAGAAACATTTAATGTAGATGTTTTTTGCCCTTTCTCCCTCCCCTCTTTAAGGCCAGAAGACCCTGAAGCTATTTTCTCCGTGTCTGGAGCTGTCCTTCCTGCACAGCACCTCATGGCAGTGTCTAGATCCATCTCTGGCAGTGATCTCATCATTCCCATTTCTAGAAATTCATGAAAACCTCATGTTGCAGAGGTTAATTGGCTGCTGCAGCTCTCCTGCAGGTTAGCAATGTTTGTTAGGAACTCCTCCTACTCTGCCCTTGCCTTCCCCACCCCAACCTCCTCTCTTTTGGAGGAGCAATTGGTTATCTGCTCAAAAGTACTATGGCTTGTTTCTAACCTTAAAGCTAGAAATACTCTTATGGAAAGAGGGAAAAAAAACAGGAGAAAAAATGCTCAGGGGGAGCTGGCAGAGAATCCTGTCTTGTAGCAGGTTTTTACATGATCTTGAACAAGTCTTTGATCATGACTGAGAGCTTTGGTTACTGCTGTAGAACAAGTGATAACAATGTGCATTAACTGGTTTATGCTGTAACCATGACTGTGTGTTTGTGCTGGAAACAGGGAAATCGGGTCTTCAGTGAGTATCCCTGGAAGCTTTTGTCAAGAAATTTTTCTCTAGCCAACCTATTCCTTAAAACAAAGTGATAAATATGTACTTGTTTATAAATATAATATAATTAAAACAAGTTTTATTTTTTTCACCCTTAGAGTAGCCAGGATATGTATCTGGGCCCCTGAATAAAATGATTAAGCTTTTTGCAGAGTGTTTCTGCATCCTAAAATCCATGTGACAATTTGGTTTCAGTTCTGTAATACCTTGATATTTCTGCTATTCCCAGTTCTGGTTGAGAGGTGTTTTGGGTTTTTTTTTTAACTAAGTGTTTAGAAAGTCCCAACTCAGCAGTTAACTTGAACTTGAAAATTCAAAGTTCAGTCAGCCTGAACTTTGCATCCAGCAAAGGCTTCTACTACAGTATCAGTTGTAACTGTTCTTAATTCAGCCGACAAAGCAGTCTTTCATTTAATCAGGCATTTCCTTGCTGGATTATTTCACTATAAAACATGAGCATCCTTTCCCATCTGGTCATTGGAGCTGATGAGTGGCTCTGAGGCCGGTGATCAGAGGACACAGGAAGAGGTGCACAGTGCTCCATTATGTTTTGATGACACATTTAGGTACAAAGTGTACATAATTTACAGGTCACCTTGTCCTGGCCACACACACACACACTGTTCAATTACTGAGCAGTTGTGCATCAGCATTGCACAGCAAGGTAAGCACCTCTAAATCCCACATATTTTTACAAGATGATAACTATGGGAAAGGATGGATTAAAAAACCCTCAATATAAAGTTGTATAAAATTACAATCTGGATGAGGATACAAATTCCATTTGATATGTAATCATTGTCAACCACAACAAAATCTATTAGGTTAGGAAATAAAGACATGTCAGTAAAAACAAATGCACCTTGCCCAAGCTCTTCTCAGAGTGCTGTATCCTACAGCTGCATGAAAGCATCATTCCTCACTCATGCTCTAATGCACAGCCTGAACAGCAACTTCTGTGGCTTTCTGCTGCTGGATCAGCACATCTGACTCTCAAGCACACCATCATTATGGAATTTACTCTGCCTTAGCCTGACTTACATTCTGTATTTGGCTGTAAATTGAAGCAAGTTGAGGAATACACCTCAGCAATCCACCTGAAGCGAGCTAACAGAATGTCTGCCAACAGCTGGGACCTTCTCCCTGCCTAATCCCTGAGCCAGGAACAGGCATGCCCACATCCTGGGTGGCTCAACAGCACTGCCTGGTGCTGTGCAGACAAGCACTGTGCAAGGAGCTCCAGGAGGGGCTGGGCAGCAGCACAAGGAGTTAGTGCTCCTTTATGCATTTGCAAACTCCACCCCCTCTTTCAGCTCCTGGGTGTACCTTTCTCGTGGAGTAGCAGCTTTGTGTTCCCAGCTTTCTTCTGTTGCCCTTACAGCCATCTTTATTATGAAATTATTGTCACAGTAAATCCCCTCCCTGACTTCTTGGACAAGATATAAGTATCAAATAAAGTAGGAGGGCGTAAAGCTGTTACTCAAGGGATGTCTTTGAAATGCAAGAGGCACCAGTCCTAGTGGCTGGCACGGAATTAAAAGTACAGTTACACCAATAACACTCAAGACAATTCCCATATTTCTTGGGAATTGATGACCAGCTGGGAGGAGTCTGTGTGCCAGAGGCAAAGTCAAAATCATTAACCTCTGTCTGTCACTGAGGAAACATCCTGAAGCTTTTATCACAGTATTATAATCTAAAAGATTGAAATAAATATATAAATATAGAGTGGCCTTTATTTTTCATGAGCAATGCATTGCCAGTTAGTATATTCACAACACTTTTAGAGGATTAATGCCCAGGATATAGCCAACCCAGAGGCAAAATACTTCAAATTTAATTTGTTCCATAATAATTTCCAACTGATAAAGCATGATGATGTCACAGACAAAGAATATATTGAGAAATAGTGTCCAGAAATGCTAAAATTTTTTAGGTCCTTTGGACAGAAACATTTTTAAGTGTAAATGATGACATCAATGTGTCTCTTCACCAGCTGCAAGCATGATAATCTCTCCCTCCTTCCCACCATTTACCCGTGTGATTGTTCTTAGATGGAAGGTGGAGTGCAAGTTTTCACTAGAGAGTCCTGATTTGCTGCTCTCAAGGACTTTCACTGACATCTTAGCTTATGCTTTCCCATCCATGAACTTAATGCACAAGCTCCTTTTAATAAACAAATACGTGTATTTCTGATCAACTGTTAGGCCCTTGATTTAAGTTCTTTTTAGTTTTTCCTTCTAGAAGTCTAATTTTGGACAATCAGGTTGGAAAATATTATCCTTAGCCATAACCTATACCTTCAACAGGTTGATTTTTGACACAAAGGCGATTTTTAAACTCCAAAAAGTACACATGTCATGAGGAAATAATTTGAACCCCACAAAAAAAATCTTTCTCTCTTATTAAACCATTTCACTCAATTTTCTGACAAGATAGCAATTTCTAAAAGTTAACAAGGAATGGAAGACATACTTCACCACCATTGTATGGACAGAGCCAAGCTATTTAAATTCCTTTAGTTTTCTATTTTATATCACAGTGCATAGTCTTTGATGCATAAAACACTTAATAACTAATTTGATAAACAAAGGAACGGTCTTTTTATTTTTATTGGCCACATTAATTTTTCCGATGACCTCCAGATTACCAACCACAAACCTAATCTGATGCTTTTTTCCCTATTATCTGGTGAAAGTTAATTGCTGTAATTATTAATCAGTCAGTTTGCTGCCCATGGTGAGAAACTGCTAACAGAGAGTAAGAAGGGAAATGTTGATGCCTGTTAGGTCTGACTGAACTCTGAGTATCTACAATACCCTGGGCGATGGCTGAGGATCCTGTGGGTCATGCAAGGTGTGGTGCTGCATGAAACATGAGAAAAGGACAGATGAAGGAAATATCCTGGCCTCAGAGGCTGTGCCCACAGATGCACAAAGCAGGGAATGGTGCCTGTGCTCTTGGCACAGCGCTGGCAGGAGATGGAGGAGGAGCAAGGGGCTCAGGCCACCTTTCACTCCCTCACTCATGGTGTCTCCCAGGCACTGTGAATAATTTATCAGCTGCAGCACCCTGGCTTTGTCCCTCACTGCCCTGGCCTCTCTGCCAAAGGTGACTTGGGGTGGAGCTGCTGCTGCTGCTCCCTGCACTTGCTGACCTGTGCTGGGCATCCCACAAGTGCCTGAGACACTCCAGCTCTCTCAGGTAGGAACAGAGGCTTAGCAAGGGGACTCCAGCCCCAGGCAGGGTCTGCCTTGGGGTTTCCTGTGATTCAGGCATGCACAGGGGCAGGACACAGCCCTTGGTGTCTGGGAGGGCTTTGGGAAACCCCACATTGTCTTGCAGCCAGTGGGGAATGGATGCCAGGGAGCAACATCCACTGCCACAGAAGCAAGTTGTGGTGCCTGTGAAATATTAGATGGGATGAGACCTTGGTGCCTCAGCAAAGGGCTCTTTGTTCAGCTTTCTCATGGCATGCTCAGCAGAATTTTGTGTTTGGCATTTGTTTGGAAGAGGCCACCAGACTGTGGCCCCAGTGGGAAAGGACAGATGCTGGGTCTGGTTGCTGAGGGATGAATGGATGCCTGGCACCACCTCCTTGGCTAAAATCGGGTGTCTGCTGTTGCCCTCTGATGTGGTTTGCACTTTACCAGAAATGCTGCAGCTGCTGAGCCTAAAGCAGATGTTTGGGAAAGAAAGAAACTTAACCCAGACCTTGTGGATTTGCAATAGCATCTCTCCATTCTTGCCTTTTGAGCATTTGAACCTCCAATCCTTTTTGAAAATTCCAGGTGGTTCAGAATGCAGGAATCTCCTGCATTTTGGGTGAATAACATGGGCTCCAGGGCAGAGGTATCTAATGCATATGCCAGTACAAAGTACTGTTGGCAGTAGGCAAAGCATCTGCCTATATCTGAAAAATTTGCCCAAGTTTGGATGGTGGTCGCTGTGTAGGTGGTTTGCTGATTGTTGGCATGAGGCTTCACAGTTTGAGAATATCTGCAAAGGAGGTCTAAGTGTTGGAAAGCTAGAATGAAGAGAAAAATTAGGATAGGCTGCCTAAATAAAAACAATTGGAATGGAAAACATCTTAAGTCACTGAATTCCAATATCATAGTAATATAATCTGCTTTGAGTTAAAATCTAAGGACCAGAATTATTAAAGTTCCCCCCAGGACCTAGACTATTGATAATGAGATGATGAGCACTCAGTAAAAACAGAACGGAAGAGAAACACTAGATAAGCATAGAAATGAGCTTTATGAATATCAATAAACCACATGTAGACCCACAGTGCATGATTCAGATGTTCACTGAATCCATGTGCCTCATCTGGGAAATTTCACTCTTTTCTCCGGCTCAAGCATCTGACTGGAGCACATGTAAACTGCACACTTGCTTTGAAGAAAAACGTGGTTCTTGCACAAGGGTCAGAGTGTGGTGCTGTGAAGTGTTGTGCAATGGGGAGAGACTCTGCTTGCCCACACTGCTTTTGCCAAGAGATAATAGGTTCACAGTAACAGCCAGTGCCTTTACAATTTTCCTGGAGCTTAGTGAGGCAAGGCTACAGCCACACTAAAAATTAAATGAAAAGAGCAGTCATAACTTGTAGGCAAACACAATGAATGAGCAATAATGGGCTGGCCAAGTCTTTGAGGACATAAATCTTTCCATCTGAAGCCGCCGAAGGACTTTGTAACCATATGATTAGTGCTTGTGTTTTGGTTGGGTTGGAATGCAGCTGAGGATGTTGTGGGTTCACGTCTGCTTGCTGCAGGTGGTGAAAACCAGAACTAGCAGGATCCTTCACATCTCAGGATTTGTTCTATAACTGTGGACAAAACAACTACCAGAGCTCCTAAGCCAGGGAGAAGAAACAGAAATATAAGGTTGCCACTGGGGACTGGTACTTTTAAACATATTTTTGAGGCAAGATTCCCCAGCTCTTGTGCTCTCTCTCTCTCACACAATTGGTTTGTCACAGGCATTGGTGGGACTCCAGCAGCAGCTGAAGCTGCCCCACCAGAGCCAGCTCAGGTCCAGCCCAGATGAGATCCATGTGGGAGGTCAGAGGCTGAGGAAAGCAGAACTGGTTTAAATCCAGTTTGCCTGCCATGGCTCAATGGATCCAGGACAACTCTGAACAACAGTAGCAGTTGAACACAATAAGAATATTGCTAAGACCTGACATCTATGAGAAAAGAGTGAAGGTTGATCTCCTGGGAGTGTGTTCTTCTTCCCTTTCTCCTTCAATGACAAATTGTTTGGCATATGACGAATTACAATGGCCAAAGATGAATGAAAGAGAGTTTTCTTACCCTTCCAAGACACACACACAGCTTGTTTAATTTTTATATGCCATAAAGATCTGCAAAACTCTCTACATAAACTTGGACAGATCGAGGCCATTTATTCACCAATGTTCCTGGGACTACATATTTTTATGAAGTAAATTATTGTCTATTACAGAGAGTGACTTTTAATTAGCTTAAAGAAGGTTGTAAAAGTTCAGAAAGTATATAAACTTAAAAAATTAATATTCAGATCAATAATGACTGGCTGATATATGGCAGGTCATAACTGTCTTCACAGACAAATGTACTAGCATGTATTTTTTTCTAGACTATTTATTTCTGTTTCCAGAAATTAGCATAACTAATCAGTGGAAAAATACTTTCTCTATTATATAAAATATAAAATATGACACTAATTAAAACCACAGTCAGAAGATCTAGCAGGAAAACAGTAGGGAGCCTCCTAGAGCCAAGGTGATAAGAGTAGTGAGCTCATTTCAACTGGAAGTTTCCTTTGCACTTGCTGATTGCTCCTGGGCCTTAGACAATTTGGGGTGCCAGAATTGTATATATTCTGACTCATTTGAGACTGCAGATGTTTGTCTGGAGTCAATGTGGTAAGATCTGCAGTGCTAGAGGTGCATGGGCTCCATAATCTGCCGCCCAGAAGAAACTGGCATCAACCTGGACTGCCTGTATCTTCCTGTGTCCAAGGAGAAGATGTCTATTTACACATGGATCAACTGGATGAACCTCTAGCATGACTACAAAAAAAGGGCTCAAATTCATATCTGTCACACAACTCGGACACATGAAGGTGGGAACCTTCATTTCTTTGAGGGAAATGGAAATGGTTGAAGATAACTGCTTTACCCAAATTTAATGCAGGAAAATGTTTTCCCATTGGCTTCCACAGAAATACTGCATGTTTTTCACTCTTTACTGCAGTAGGAAAGGCACAGGTGTGGAGAGATGGGAATTTTATTGCCTCAAAAGCAAGATGTCACAAGACAAAGAGCTCTTTATTTGATCATAATATCCTGACCTGTCTGCTACCATCAAATCTTAACACCCCTTCCCACAAGCATCTCTGTCAAGACTTTGAGTCCAATATTTATGGAAAAAAAAAATAAAAAAGTGACATCATAAATATACTAAATATTCCTAATGCTGAAAATCTATCCCATTCTATTTTGCAGTTGCACATGTGCTGAGAGGTGTGTCATTATTGGAGTACTTTATTGACAGGATAGCACTCAGACAACACTAGAAAAAAGCTACTTTATCTTCTGAGCATCTTCCTGACCTCTGTCACTGGCCTTTATAATTCAGTTATTTTTAGGGCTGGTTTTTTCCTCTCTGGCTAGGAGCTACTACAGTCTCTCCTGTGATCCCTGAATCTATTCCAGAAAGAGTCCTGACCTTATGTTAGGAATCACCTACTTTCCCTGGAGGCATGGGCTCAGGTCTCAGCACAGCTGACTCATGTTTGCTGCTGCTGCTTTGACCTCCACCTGCTCTGAGAGGGCTCAGGGTGGGGCAGTGAGGGGGAGCCCAGACTGACCCCCTGGACTGCCCCTGAGCAAGGCATTCCCATGCCTCTGGCACGCCCTGGTCAGCACCTGTGGGGCTGTGCTCTTTCCTTGCCCCACCTTGCCTCTCCATCACCTTGCTTCTGCAGGGGATGAGGGAGCAGAGCGTGGGCACTTCCTGGGCGTGGGGAAAGCTGTTGGGCTTGGTCTTTTCATGCAGGTGCTAGAGGGGAGATTCTTGTCTTCTTTGGAGCACGGAGTAGCTGCAGGCACAAACCAACCACTTGTGTGGGGAAGAGTGGGGGCTGATCTTTCACACAGGCCCTTCTGATGGGATGTCCTCTTGCTGTGAAAACACGTCACGAATCACTTCTGAGTAGGGGTTTTCCCTGCTGACAGGAACATTTCCCCCCTCCTTCCAGCTTTGCATGCCTCCCGATGTTCTGCCTTTTATCCTCCAGGTAGCTGGATCCCAGTGATGCAATCTGTGAGAGGCTCTTTAAGATATGGAGACTGATATCAAAACTCACTGCTTTTAGGGAGTCAGTGTGGGCCCAGCTGCTGTGTGTGACAGAAGAGTTAGCTACTGGTGCTGAAAAGGCAGTGTACACTGAGCTCTTGCAGCCTCCTTGGGCAAAAGAAATTTGCAAAAAGTGAAATTTGAAGTTTTTATCCTCTCTGGCATCCTCTTGTTTCTTTTTTTATAAGGTACCTGTCAAAAAATATTTCTGAAGAGTTGCTGTAACATGCCAAATTTCTTCATATCTGATGCTTTAAGTTTAACTATATTTATCTTGTTTATGAAAGCTGACAAGTGATACAGCCATAATAGCGCCAGCAGAAATTGCACAGCAATTTTACTTGGGTTCTTTTCAAGTCAGTGGAACTGTTAAATGAGATTAGTGCAGTAGAAGGGTTTATTGCAGCCGTGAGAAACCAGATAGACACATATCGCAGGGAACCAGTGCTAGACTAAGAGGATCACATACAGAGACATGGTGCCAAGGAGGGCTTGGCAGGATAACACGAGTGCATCTTTTAGCTCTGTGGAGCTGTGTCTCACTGTGCTTCTGATATGGCTCTCCACTCATCCCAACAAGTGTCTCTTCCTTTCCTTCTCCAAACTCTCATATATTTTTCTGTGCCTTATTCTGACACTGGTCATGCCTGTGGCTTGATGAGGCTTTTTAGGAGTAGTGGGAAACTGGAAACAATGGTGCCTATTATTCTCCTTGCAACCCTTAGCACAATCCAAGAAAATCCGTGTGCTAGTGGCTACTGTTTTCTTTTGTTAGCTCTGTTTTCTCTGTTTAAAGAAGATATCTTATTAGGAATACATCTCACTGCTGAAGTAATGATATTAAAAAAAAGGAAATAATCTTCATATATAAAGAAGTGCTTTCCCTTTTATATGTGATATATATATATATTTATATATATATGTACACACACACACATGCAGGTCCTTGTTGATCACCCTCAGGGACTGAACCCAGAAGTTTCTGGAGCAAAGAGCACATCTTGTGTACTTGGAATCTTAGCACAGACCACTGTGTAAGTCCCCATTCTCTCTGGAGCAGACATAACTCAGAGCAGCTCACATAAGGACTCATTGAGATGCTGCCCAGAGGTTCCAGCTGGGATTCAGCCCTTTTCTCCCTGGCTGTGTAGAAACCCTGCTCATGCTCAGCTCATTTCCTAAAACCCAATTCCTACATGCCAAGAAAACCTATTCATATTTCAGCCCCAGTGACAGGAGAAGGGCAAAGCTGGAAGAGTGTCCAGCTACCAGGTGGAGCAGCAGCAAATTTAGCTCCAGCAGTGATAGAGACCAACAGACACAATGAAGATGTAGGGAAGGGAGGAGCAGCTGGGCAGTGGACAAGGCCTGTGAGCCTTCCAGCTCCCTGGGACATGGTTTGAATTAGTTCCAGCCATTCAAAATGATCTTTCACTTCTTGGCAGAAGCTCACAAAGTTTCTTAGCTAAGCAAAGAGTGCACAAGTCTTCATTGTGCATGGATAGAGACAGACACTGGTCATTTGATTATTGTTGTTGAGAACATAAATGACTGCAATGTTGCAAATGCCACTGGAGGAAGTGAGAGGCTCCCTCATGAAGAGGCCTTGGATGCTATTTGTATCCAGAAGCTTCCTGAGATGAAATCATAATTCTCTGGCTGAGTGACCATCCCCACACTCGGACGTGTTGCTTTTTAACTGCACTCAGGAGGCTAGTGCTGAAAGAAAGGCATTTCTTTATCTCCCTACTAATGTATTTTCCTTCTGTGCCATCAAGTTTTCCTTATGGATATCTGTGCTTTGCAATGATGCTTACAGACCTGCATTGCAGACCTTAGGAAAGGTCTGCACCCACACCTAATAAGTTGCTTTCCGTACCCCAAATAGCCAAAAACCGAACAGGAGAAGGATTATTCTCCAGACTTTACAGATGGTGAACAGAGGCACAGATAAACTATGAAACTTCCTTGTGATTATTCTAGAAATCTGTAACAGGGCCAGGCCTTGGACCAAAATTTCTGGTGTCCCCGTGCCAGCCTGCAACCACAGTCTGGCCTTTCTCTCTGAAGGTACATATTTGTAGAGTTTTAAGGTCAGAGGAATGATAACCTTATCTAGGCTGACCTCCTCTGTGTCAAGTCCAAGAATTTCTTTGATCAAAGCATATTTTACAGAACAGAATAAAGCCCTGATTTAAAGACACCAGGACATAGAAAATAATTTTACAACTTTCCTCTGTACTATTCCAGTGGTTAATCATCTTTGTTGCTGATTTATTTTTCATATGAATGAGTTTGGCTTCAATTTGGTTCCTGTGATGCTTCTTTTCTGCTAGATTAAAAAGGCCTTCTCTATCTGTGTTTTCCTCCCCTCCTTTTCCCAGACAATTTTTTCATGTCTCTGGAAAGCAGTCAGGTTGACAAGTTACTTAATGCTGAATCCTAGGAATGTGTTTTTTCCACCTCATGCTTGTCTTTGCTATTTTCCCTTCTCTTCTGTAGAGCAATAATTACAAAGCTTAAAAAAAAAATGAGAGGGAAAGAATGAAGGAAGTCAGAAAGAAATATTCTTTACTTCCAGATGCAGTGAGGAACATGGAACCAAAGGAAGAAGATTAGCATTGATGATGCCAAACTCTGCTCTCATTCATATTTTGAGTGATAATTCCAAACTTGTGTCTCTTAAGTAAGGAGTTACCTTTTGTTAAGTGGAACAACCTGATGAACACCTGCCACCAGATAATGATTATGTGGGACTCCAGTCCTGGTCTGAGAAGCCATTGTTGTATTGAGGCTTTTCCTCAGACACGCAGAATATGCTATGGATAATTTCTGATAAGAAGAAAGTCTCAGAATTCAGGCCTTGTCCTTTTCCCATTTACTGCAGACATTATACCCCTGATATTACATGACAGTGTTTTCTTGTGATCATTGGAATGATATGAAACACTTAGTTGGGAAAAAGCCTGGGAAGATCACGAAGGTGAAAAGATGCAGGAACTGAATTGCAAGTCATATTGTTCTGTATAAAACACGTGTGTGATTGTCTGGGGTGTTAAAAGGACCCGTTTTCCTACATGGATGTTATCTAGGTTGAGGTGAGAGTCTGTATTTTGTGTCTGTTGAGCCTAAGACCTCTTAGTCTGTCCAGAAAATAGCTCAGATCTAAATATTTCAAGAAAATTCTCTGCTTTATCAGTGACTCAGAGACCATTAGTCTGAGTGTGATAATACAGACCACAAACACTTGTAAAGTGTGAGAACAGAACACAACAGTGAGAAATGAGTCAATACCAATTAACCATAGTGAAAAACAAAGATGTGATGTCATCAAAGCTCCAGAGAAAAAGCCAAAAACATCACAAGATGTGGCACCTTTAGAGAAAGAGCAGAAAGGTAGAAGAAGCAGAAGCTGATCAAGATCAATGTTTAACCTGTCTCAAGAAGCAAAAGGACAAGTGACTGACAGCTGCCCCATGACCAGGGGCACACTGGGGAATATTCACAGCAGTTTTGAGTCTGGGACAAAATTCAGACTGCAGGGAAGGCTTTTCATAAGATTCCTGGTCTGTGTTACAGATGCCAGGGCAAAAAGTGCATTCCAGAGAAATTAGTTGGGAAAGAAAACTTCAACCCCTTGTTTCCTCAGGGCAGCAGCAGGACTATTAGCTGTAGATGTGTAGCTTTTCATACCTTTGTGATTTCAGATTGGATGTGTCAATACCTGGACCCAGTACTTTATGGAACATGATCTAATAGAATTCCCAAATCAGTTAGAAACTGGTAAGACTCTACTGCACTGCACGAGAAGAGCTTCTCTGTTGTATATGACTGCTACAAAACTTGTCTCCACTCATTCAATCTTCTTAAATGCCATATTCAATTCTTTTCAATTCTTTCAGGCTTAGGATAGGTTTGTTTTTTTTCCATATTGTGTATTTGTATAGAAAGGACACTTAGAATTCAGGCATCCTAAAGAAATCTTCCCAGAGGGAATCTTCCTAAAAGGAAACTGCTTCTATTTAAAGTAACAAAACATAGAACACATGTTGCTGGAAAACCCTCCCATGCATTAAGACACATTATTAATGGCTTTTTTTTTTTTTTTACTTTTTTTTCAATAATCTAAATCAAACTTGGGTTAAAGGGCAGATAAACCAAGGACCCTTGAAAAATTAATAGGAAACAATGAAAGCATCCACAGCTCCAGGATGATCCCAAAGCCCTTATTGTATATTGTATTTTCTTTTAATGTTGTGGCCAACATGATTTTTATTGGCTGAAAATAGGGAAATAATGATAGTAAAGTCACTATAATGACTTCAGGAACACAAAAGAAAATTTGTGGGGGAAAAGAAAAAGGGATACATGAAATGTTCCCCTTAAAAATGCATTTTTAATTCAATTTCTGCCTCTGTGTTTATCTTGTTACCAGACAGATGAAACCTATCACCTGCAAAACTATTTGTCCTTCAAGAGAGAAGCAGTTCTCTCCCGAACTGTGGTTTTCAGATATCAGGTGGAAAACATGGCAAATGCTGGCTGTCCTGAACAGGAAAATCAGAGCTGGAACTGAGGAGGTGTTTCCAGTGTGCAGCAGAGTGCAGAGGAAGAAAGGCATTGGAACTTAGGCTCAAAATTGACACAATACTTCAAAATAGACATAGATAGAAGACCCTTCCTGCAGGCACAGGAGCCGGGGCTGTACAAACTCAGAATTTCAGTTTGAAAGGCTGAGGTAAAAAATACATGAGTAAAGTCATGCAGTGAAAGTTAAGAGTAGATTTTTTCCTACGCAGCACAATTGGCTTTGGGTAAATCTTCTTAAAATTACCCCTGGTTTTAGGTATCTCGCTGCTATGCGTTTATTTTCCTGGTTTGAAATCCTGCAGGGAAAACCAGAGGGGCTCCAAAATATTTAGGGTTAAGAGGAGATTGCTACATGCTCTGGAGCTGCAGATTTGGCCGTTGTTGGAGACAGGAATTTTAGGTCCAATAATCTACATTTCTGTTACAACCTGTGATCTTATTTGTATTTCATTGTGTCTTTCCAGAGTCCACAAGTCTTTTGTAAATTAGTTTCACTGCTTCCTTTCGGGAGAACTAAAAGAAAAACTTATGTCCATGACCTCATAAATTATAAATAGATTTAAATGGTAGCAGTGGGCCAAGCTCAGGATCTGACATCTAAGAGACAATTGAAACTTTTGCTGATACTGATAGAGAGTCCACATTCTGGAATTTCCTTTGTGTGACACCAATTCCTTCATCCATAAAAGAATAGCAGAAAAGGAAGGAAATGCTTCTCTGTAATTTATACAGGAGAAAACAGAAAAAAGATGTTTGAGTACCATCCCAGCAAAGGGTTGAATTAAATGAATATACACATAAAATTTACCTCTTTAGGGAATTCATGTCAGCATCAGCTCCTTTGCACAGGGAGGAAATCAAAACTAGCATAATGCCACCTTCTGTCATGGCTTCACTTTCCATTAAGACAGTGCTGCCTTGCTGGGTAAAAGGAGATAAAAATTCATCCTCTATTAATCAAAAACATTTTAGAATGCGACCCTATATCTGCACAGGTGAAACCCACAGTAATAGCCTGAGCAACACCAGAGCCTAATTTAGGCATCTTCTATTATTAATTGTGGCAGGTTTGCTGGAGAGCACAGAATCATATCACAAAATCCTCTGGGTAACAAAGCTCCGTCTGAAGCAGGAAAGATGAGGAGGTTGCAAGAGGACACAGCAGAGCCAAAGCAGGTCACTGGATGAGTCATTCACACTCAGGTATTCACAGCTACCATTTCCTGGTTCCCATCAGCAGACAGCGCTTGTCTTAGAACATTATTCCCAAGTTTCTTAGATTTTATTTTAAAAGCCAGAATGCAGGCTTTGGATGATCACAGACCAGCAATCATGGTCTCCAAGGCAGAGATCCACACAACCCAGCAAACTCCACTGGACATCTCTACCTGCATGGCCTTTCCTTGATATCCATGTCAGTCTGACATAATGTGATGTTAAATGAGATCAGGATAACAGCAGCCATGGGAGGACAAGAAATTTGTATGGTGTATAATCAAATGTGTGCCTCGAACAGGTAGATTCTCGCTTTATGAGTTCGTGGGAGTTAACTTTCATTTAGGAGAAATAAGCATTCAGTTAACTGAGGCCCTTCTCTTTTACATACAGATAGGCTCCCCTGTTCATCTGCATTCTATAAAGGCTTGTTATTCTTCTGTGTTTATCAGATCTGCGATATCGAGGAGAACAGAAAACGTGTGTGATATCCGCCAGCTGGATTCCATCTGTCTTTTCTCTGTGGAGATGGAGTTTCAAAGGCTACATCCTATCTGTTGTCACACCCTCTCCCGACATGAGAAGCTAAGTGTAAAGTTTGGCCAAAGTGTTGGAAAAACAGTATCTCTTTTGTACATCACAACTATTTCCCTACCTACACAAAAGTAGCATTCTTCCTGTTCTGGCATGCAGGATGTATTGTTGCTCTGTATCACAACTTTTTATTAAATAAGAGGAGTCTGGCCAAAATGATCTCAGAGCAAGTTGGTTGGGTTTTTTTATGGGTTTGATTTTCTTTTTCAATTGGACTGTGTGCACCTATGTGTGTGTAGGTTTGTGTGCGGAGCAGGGTCAGGGAGACTGTGACTGACAAGTACAAGTGCTGTTTGATTACAGTACAGGATGTGGTCTCATCATATTTCTGGGAGGGGAAAGAAACACCTACCTGAATAAAATTCCATTTTTTTCACTCTTGAACTGATTGAGGCTTTGCCATTCACTTCACCACAAGCCCTAAGGGACTAAGGAATTTAAGTTTCTCAGGATAACACCCATGACGGAGCAGCATTATTACAAATCAGCAAGACTCAGTGATGTTTTCTTGCTGTAACAACTAGAGCTCTCTGTTCTTTGGGTCCAGCAGCTGCAGCATTTCTGGTAAAGTGCAAACCACATCAGAGAGGTGCTTGAAACACCTTGGGTTTAGCCAAGGAGCTGGGAGGTGTTGGCCCATCTATTCATTTCCCAGCAAGCAGCCCAGAGCAGCCATCCTTTCCCACCAGAGCCACTCCACTCCTGAAGCCACAGAGCCCTGAGGTGTGTGAAAGGCTGGGGCTGGTGCCCAGCAGTCCTTCAGGAGCCTCCTTTCTCCTGGTGTGAGGCAGATGGATGTGCCCCACAGAGCAGGGAGGGAGCAGCAAGTGCCAGCACCAGCATTTGGCTCCAGACCTTCCCAGCATCTCCTCCTTCACCACCCAGAGGATTTTCCATATCTTTGCTAAATTTCTGTTAATTTACTTGCCCATTGTCTTACACATCCCAAGTGTATATTCCTTTACATATTTCATGATTGAAAGTTCTTGTCTCACAAATCAGAGGCACAGGAAGAGTACTCTGACTCTGGCCAGAGCATCCATCTCATTTTAGTAGAAGCATAATTTCTTTGGGTTATTTTCAGGGGGACATGCTTTCTTTGATGATTAATCAGGTAATACCAAATACATGCCCAGACTTACCATCCAACAGACAGCTAGTGGACCACATACAAGCAAAAAAGGCTTTTAGTATCTGTACATTAGCTATGCATCTCTGGGTATTGCTTACTCTGCCATGGTCCAAGGGCACAGGAGGTAGCAATTGCCCTGAAAGTGTAATGGATTAAGACTGTCAACAACTTGCACTGCCCTTTCCATTGAACCATCCACGATGTTATGAGTTCCTATAGAAAAACTAGGTCTGGTTGTTAGTGCAAGTGCACACACAGTGATGCAGTTTTTTTTGAAGTTGCAGATAAATGAAACGAGCTTTGGCAAGTACTAGTTGTGAATTCCTATGCATATATAATTATTTTTTTTTACTCACGGACCCTCTTCTATACACATAGACTTTCACAACTGCCCTCCATAATTAGTGTGGAACTGAACTTGTTTCAATCATGTACAAATAAAGACCTGACAGAGATGTTTGTCTCCCCACAGGGCCAGAAGAGATTTATAGCAGAACTGTTCCACTCTCCTGTACCTGTCTCTGAGGTGTCTATCTCAGTAAACTCCTTGGTTAGGTCTTTTAGGTAAAGGATGTTAAGCTTGTTAACAGGCTGAGACCAAGCTAACACCTGTGACTGACTGCTTGATGATTTACCTGGAGAATTGGTGAAGCTTTCTCAAAATGCTCCTCTGATTTCTTCCCTTGAACCTCCTATAGCACAATGATCTGAATCACAGAACCACAGAATCAGAGAAAGGTTAGGCTTGGAAGGGACCTTAAAGACCACCTAGTTCCAACCTTCTGCCATGGGCAGGGTTGTCACTAGACCAAGTTTTTTGGGGCACCATCAAACTTTGAACCTGCCTTCAGAGGTGCTGTGAAACTGGGAACCTCTGGCAAAATCCCATAAAAGCATAAAGTGTTGATTCATGTATTTATGGTGGAGGATCAAATGACCTCTTCTGAGAAGGGGTTATGTGCTGGAAAAATAGGAGGTCAAAGTAGCGAGTTTGGGAAGGATTCCCACGGGACCTAGTCTCAGAGGCATAAAAATGCAAACAATCCTTGAAATAAAGTATGAGTCAAACAAGGATGGAAATCAAGCTGAGGAGCCCAGATAGCTCATGAGTAGTTTAAGCACATGCCAGGCCCAGAGGCCTGCACAGTTGCCAGCACTGTTACTGCAGATTTTGCAATGGATCTTACGTTTCTGGGTAGCTAGAACCCTACCTTGGACTGAGATCCTATGAGAATTGCTGCAGAAAGAGAATAGCTTACAGCAGCCTGAGGCACAGAAATGGCACCCAGTCTCTGTCAGAATTTGTTCTGAAACAGATAAGCCCTGGCTTGCCAGCCCTAGAGCATGGTGTATAATCTTCTACAAACAGGTAGAGTGTTCACTGGCAAGGCAAGCTCCTCTGCAACTCCCCCATCTGCCTTGGGGCAGCACTTCTCAGTGTGATGAGTTTAATCTTCCTGCCCATTTCAGCTCCAGGGTCTTTTCTGCCTGCTCAATAAAGATTCTGCTTCTGGTTATCATGGATGTGAGCCCTCCCAACACTCTTGCCCCCAGAAGTTCCTCACCTGACAATGGCCTTGGGATACCAGCCAGGGCACATCTCACACGGATGTTTCCTGCCTTTGGGACTTGAAAAGCTAAATAGCAAACACAAAGAATAGGAAGAAGGAAGGATTATTATTATTATTATTAAGTTGTGAACTGACTATTGAGAGATTAGCAGACTCCCTCCCAATCACCCAGCAAGTCTGCAGGACACCTGAGGGCATTGTCCACAATTTCTGCATCCTTTTCTTGTTCCCTAGGCACAAGCATCTCTCCTCTATTTTTGCTAACCGTAATGAGGTTTCAGTAGCAATGATTATCAAATAAGCCATTGAACACTGATGAAACAGCCCTTAGCCTCTACAGACCTGGGCTAAATCTCTCATGGTGAGCTAAGTGCAGGCTGCAGGTCTCAGCAGGTGGGAACTGCTTGTTTACCCCATAAGTGGCAGAAAATACCTTCAGATTAATCTCAGCATTATGGGGATAAGTCTACCAGGGGATCTCAGTCTCCCTAAATGCCAACACCTTAAATGTGGTATATTTTGGTTTTGGTTTTGGGTTTTTTTTTTCAATAAATACCCTAAAAAAATAACCCCAAAAGGCTGACTGTGGCCACACAATGTGCTTGCAGTAGGATCATGAGGTGAAGGCCTGTTCTTATGAGAAGATCTAATCATAGGATTAACCAGCCTGTCTTGATCCTTTTGTATTTCAGATCAAGACCATTCTCGAACCCTGACATAGCAGCTCTCACAATGCAGCCTGGAGCTCAGTTGAATGCTTAGCCTTATCTAATATAAATAACAATGACTTAAATTTCTAGTCTAGCCACTTAAAATGATACCAACTTAATGGACTGAAGACCTGGGGAAAGACAACATATTACATATTCCATTGTTTTCTTCAAACCACATTTGTAAACAGTCATAAAATACACAATAAACAATTACCTTCAGATGCAGAGCCAAATGCTGCATCTCAACCCACAGGTAATAGAAACAAGCTCTTACAAAATCAGGGCTCGCATTTGACATGCAGGACCCCTCACTCTCTGTTCATGTGGCATTCCCCAGTTCTTGGGGTAACTTTTGTGCTGTCCTCAACACCTTCAGCTGTGCATAAATTTCGTTCCAGATATATTGAGAAAAGGTCACATCTGTTTTACACCTCTCTGTCACCTGCTTCTGGCTCTTAGATCATACTGAGCAGCAGTTGCTGTAATGGGTGATGCTATTCATCACATCCCAACAGAGGGTGTCCCAGAAATATACCATCTAATGGTGTCAGAATAAGCCCTTCCAGATAGAAACATAGAGAAACAACATTGTCTGTGGTGTTTGGCCCTATCTGGAATAAATGCATACAAAGAGCTGAGAACAGCTTCATTTCTCTTGTTTTTTGAACACTGCAGGAGTTACCATCTACAGAGTGTCTTTTGTTTCCCATTTCTTGTTTCCTTACCACTTTCATTTAATAACACAGATCCAGTGCAGAGTCATGTGAAGTCAATCCATAAAGGCACTGGGTACAATGGCTCATTCACATTGGCCATTTTCTGGTATTCTGATGCAGTAAATTGCTAAGCTCTACCTATGTGGCCCGTGGACAGAAAGGAAGCTGAGCTAGGTCTCAGAGTTAAGTTCCACTCTGCATGCAAAGACAATAAGGGTAAATGCAGAGAGATCAGCTGTGAAGGAAAAATACAATAAATAAAAGGAAGGTGTGACCAGTACACACAAGAATCTGGCTGCTTGTCTAATCTCAAGAGATCAAGTCATCCTGCCTTTCCCTACAAGAGACAGGAACCCTTTTGATATTTCTCTGGGAGCCTCCCAGGATCCTTGAATCCTTTGCTACTGCATTCCTAGAAGCAGCTTTCCCTTAATCCTCCTTGTGAGTGACTCTTCTCTTCAGGAAATAGCATTTTTCACCATGAAAGGGATAGCCTGGATATCAGCACATGGATGGAGCCAGAAAGCAAATCTTCCAGAGAGCCTGGCTTAGTAGTGTAGTGTTGTCATCAGTTAATGCCTCTCTAGTAGCATTTCCATTACTGGTCCTGACCTGCACAAGCTACACTGAACCAGGAACAACAAGTCCACCTGCCTGTTGCTGTGTGCTGGCACTTGCCTCGGAGTCTTTCCAGGGTGATAAACCATGAGAGTCCTCTCCTTCCAAACAGCAATAATGGAAAGGAGCATTAGCAGAGTTTGGACTGGAGTTTAATTCAGGATAAAGATGCAATGCTGGAGCAGCAGGGCAGGCAGCCAAGGGCTCTTTCATAACTGGGTGGGTACAGCAGTATATGTGGGAAGAATGGCATGCCTCAGATGTACTGCAGCACAGAGCACATCCAGCACAATGTTGGCTCAGCTCTCTGGCACCATCACCCTATTGCTGCTGCTGTTTGAGGCTCCTGGGTCAGACACAGCCTGGGCAAAGGTCTTTTATGCCCCAGCCCCAAACCCTGGGTGAACTCTGCATGCAGATATGTTCAGCTTGGCTGGTTGCACCCTGGGGCTGTCGATTTGTTGTCCTTTGAAGTGAACATCCAAGCAGGTGGCCACAATGGCTCCTGGCCACAGTCCTTGCTTCCTTCCTGCCCAAGAATGTCCTCCATGACAAAAACTTTCCATGTGTTGCTAGCCAGGATAGGAGAGGAAGCAGGAGAATGTGTTTGGAGAGACACTGGGATGTTTGTGACTCCACTCTCCATGGTCTGGGTTGCAGCTTTACCTCCCATTCAACTGTGGATTGCACACTTAGAAAGTGCCACATAAGGGTGGTGGAATTTGAACAGCAGCAAAAGCAAAATTAGGGGGAAAGTCCTGCCTGCATAAGATTGGTGGAAAAACAGAGGTCTGTGGCACTTGCATGAGGAAGTGATTTTATACACAGCACAAGGCATGATGATCCTTGATAGATTCAGTATTTCTATTCATATTTCTGTTAATTTCTTGCTCCTATAAGGAAGAACTCATACCTTGATTCTTTGAGTAAACCCCCACCTGGAAAACTAATTTCTACTTTTTGCACATCTATCTCAGAGTGAGCTTTAAAAGCATGCTTTCAGAAAGTCCAATTCTCCTTTGAAATTATATGAAGTTAGAGGAATCAAACAGATATGAAGATATTGTAAGGAGGGAAAATGCTCTGGAGCAGCCAGATGGGACAGTTATGATGGTTTTGTATGGATTTCTTCATGAGCTATAGAATTTTACCAACTTGTGAGGCCAGGGATCACTTTGATAATAAAATCAGAACATTCCCAGACCTGAGAGAACCGTGTGCCAAATGGGCAACAGGCACACCTCTTCCATAAACCTTTGCCCCAGTAACAGAGACAATGAAACAAGAATAATGCCATCCTGTAACAAGAAGTAGAGCCTTTGTCTGCTGAACAGCCCTGTTAGTGGCACAAATGGAAGGCTGGAAAGCAGCTTTGAACATAACCCTCACATCTAAAGTTTGCTCCTGCTCCAAGTGTGGCCCAGGGCTACTCAGAGAGCAGCCATGAGTGCATGGTGAGTGCCTGCATTAGAGAAAATGCTGTTTTCACCCACTCAAAGCATCTTTTCTATAGAGACTAAAGCTCTGTGGCTTAAGATCTGTTTCAATTCACTCATCCTTAACCATCTAGCCAGAACCAGTCACACAGTCTGTCTGTAGCCCACGGGGAAAGGCAGGTAGCAGCTTATATTTCCTGTGGGAGAAGATGATTTGTCATCTGGAGGTGTCTGTCCCTACTGGTCATAGCAGGACTAGGTTGAGTTGAAAGGCAGATGTTTAGGTGAATAAAGCCCATGAGAGAATTTTCAACCTCAAGCTGCACCAGCATAACTTGGTGCAGTGCTGTACCAGAGCACTGCATGATTTTTGATGAAGCTTCAAGCAAACTCGAGGCTGATGCAAAAGTTCACCCCAAAATCAAGCCCTTAAGGCCACAGATTTTCCTCAACACCTTGGGAAAGTAATTTTATTGTGATTTTTAGGAAGACATCAGATAGGCTCCCAATCAGATCAGTTCAACTTCATCCACCTTGCAGAGCAGAGCTATTGTCAGTGAGCTGAAGAGTCCTGCTGCTGGCACAGTACTGACCTCCCTGCTTTTTACAGGACCTGTCTCTGCCATTTCTAGGGAGTAACACTGTGTTTTCACTTGAGAAATAGCAGGGAAAACAGGTTGTGGGAGTCCTTAGTTCAATTCCCTGCTCAGCTTGAGGCAGTTCATTGGAGAGCAATAGGCACAGCTGCTTTTCAGTCCCACAATGTCTTCCACTGATCTTGTGCTTGTATCAAGAAAGGGGCTACAAAATTCACGTGGTAGGACAGGTCCTGTAGCAGAGGTGTTAGGGTATTACTGGGGGAGAGGACAAAGGACATGTGCCCAAGGAGCCTACGGATTTTGCATTTAAATCCTGGGGTCAGGGGTGAGAGGGATCCTCGCAGTGCATCAGACAGATCCTCTTGGAGCTAAACCTCACTGTCTTGATTAACAGAAGGGAATGAAAGCTGGATTTCTGGCAGACCCATCTGGAACATCCATCACAAAAACCAGAGTTTCTTTCCCCAGGCTAATGGTGCTTGAGAGGGTCCTGCTGGCTGCTGCTGGGGAAGTCTCCACAAGCTACATCAGAGGGGTCTGTGTTAGGAAACTCAATAAACTTACAGCATGGCTCAGCACCTTTATGCATGATTTTACTGGCCTCTTTCCTACACAAACAGTATTTTGATGACTATTTGGCTTTTGTGATATTTATTTAGAAAGAAAGATTTCCTCTGTCTTAAAACTATTTAAATCTGTCTTCCCATTCAGACCACTAATCTGATATAGAACAGTACGTGGACTTTCATCCAATGCCAAAGAACTGAGAACAAAACAAGGTATCTCTGAGCTGCAGAGAGGGGCAGTGTGGGGACAGGCAAATCCTCTTGGGCCCTGGAGCTTACACAGGCTCAGGGAGTTTTACTTGCACAGTCTGCCTCCAAACTGCACCATACAGCATCTGTATTTCATCTTTAATGAGGAGGTCCTGCCATTTCAGTTCTGATTTCTTAATGCTTGATTCCTGCAAGCAAAACAATGTCTCTTTGCTTGAAATACATGAAGAAAATGGTCAGTGGGAAATGGAACTAAAATTGCAGAATTAACCTCATATATACTGTGACTCTGTAAGCTGTAGGAAGGCAGCCTGAACCAAACAGCAGCAATAATGCCAGGGTTAGAGCAGGAGAAAGATACTGAACTGGCTCACATGAAAGATGCTATTGACAATTTCCCCTTTTTATTATTATTGAAAATAAAAAGAATTCTGAAGTTTTGCATATGTTTCATGTATTGTAAAAGAAGTTGAACTCCTTTCTTGCAGTCTAAGTGGGCCCTTGAGGAAGGGCCATCTGACAAATTTTTCACTTGTCTTCTCCCCCGTCAATTAAATATAATGCTTCTTCCCTCTCTCCTCTTTTCATTGAATGTCCCAAGCATTCCTCTTTTAATAACTCTGGTTTTTTTTGTCATTTGGTGACTTGCTCTGTTGTCAGTAATATACCAGTCCACATAAATTTAAACAGGTCTAGTAATACTGGAGGGTGCCCATGGCTGCTTTTGAATGCTTTTTTCCCCCCTCTAAAAGGCCCTGTTCCTGTGATTACCTTCTGTCTGGTCACTGTGTACAAGGCAAGAGCTCAGCAGTGTGGGAGTGTGACAGTCTTGAGACATTTCCACAGTACCCAGGGGCAGTAAATTAAGGTTGACATGACCCACCAAGCACATGGCAGCTCCATTGTCAGAGCTCGTCTAACAGGAGAGATTGAATTTCACACTATGTTTGATATTAAATCTCTCCCAAGCACAAGCTGACTTGGCTGGGTAGAAAAGACTTTGGAGGATCAACAGTGAGGTTCTTGGCATGGGAAGGTGCTAAATACTCTCTGCCTCCACTGGAAGCATTGCCTTGCAGCCTCAGCCTGAGCTCGGTGCACAGAGGGTATCAAGGTGTGTCTGCCCTGTCCCGTGTGCCTGTGCCACCCCAAAACCAGCAGCTGCACCCTGTTCTTGATCCCAGTCCCAGCCCCTCTCCCTGCAGGCTGTGTGCTCACTGTCTCTCCCCTCAGGATTCCTCAGCACCGCTGCCCATCCCTGATCTCCTGTGTCCCCTCACCCTGTGAGGTGTCCCAGGATTGTCTTACTTGCTGCTGAGCCAGGAGGAGCACATGCTGCTCTGCTGGCCACCCCGGCCTGGCCAGCTGGCCAGAAGATGGATCCTGCTTGAAAGTAGTGAGAGGTCACCTTTGACTCGAGCCAGGCATCTAAAATAAATGAGTTGTTCTAACTCCCCACTGATGGCACAGAAGAAGCTCTTTGCCAAAGGAAGGTACTGGTGTTTAATCCAATATTACCGGGAGGTTGTGCCTGAGCTGGCTGGCCCTTGCTGTTTGCCTGTCTGGCAGCACTGTGATGTTTTCACCCCAGTGGTACCTCAGGCTCGCTGCATGTTGCAGCTGACACGGGAAGGTTGTCTTCTTTCAAGCTGGTAAAATGCAGTGCTTAAAATTCCACATGCAAATTATTCTGAAACTGAAATTAAATACTAGCCTGAAAGAGTTCATTCAGGAACCAGGCACAGTAAATCAGAGAATCATAGAAAATCACAGAATCAGAGAATCATTTAAATTAGAAAAGATCTTTAGGATTGTCTAGTCCAACCATAGAATTACAGAATTATTTAGCAAAGGGAACATGTATACATCAATTCTCCCATTGCAGTCTCCTTGCAGCTCTCATGAAGGCCACTATCTCTTTCAAGTCCTGTTAAATCCAGAGCTTGGTTAGTGGGCTACCCCAATTACATTTGATTCTAGCAGTGGAATGATTAGTTCACACTGGATATTGCAAGTGATTACTCTGGGGATTTGAGGTACTGGGATACCTACAACCCATCCAGTGGGTAAATGCAGTTTCCAGTTCCATTACAACTGGTGTGTGCTGGAAAGCCAGACACCAAATCAACATTTCATAGACATCTATTTGTGCCTGAAGATGTAGATGTGTCCTTGGATACCTTCACAGCCTTTGTCGCATGCCTAGTTGACACTATTCAGGAAAACTTGTTAGCACAAAATATTCAGAGAGTTTAAATAGCTCAACCTGAAATAGTCCAACGTGCAATTTTGCTCACGGCTCTTAAGGAAAGGAAAGGGCTTTTGAATCAATTTGCATAACTTTACTCACAGGACACTGCACTTCTCAGAGTTACGTGTTACTGGGATGAGAATTTTCATTTATGCAATACTAGGGTACTTTTCTGTCTCTAGGAAGGCCACCAATCTTGATATGAAGGCAATATGAGATGGAGAAATGGCTGTTTCTCTTGCCACTTTTTGCTTCAAGGGTTAGTTATCTTCACTGTTAAAACTCAGACTTCATCATCAGCTTGAAGCCATCTGGCTTCAGCACTTAGACACTCATTAAAATGTCCTCCATGAACTGAGAGAACACTTTGGAATTTGGTGGATTCTTCATGATTGGATATGTAGATGTTGTAACCAATCCAACCATTTCACTTCCTTTGGGCTTGCTGAACACAGTACTTTGTATGTCCCAGGTGTTTTGCTTGTGGAAGTATTTTCTTTAATCCCCGAATTATTATAATGGTATTTCTGTCAATTATAGGCACCAAATCTGAGTATGTTTTTACATTGTTTGGGTAGAATTTCCTCCATACTTAAAGTGTTTCTGGTCCCTATAAACCCCTTGAATAAACCATGACAGCAGAACTCAGTCTGATGAGTTTTTCCACAATGGCCTCTGGATAATTCTGAACTAATTTTTCTTTTTTTCCCATGTATGTACTACATTTGGCTGCATTACAATATATTTTATCAAGATATTTAAGCTTCTGGTTGACCATGTAGTTCTTATTCCTGACTGTACTACCAGCTTCAGAGCTTTCCCAAAATTTTTGATATTTTTTTTTCCAGTTTCATTCATAAAAATTTCTGACAAATACCCAGATGGTTCCTATTGCTATGTCTTGCTTCCAGAATAATCCCTGTTCGATGATCCCCCACTAACAGAAGCTTTTGGGAAGCTGTCAGCATGAGATGGTTCCTATGCTCTTTAAAGTGCACTGACTACTGTGTTCCCATAACTCACAATGATCCCAGTGGAAACTGGAATCCTCAGCCTGGTCCTCAAGGCAATGTCAAAGAAATATATTAACAATTCTCTTGGATATTAAAAACACATTTCCTCACTCTGTGATCTGATCGTAAAGACTGATTGGCCAAGCATGAACAAAAACTGTCTTTGGGGGTTTTTAACATACTTTTTCTAGTAATTTTAATTTATTTATCAATACCCATTTCAAATATTTTTAAACTCCTTGCAAAATGTCATAGTTCATGCCATAACAGGGGGACCAGTACACCAACAAACATGTTCTGCATAGTCCTTGCTTTCTGTGAAGGTTCCAGTCACTGGGTTACATTAAAATAACTGTACCATTGTGCTCCTTTAGACAGGCCGTGGTTGGTGCTTCACTCCCTGGGTCACGGCTCTCCTCTGGGAGAACTGACACCATGAGCACCCATGCTGTCAGACTCCCATGAGGTCCCAAAAAAGTCTTACTGAGGAAGTAATTCTGGAAATCTCCTGCTTCTACACAGCTTTCAGGGTGCCTGGGACTGAGTTTTCCTTAGGTACCAAAAGCAGCCTCTGGACTGTGTCTCTTTTCCCCAGGCCACCTGGCAAAGCACTGAGGAAATGAGGTTGCAGATGTTCCACAGTCCTTCACAATCTGAGACTTTCTGTCTGCTCAGGGAGCAAAGCAGATTCATAGGAGGATAAATTTAGCTGTGTACATGGCTTATGTGACTAAACTAACTGCACATATGTACAATGAAAGAGGTGCATATGCATGTACACACATAGGCTGATTTCTTTCTTTGAGGCGCTTTGTCTACTAATTAATTACCAAATAAAGGCTGTGTTATTTAATGATTCAGTTTTTCATGTTTTCTAGTTGTAATCTACTCTGAGTGTCCCCAAGGGTCCTGCATGAGCACTGGATTATTCACATTGGCTGAGGCAGCAGATACTCCTGGAGTGCAATGTGCACCAGGGAATGGAAATACCAGCTGAACTGAAGGGAGCAGTGAGGTTTGCAACAACAGCCACGCTGGGAAGGATGAGCATAAAATAATTTGCATTTTCTTCCAGTCGGCAGAAGAAACTACTTGACATGAAACTGTGCAGCTGCATTGGCTTCTAATCGATTGACTTCAAGCAAACTCTGCTGATCCAAGTGATGTGATCCCTTACAATGACAAATAAAAATGGTCACACATCTGCATGCCACACCATCCAAACCCTTTCCAGCAAATACACAGTGGCAAAGCACACCAGAACTCCCAGTGGCACTCAGAAGAGAACAGTGGCAGGAGGCTCCCAGGAAACTCTTTACTAGTGAAACACAGGCCACTGAGATCCATTTTTGCCTCTAGATTTTCAGTAGATCATAGAGTAATTGGAATTGCAAGGAACATTTAAAGGTCATCTAGTCCAACACCCCTGCAATGGGCAGGGACATCTCCAGCTAGATCAGGTTTCTCAGAGCAACCAAGGTCCTTGAATGTTCTCAGGGAGGGGTTATCTACCACCTCGGACAAAACTGTTCCTGTGTTTCACCGCCCCGATTGTAAAAACTTCCTCCTTAAATGTAATCTAAATTCACCCTATTTTAGTTTCAAAGTCCGTTCTTGTTCTCAGTGTTTCTCAGTGGCTATTTGGTCACATCCTCCACTTTCAAGCAGGGCTTTTTCTGTAGTGCAAGATGCAACTCTGACCAAGGATGGGCTGGCCATGATTACATAATTACTCACTTTGCAACTACACACCAGCCCGGAGATAACCTAAACCACCCATCAGTGCTGAAAATCAGACAGGCTGCTTTCAATTTCAGACTGAAGGTTCACAGTAACACCCTTTGGGAAGTCAGTGCTGATTTCTAACAGCCAGTAGCAAACAGCAATACCACCATTACCTGCCCCAGTCATAACAGTGGGAAAATGCTTGCTAGCAAATGTATTTGGTCATGTGACTTGATTAATTTACTTTTCTGAACAATGTCATGGAATCTATGGCAAAGTTGGCCTAAAAAGATTGAAAACCAAGTACGTAATATGGAGGGCATGCAACTGATCAGCAGAGAGTGTCTTTGCTTCCCATCTGTAACTTAATAAATGAGAAATAAACCTCAAGTAACTTAGAAAAGAAAAAAAAGAAGGCAAGAACAGTAAAAGAGAAGGAAACCTGGGTCAAGAAATCCAACACTGCAAGAACAGAAAGTGCTTGGGTCTGGTTTTTTTTTCCAGGCAAAGGTGATGTGCCAGGTCTGGGCTGGGACTAAATTCAGATACAAGTTATAAGCAGTGCCAATACTTAGGAATGCTGGAATTGATGTTCTGCTGAGATTTCATTCACAGCAGTGTGCATCAAAGCGAGTACCCAGAAAGTGCCCTGATGGAAATTAGGGGACCCAATGCAGTTTTTTCATTCACAGAAATGCATAGCAAAGCAAGTACCCACACAGCATGCTGATGAAAATCGGTAGAGCTAATGCAGTTCATATGACAAGTCTGACTAAAAGAAATATTACTGGCACCACAGGATGTCAGCTGGGGCTTTTAATTCCTAACTGGACTCATTCAGGCTGGCAGCTCTGGCTGGCTGGGCTCAATACAGGTGTTTTTCCACTTCTGGCTGCTATTTTTCCCCAAGAGGACACATGCCAGACCTCCACCAGCCTCCCCAGGCGCAAGGTCAGTTCTGGGGGCACGTGGGGATTGCAGGGGAAAACTTTTACACAGCCAAACAACATTCTGGCCTCCACTCTTGGAAAAGTTTCCACTGTCTGCCAAGCCCTTCAAACTGCCCAAACACTTCGGAAATTACAATATCTCATTTTGCTGCCAATTGGGAAACTTGTTTCACTGTGTTAACTGTCAGAAAACAGAACACACCTTTTCTGGGGAAGGATATTTTGTCTCATTATTATCAAAGTGCAGAGTTAGACTCTGAGCAAAGCTTTGTGGTGTTTCACTTAGGACTCCCCATGAGGGCCCTATATCCAAAGGCAGCACAGGCACACTTCTACTTTTTTGTCTAGGCTGAACACCTACACTTGTACCAACTATAGAGCTCTGGCTTGTGTCTCCCACCCACAGCTCACATTTCTCTTGGATTAGTGTTCTCCCATCAGTGCTATTAATGCAGTCACATCAGGAGATCCAGTTGCTTTGTGGTCTGGAAGGCCCTTAACCATGCCCAAATCAAAGCCCTCTAGGCAATAAAATAGTTGGGCTCTAAGGACTTTCTTGGAAATGTGCTCTGAATGAGCAAACAGAAAAGAAGTTAGTGCTGTGTTGATCCTCCTGGCTCTAAGATCAACTTCTGCTTGGTTTACTAATAATTAATATGCACTAATGGGAAGTCAAACCAGCTTTAAAAAGTCTTTGTCACAAATTATCTCTTAATATACCCAGTTAATGTTTCCAAGGCATATGTCTCTTTGCAAGTGGAGGCTCCAGTAAATGCCCTGAGCCATTTTACACACTTTAAAGACACAACTTCCTCACCATCCAGGCTAGAGAAACCTGGACTTGGGATTCCATTCAGTAGGGGAAAATTAACTTCTAAACATGGGTACCACATGCTGGTCCCATGGGGAGAATGGGAGGGCAGGACTGGTATTTGGGCATAATCAAACCTCCCCTACAGGTGCTGGCTTGTATGGAAAGAATCATAGTATGCATAATTTAATAGGTGAGGGAAGAAGGCAAGAACCAGCTCTCAGCCTGGATTTATCTTACTTTGGTTTAGGTGTAGGAAATATATAGATGTCAGCCTGTCTGTGCCCATAAAAAACAGTAGTCTGAGCAAAGCAAAGCTCTCTTCTCCCTCCAGATATTAGTTCAGCTCACCAAGATCTGAGTCATAGATTTGTTTCTACCTCCATTTACTATGAAAAGGGCCCATGCTAGCAAGGTGTCTGTGTTTATATGGGCAAATATATGAGATGAAGCTATATTTGGATTTTAGCCATTAAACAGTCTGGGTCAGTCATACTTGTCTAGTATGTAACTGTTGCTCTTGTTCTGAATAAAAATCCAGCAATGATGAAAGTCCTCATCACACCAAAGTGCTGTTTTCAAAGGGAATTGCAAAATCTCTTTCTTAACAGTCTCTAAACATACAGCCTTAAACTTACTCTCACTGAAATTAATTACAGAACTTACAGGTGACTTTCTTCAAGGCTACTTGAGGGCCATAAACTGCTATGCATGGCAGAAAGCTCCTTGAACACCGGCTTGGTTCAATGATTTCTTTTCCTTGGTTCCCCCTCCCCTCGAGGGCTGCTAAGCTCAGAGTTTTTAACAAGCTGACACCTTTGAATGCACATTCCTGCTTACCTTCCCAAGGTACTGCTCCCTATCTTTTGGTCTTGTGATGTTAATTTATGAAATGTAGAGAAAATAGCAGTGTCAAGGTCCTGAGGGCATAAATAGGTGTCAATATCCCCGCCCAGCTTCCCCTGAAACCCTCCCACACAGTCTTGCTCATGTCCCAGGAACCAATTTCAGCTCAGGCCAAGGACATCTACACCATCCTCAGCTGGTGACAGTCCTGTCTGCAGTCTCATCTCCATTTGCTCCTGCCTGGACTTTTGAGTGGACCTTGGACTTTGTTGCCCAGAGCCATCTCCCCCCGTATGGAGAAGGTGCCTCTTTGGGCAAGTGTTGGTCATTCAAAATGTTGAGTGTTTTCTGGTTACCTACAATCTAAAAAAAAAAAAAATTAAACTGCATTTTTCTTTTTTTTTTGTTCCTTTGCTACTCTATCAGAAGTGATGACAAGAGAAAGCAGAGCAGAAAATTCAGAATTCACCTTGAAGATGGATAATTCTGTGGGATAACTCTGTCTTCTCTGAGGGAAGATGGCCAGGGGCTGGGCTCCATCCTTTCCCAAAAGTTAGGAATGGGGATAACCTCATGGCTGATCCCATTCATG
This sequence comes from Thryothorus ludovicianus, assembly GCA_013397245.1. Lineage (NCBI taxonomy): Eukaryota > Metazoa > Chordata > Aves > Passeriformes > Certhiidae > Thryothorus > Thryothorus ludovicianus. The sequence goes on from VZTB01004171.1 coordinate 382,828, forward strand.
GGATCTGAATCAACTGCATCATTTGTATTTTGTTTGATTATTTACATGTGTAGGAAGCTTAATTTCTGGGTCACGCAGGTGAATAAGGTAGAGATTGTGGCATCCTCTGGGAATGGTGGGCACAATATTACCCAGATGCTCAGTCTGGCCCTGGCCTGCTCTCCTAAAGGGCTACATAATTTGCAGGGATAGGAGACAGCATCCTAGTCAAAGCAGGGACTGAATTCCAGAAGGTGGTGGGGATGGAGGGCTAAAAGAAAACATCCATTTCAAACCCCATGTCTCTGTTCTATGAATAATATCAGGAATATGTCCATGAACTCCTAACTGCACCCATTAACCTCTGGGGATACCAACACCCCCATTATGCCATGACCACACTGAAATAATTCCTTCAATTTCTCAGCATCAGCACTAAAATATCCATCACCCTACACCACCTGTGGTGATTGAATGCACCTTACAAACGTCAAAACACTTTTCAGTATAAATCTTCAAAGGTCTGAAAGAAACCATTTAACAGCTCCTCTCACTTTTTACCTTCTGCACCAAGAAAGGGAAGTGGCAGTAGATGTTACTGAACTTCAGGCATTTAGTTCCAGTAATGGTAGGCCACAAAACTGACTGTGAGACCCTATCAAGACATACCATAGGCTGTTTTCTAACCAGTCCATGCACATCTCTCTGTTACCAGTGAACAGCTAGACAAAAATGTCCTTTGGCCTCTGTCTGCCTGGAAAATCCATCTTGCTTTAAAAATCAGTTGGAAGTTGTATGTGGAAATCCTTGGATCAGTTAGTCTTAGGGTAGTGTTTTCCGGCATCGAAATGAGCTGGCTAGGAGAATGCTTTACTCTCCATAGGGTCATTCACTCCTATGTACAAAATATAATTCATTCTTTTATGGGAACAATTGCCTCTAGAAATGTGAATCATTCATGGGTGGTGCCTACAGCTTCAGTCTTGAAAGCAATTAGAAACATGAGAAGGTCCTGGGCTGAAATGGGGCTTGTGCATGACTGAAATGAAGCACATCAAGTGATGGTCACTGTGCCAGGCACACATTCCTCAGGGGGCAGAAATCCAGAGGCACCAGCACCTCCCCATCACAAGTGCCCTGGAGCAGTTTGCATCCTCACAGAAGGGCTGTGAGCAGTTCAGCCACTGAGCACCAAGTAACTTGTGGGGACCCTCATCTGGACTAATCTGCTCTGCTATTTGCAAAACCTGCTTTCTCCTCCTTCTCATTACTTCATGCCCAACTCCCAGTTCAATAGAAAAAACCTGGCCTCATTGTAGGGATTTTTAAACGTTTTCAAAAGGTGAATAATTTGGGATTATTTGAAGCCTTTTGCAGAGTAAATTGAAAGCAATTCCTCCCAATCTGATGATGTTTTCCCAGACCAAAGACAAACATTTGGGACTGCTGGTTTTATATGTGCTGGGGACTTTCCACACTGAGATTGGAGAAATGCACATGGGCTGGGAACAAACCCCATGGGCTCAGTGGTATCTGGAGTGAGCTGCAAAACAGTTCACTCTCCATGGAATTCTGACATAACACAGAATGAGAGGCAAAATCCGCAATCAACTTCCTTTGGCCACAGTCTTGAACAGTGTGTGATGAAGGGAAATGACACAAGTAGCTCTAATAAGGTCTGGAAATAAGTGGTTTTCAGCTGCATCCAAACACAGAGAGATTTAGTTTGTACTTTGCTGCTCTGTGTATGTGCAAAAATCACCAAGGGAGCCAATACAATAGAGGAACAACACACCTGAGGAGCCCAAGCAAGGATCATTGATGCCCATCATCTTCTCCAGAAATTCCCCTTGGATAAATCAAAAAAGTTCAATCTCCAGCAGTCTTAGTATTTAAAATATGCTCAGCACCAAAGACAAGCACCCAAAGCCCACATTTCCATGTTTCAGCATGTTAATTTTGTAGATGTGCCTATACCAAGAACATGTTCCTCCAGGAAGCTGCTCCACTACCTCAGTCAGAGCATTTGGTGGGCCTGTAAAAAAAAACTAAAAACAGAAAAACCCAACAAACTAAAAAAAATCAAACCCCAAAACCTCGCTTTCTAGAATCACAAACCATAAGGAAGAGAGTTCCACTTTATCACTATCTGCCTAAATATATAAATAATCCAAAATCTGAAGTGTGTGTTGGACAGCACCCTCAGGCTATCATTTTACACCCAGCTGTTATTCTCAGAGGATTCTCAGTAAATCCAGAAATAGACCCAGCCAGGAGTCGGGAACAGGCTCAGAGGAGAATGCCGCCATATGGCAGCTCCTGACTGTTGCATAAATGTATTGATTAGCTGAACCAGCTTCAGGATGTCTCTATTAAGGACAGTAGCATCAGGGGGATGCATAAATTTATCAGAAAGATGAAAAAGCCCCTGAACTTGCCCTCTTTTCCATTAAAGCGTCTTCTTGTCCAAAGTATGACATAGATCGCTTGAGAGAATTTGTTAGTTCAGTTTAAATCTCAAGCTTAAAGAAAATTCCTAAATAAAAATCAAACATAATAATAATATTTTTTTGCTATGACAACCCAGAATAGCACATTAGCAACTCAAATGGCAATATTGTTACTCCTCTTGCACTGACATTGGCAAGGAAAGAAATTGTTGAAGTTTTTAATATAAGTTTTCAAAAGGGAAAGATGATCACACATTAAAACCCATCATGAAAATAGAATCCTCAAGGAGCATTTTCTTTAGCTGCTTAAGCAACTAGTGAGTGGGTTTTGAGCTGTGTGCTTTAAGCCAGTAGAAGAACCTGTTGCAGAACAAGTTCTCTCCTTCACTTTTGTGACCAAAAGAAAAACCATTTTATCACAGAGTCACAGAATGGTTTGGGTTGGAAAGGAGCTTAAAGATTACCCAGTTCTGACCCCCTGCCATCAGCAGGGTCACCTTCCACTAAACCAGGTCACTCAAAGCACCATTGCCATCACCAACAGTCCTAAACCAGCTCAAAGAGAACAAGAGCTGAAGACTTTAACTTGGTCTGGGTCACAGAAGTCCTCATTGTGTCCTCTTTGGTGACAGGTGACACACCTGGAGCAGTGGGTCACAGGAGGGGACAGCTGCAGTGGGGCAGCTGAACAAGACAGGAGATGGAGACAAAATGTAGGGCTCTTAAAACTGTCCTGCAGCTCAGAATTTTGTAGAGACCTTACCGTGCTCTGACAGCAGAGCCAAGTAGGACCTGGCCAGGATGGATCAAATGGATGTCAGCCACCAAAAGCCACTCACTCAGAGAGTGAGATTTACCAGGCCCAGGATGATAAAGAAGTCAGAAGGAAAGATATTTTGATTTCAAAAATAGGTACAACATCAGGTACTGGGCTGCACATTTGCTCACCCTTCTCTAACAGAACAGCCTTTCTCAAGGGGGCAAAATGCCCTTTTTCTTGCTGCTGCTCCTACTGCATTTGTCTGAGCTCTGAGGAGCCTGTACAGAACTGTATTGCCCCTCCAGCAGTCTGAGAGTGCCTAGAGACAAAGGTAGGGCACCTGGCAGGTCCACATAGCAAAATCCATCCTTGGCACAAACCAAACTCTACAGGAAATCCTTAGCATGGTGCTTGGGAATTTCCTCACACAATTTCACACCAACAGCAAAGGGATACATTTTTCTCCATTTTCAGTGTGCCTGGGTGGCTTATCATGAGGTTTTAGACCCAGAGGCAGGACAGGGCCTGGATTTCGGTTTTGGGATTAGCTTGTGCTGGACATTCCTCTCCTTGAATAAAGAATGAGTGTCCCAGCATGGGCACCAAGGAGCTCTGTGTTGAGGCTGATCCCAGGCTCTAGATTAGAAGATAAACCCAGGTTTTCAACTGCTTGGGACTGTAGTTGATGTCTTGAACTTCTGGAAAAGTTGAAGCTGCTCACCATGACACCAAGCCAATTTCATAGCTGGGTGACCACTGAAGAAATATTAAACAGCAAACAAACTCATCCTGAAAAGTTTTCTGTGTTGCATTTTGGGTTTAAAATGTTCGCAAAGAGAGTTCTGTTAGTTTAGAGAGTTGTTGGCCGAAATGGATACATTTTCCAGGGAAGTCAGCCAGTTTTTAAAGGAGGCCAAATCTGTTTCCACATAGAAATTGGCTCATTTTTTGAGTATAGATGAGTTTTGCATAAAATATATTAAATTCCTTCCCCCACCCACAACCGTATACACTTTCTTGCATCTTGATGGGAGAACTGCTATTCTACCATCACAGGGAAATGCAGTTTCAAAAAGTGCAATATTATATAATCAAAATGCCAGTCATGTCAGTATGGATGAAACAGGGAAAGGACAGGAAAAAGTCTGGAAAACAAAGATTATCCAATTCATTCAGCTCTTGGAAATGCTTTTTCAATCTACCTAAGCTCTTCCAGAAGCTGCACATCGGTGCAGATACCGTCAACATTTTTGTTCTTTCAAAAAATAATCAAAACCTCTGCAACAGAAAATAAAGTTAGGAAAAAAATCCACAAGCCATGACATAACTATTAACAACTGCATGGTATATTGCCATTAATTAGCAAAAGGCCAGTTATACAACTTGTGCAACTTAATAGGCCTCATCCTGAGACTATTTGGACAGGGAGTTTGTTCCAAGAAGCACACCCTCCTCAAATGAGGAGTATCATGGAAAAAAGAAAAATGTTTTTTAATACATATGTACCAAAGGACTGAGATGTGCCGAAAAACACATAGCATGTACCAGTGCTTCTCTCTGAAGTGTTTGCCATTTGGAATATTGTAATTTAAATACTTTGCCTGTTTAGTCTATTTTGAATGGCTTCATTATAGGGCTGCAGGGAAATTCTCCAGAGAAACTGGAAAAGAAAATGTTTTGGAAAGTATTTCAGGTTCAGAATTGTCAGAATGCCCCGTTTTAATCTTTTCAATGAAAGAAAAAAAAAATCACTGCATATTGACACACAGATATGTATTCTACAATATGTATCTATAAAATAGATAGGAAATAAATAGTAGCTTAACTCAAAAGTATATGGCTTAGAAATGATCAAAGAAGATTTCAAATGGTCTGCATTAAATACTAAAGGAAAATTTCTGTCAAAAAACAGTCAATATTTTGTCAATTTACATGGGATGGAAACCCAAGTCTTGCTCTCCTGTAATTTTATACATCCTGGATCAATTACATCTTTAGTAAAGGAGATCCTAATGCTTGACTGATGGATGTGAAACCTTATTCCAGATATTGCTGGCACTACAGCAATATGTAATAGTGGCACTCACGACCATGAGTGCCATGAGGAAGAAAGCTGTGCAGGCAGGTAGGAATCCCAGTTCATCCAGGTTCTCTCTGATGGAGAAAGGTCATTGCTTCATTCAGGTATTCACTAAATATAGAAAATAAAAAGAAAGCTAAGAACTTTGATCTGGAAATACTTGTAGGCTCAGTGCTATGAAGGGATGAGAGAAATGTTTAAAAATGATCGAGGGAAACAGATGTTTGGCTTTTCCATCCACTGCCACTAAATCAGTCACTGGCCCAAACTGGTATTTAACACAGGTGATTTTCCACAAAGCTAATCCTGCTTTCATTCAGGGCATTCCTCTTCCAATAAAAGTCCATCTGCTTGCCTAGCTTTAGACATCAGCATAAATTTTGGCTTGTCCAAATGGATCTTGCAAGAGGGTCTCTGCACCAAGGCTCAGAGAACCACATGCTGCTTAGTGAGAACTCACAGAGCTGCTCACAGCTTGAGCTGTCTGAGTCACCAGCTGATGAGAAACTTGGCTTTTTCCTTGATTTTTTTCCCCCTGTTCTTTTTAAAGGAAACTTTAAAAAACAAATAAACCCTACAGGCAAGCAAGCAAACTTTCTCATTTCATAGGCACCTCCTCTGAGCCATGGTTAAATACACCACAAAATCCATTTTCTCATGGATTTTTTTCATTTATTTCCTGCTTGCCTCCTTTTGTTTTTCCACAGGCATTAGTGTCATTTTCTCCTCCTGCACACAGGCTGTGAGCATTTAGTTCATTCTCTCTGACTTACACAGTAAAGGGCTACCAACTGTTACATGCCCCAGCAGCTGCATCCAATTCCCCTTTGCAAACAAGAAGCCACACTGAGAAGGGTTTTGCTAAAGGAAGGTGGTAGCAATAGTTTTGAATTACTGGGTTGCAGAGTAAGGGCAGAAGACTTGGAAATCAACTTGGCCCTCCCTTTGCAACCCCAGACCTAATTTAAGGCCTAAGCTCACTGAAACTCCCCATGGTCAGCCCAGGCTGAGGCCCCAGCTCACAGCTTTTCTTCTCTCACAGCTTTTCTCCACTCCCAGCTCATACTAGTCATGAAGCAGCAGACCCAGATGCTTATGGACCAGTCAATAAACACAGATAATAACTTAAAACGCTTAACTCCATGCAACTGTCCAGACAATTATCTACTTAATGTATTTACATCATTCTTATTATGTCTCATAAGCACCCATGCATTAATGGACTTTATCCTCTGCAAGTGCCTGCCACAATAGGGCAAAAAATCATGCCAACATTTGTTCCTATTTTTCTTATGCCAGGCTTCTTCTGATGATCAAAATAGTTTTTTATCTTGAAAATGCTACAAAAACCATACTGTCAACAAAAGCAAGTTTGTACTGGAAAGTTTACAAGTTCAACAAAAGTAATGCTGCTGCTTAACAAAACTGTGATTGCAAAAGAACTCAAAACATTTATACTGCCATGAGTGTAATTTAAGGATATTTAGCCTTTGCTCAACCTTTTACAGACAAAATGGTGTTTCACCCTGTCTGTTGTAGCAACATTTAGATTGCAAAATTTCATAGAGCATTAGCAGCAAAACTGCACTGTGAATGCTAAAGTTGCATTACAATACTGCAGCTTTACAAATAGATAAATTATTTCATAGAAACAGCCTCTTTTATTTTTTTATCATCAAAAATTGATTGTAAGACACAACTTGTATAATGTCAGCATATAGAGTAACTTTGTGGCATGTATTTTAGTTCCCAATTACATTTTAGGAACAACAGGTAATAGCATTGCGGTATCTTACAGGAAACAAACCAATGATAAAATCACTGGTCTTTCATTTCATAGTTCTGGATTAACCCAGAGTTTGTGTAGGTATGGCAATTCTTGTAGTTTGGGGAACACTACAGACTTCTGCAAGCTGAGTTTATCAAAGCTCAGTTAGGATGAATCTTGATTCATGGGAGGATGTTTTGCTTCTCTCTGATTCTGAGAGAATTCTGGACAAGTACTTGGTAGAGACTTAAGTGTACCCAGACACAAGAAAACACACTTGGTTCAGGGTACCACAATTTTCATACCCCCAATGAAAAAGGATTACACAGATCAATAAAATACCTATCTTCTGAAATAAATTGCTAAATAAAAATCAACATTGTGATACATAACTTGAATCCATACATCTTTTCAGCTTTAGGCTTCTTTTGGGAAACTGTTAAGTGTTCGCCCACAAAATCAACTCTGATTTTTTCTCTACCCTTAACATACATTTTACCCACAAAGGGTGATACGTGCTGTTCTGTTCATGGCCTCATGGACTGAAATTGGAGGTGAAAGTTGTTTTGGGCAAAAGGAGTATACGGCTGATGTATTGCTTCCATTTATTATTTGATCTCATTGTATTGTGTGCTTCCTTATGGCATACTCAATAGGTCTGTAATCATGGGGAACAAGATAGAAAGGGTAGGGCAAGGATTGTATTTCCTGCCTTGGCTGGTGAATAATTTTTATTAGAGCTTATTTTGAAACACAACTTTGAGATAAGAATCCAGCATGAAGGATTAGAGATACAGTGTTCTGGGCTGAAACCTACAGTTATTTATTTTAGCTTTATATAAGCAACATGAAGAGTTAATACACTGTCCACTTTTTAATAGCTTTTGTTTAAAAAAAAAAAGGGAAATGATACAGTGCTGTTTAAAAAAATTGTTTTTCCAGCTCCTGTGGTACAACAATTGTTTGATATAAACTTTCATGACACTGTGAGCTTCCTCTCTGCTAATAGCCCAAATGTTCTTTTGCCAGCAGGAGGAAAGTGCTTGTGTCCAGGGATAGATCACACCAGCTGCCCCAGAACAAGAAGCCCCATGGTGGTGCCAAGGCAGGGCTCAGCAAGGACACTGAGCCATGTGGGGTTTGGCACTGACTGAGGATGGAGGGAGGGATATGGGCATGCAGGGAAGGGGAGTGTCTCTTTTAAAGGAAAAGCCTTGTATAGTGTGGCTCGTGAGGGAAAGGAGGACATTATAAAGGGGACCAGGCAGTACTGTGCCTGCCCCAAAGCCCTGAGTGCTGCAGGGGAGGTGGAGGCATTTGCACCAAAGCAGGTGAGATGTGGGCAGAGGTTTCATCCATCTGAGGCTATGAAGAAGGGGTGACCTGCAGCTGAGACCATGGCAGGTGCCAGGGACAAAGTAGGCAAGAGGCTCAGGGACCAGCATCCCTGCTCCATTCCCAAGGAACATCACTCCCCTTGTGGGGATGGACTCCCTGAGATGTGGATATCCCACCTCTGGCCTTGGAGCTGAGCAAGGCAGAGGGCAACATCCTCTGGCAGCAGGTTCCCAGAGATCAGAGGGACAGAGCCATGCTTTGATCAACGTGTCTCTGATGATTTTTGGGAATAAAGGCTGAGGAAGTGAAAGAAAACTTGCAGCCACATGGCTCTTGGAATAATAAAAACCACTTGAGAAGTTGCAGGTTAAGGCAGGTCTGGTCAGAAGTTTTCAGAGAAATCTTCAGCTCCTTCTTGATGTACCTTGTTGAAGTGGAGATCTTGCCAGGCTTCTACTCATAAAAAGAGTTGAAAGATTCCCCAGAAAAAGTCTTGCCTAGGGAGGCAGGTTACATGAACTCGGGTCATCCAACGTTTTCCCACCTTCAGTTGCCTGATGGGGGTAGTCCATGCCTGACTTCAGCTGTGCCCTTTACACACACAACACTACCTGTGAGCAAGAAAACCTCATCATGGACCCCGACCCAAATAGACCCTGGGACTCTTCAAACCCTTTTGTCCAGGAGTGCAAGTGTAGATGGAAATGTGCATCCCTCACCATGGGCCTCCTCTTGTCTCTGCAGTCAAGGGGGCACCAGCCAGGGCCATCAAGGTCCCAAGGTCCACAGTCCTGAGCTCTTTTGGGAGTCAATCCCTCCACCTGGGGTCTGCAGAGCCCCTCCTTGGCCTGGCCACACTCCCTGTGTGTCCCCAAGGAGCAGGGGCAGGCACACGAGCAGTTATCACACTCAGCAAATGTCCTGCAACACCCTGACTTGCATCACTTAACCACTCCCTGGACTTCTCACTGCAGGATTATCCAAAGCCCCAGACATCTGATATCTGCACACTTTGTCTTGGACCTTTTTGGGCCGTCAGTCAGTCTGTCCAAGCAGATGGGATGGTGTAGATATTGCAACAGTAGAATTGAGGAAAGTGGTGAAGCTCTTCTGCATCAGATGTGCAGCAGTTAATTTGGGATGGCAAGAAGCCCACAGTGTCCAGTTCCTGTGTCCTGTCCAAAAGGTGATGACATTCCCTGATTGAAAACATGATCCTATGCACCTCACAGACAATTTAGTCACAGGCTGAATTGTATAAATCTACTTTCACAAAAGATACAATCTTCCCTTGTATTTTTTTCCATTGCTCAATTAACTATTGTTTTGCTCAGCATGTTTTAATCATAAGTAAGTTCATTAATAGATGTGCTCTTTGGAGTCATGGGGGACTCTGATATAATAGCATTAATCTTTCTGAATAACATCATTAATATCCTATGCCCCTTAAAAGCACCCACTCTGTCCCCCAGGCAATTATAAAACTTTGTTCTATGGTACTGAATGAGCTCATCCAGCTAAAATGACTACAATGCATGCCTGCATAATACTGCTGTTAGTTGAATTCTATTTATTTATCCTACTGGTCAGACAATATTAGAACTTGTTTGTGAACATGTTGGTTCTCTTGCTGTAAAGCCACCAGCTCATCTGGCTGCTCCCCACCCAGATCTCAGGAGAGCCGTCCTACAGGATAGTCATGAAAGAATAAGATCTAGAAATCCCTAAGCTGGAAGCTTTTAGACAATTCTCTTCAAAATAATCCAGCAGCTTTTTTGACCATGCAGTTTTTTGGCCATGTAGAGGTGTATCCTGTTAGAGAGACTCCCATGAATTCAGCAGGCTCGGGAATCTTGCTAAGCTTACTTAGCATTTCATCCAGACTTATTAAAACAGAATTCCCACTTCCTGAGTGAACTGGCACTTTTCTGCCCAGAGCAGCATCTCCATGCAGTGAGAGGCTGGGCCATGTCTATTAAAGATTTCCAGCACCAGCCATGTTTGAATATATTACATTTTCCATTCAGATACTTAAATCTTCCCATCTTGGAGTGAAGATTCAAACTTTTAAAGAATTTGGGTTTACATTTTATTCATCCTACCTCCTCTTTAGAAAAACAGACACACTGCTCTTCCCTCCTTTATACAGCAAGCTGGGAACTATAGATAAAAATTCCTATACAAAGGTGAGATATCTGAATTTTTTCATGAGTGTACTGGGTAGCTGCTGTGTGCTCTGAGCAGAGAAGCAGGGTTTTGTGGGCTTGCTGTGTTTATTCTGTCCATATTTGGATGGGAAGAGGCATAGGCAGTAGATGAAAGCAGTTCATATAATAAAACTGGGTTTGGATGAAACTCAGCAGTATATTGCTGCTTCGTTTTAGCACTCCTGAAATAGTAAGACCTTGTCAAATTCAGTCCCAGAGGAGAGGACCGGGCAGATTTCAGCTTCAACATGTGCCACATAGTTGCACTTTGCCATATTTGCTCACATTATGGCATATATGTGTGGAGGAAGAAGGGAAGAATTTCCCCATTTCTAAGCTGTAAAATGTCTTTCAACACCTCTCTTCTTTACTGCAATAGCAATTTATCATTATTGGTCACAGAGAGAGGCCAGGCTACAGACTACAGCCAGTCCATCTGCAAACACAGCCATCCAAAATGTGGATCCAGCTTAAGTTTAAGCAGGGGGAATTAATTTTTTTTTCTTAAATTCCAACTCATATCTTAAAAAAAACCCAAAGCAGCCCAACTCTTCTTGCTCCCTATTTAATTTCCAGCTATGCACAAATTCCTGAATATAGGACCACAGGCTTTTGACCAGGGGTCTCATAGGTGCTCCCACAGGCATGATGCACTTTGAGGCTGCAAGTTCCATGAGAGGAAAGGGAAGAGAAGCATTTCATGGACAAGGAACTGTGCTGAACATGGAGCACACGGAGGAGTGGTCAGATGCCACCCACTACTGAAGGACAGTGTCCAAGGCCAGGTTGGATGGGGCTTTGGGCAACCTGGCCTAGTGGCAGGTGTCCCTGCCCAAGTCAGTCAAGTGGTGGAACTAGATGATCTTTAAGGTCCCTTTCAACTCAAACCATGATTCTGTGATTCTGTGATTCTGTTTGCAGCTTTGTAGTCAGATTTATCTGATGGGGAAGTTCAGAGAGGATGAGAAATTGCACTCAAATATGACAATGTTTAAAGTTACCTTTAAACATTGGGGAGGAAGCATCGATCAGAAACATCCTTTTGTTTATCCCTGGCTCATTCCAGTAGCAGCAGAGGACACAACCAGCCTAGCACACAGTGATGCTGCTTCTCCTGGAGGCCAGAATCTCAATTTTAAGGCACTCCTGGGAGCAGGGTGTCCCCCCAACCTCTGCAATCTTAGAACCAGTAACATCTTTAGGTGTTTCTTCTGCCCTATATAACTATGTGGGCTGAAGGGGTGCAGCCATCTCACCAAGACCAGCCCAGCCCACAAAACCAGGGTGTCCTACTAACCAAAAGTGAACATGCAGTGACCTGGGTGCTCCTCCTTGCTGTCCCACAGCATTCTTTCTGACATCAGGAAAGCTCAGTGCCAGAAATACTCTCGTTGTAAGAGGGATTTATTTCTCTCTCCCACATCTGGGCTAGTCAACCCTTTGGACAGAGATCTCCTGTGGCTGCAGCTCTGCAGATCAGAGCCCTGATCCCAGCCAGGACCTCCAGGCACAGCACTATGGGCTGAGGAGCAGGACTGCTGCCTGCCCTGCCCCTTCTCCAGCTCACCCCCTGCACTTCAGGGCTCCAACCTCTCTGTGAGTGATACCTGCAGAGCAGCCGCAGCCACAGATGCTGCTGACCCCACAAAAGGAGGGGGAGGCAAGTTTTCATCATATCTCCTTTCTTCCTCAGGGGCGTGGAAGTTTAGAAATATTGGATAAATAATTCCTCAGCTGCATCTGAGGCACAGGCCAGAGCAAACTCTCTGCTGACAGCAGAGAAAGCTGCCTCACAGATCTCAAACAACATGTCTGGTTTAAACCTACTTTCAGTGCCTTCATCCAAGTGTTCCTGCTAAAGTTCATATCTCTGAATACCCCACTCCTGTGCTTGCTTCTAACTCCTGCTCCCTCTCCCTCCATCTTCCTTCCCACAGCCGTGGGAACAGACTTCATCACTTGAGAAAAATGCCCTGCTCATACCCCCCGCTGTTGCTTGAAGCAGACAAAAAAAATTAAAGTCTTTTGAGCAGAGAATCCTTGTCAGGACAAGAAATAATACTGACCTCAGTGAGGATGGCACGTACAGCCAGAGAGGTGGCTCAGGCTGTGTGTGCTGCAACCAGCTGTCTGTGTGACTACAATACAGTGTGGAGGATATGGAATATAATTTCCCTTTCCATTTACATTTAAGACAATGCCTTTGGACCACACATTATTAAAAAAAACACATGAAGTCTCAGCACTTGGCTTTCACTAATGGCTTGTTACTCCTCTAGCACTGTCGCTTCAGTGAAGAGTGACACTGTGATTTGTGTCTCTCCCAAAGACTCCTCTTGCCTTCTTCCCTACTCTGTCTGAAAACTCCTGCTTTTTAAAAATAACACCTCTGTATAACAGTGGGAGGACAGGACCCACATGGGTGGTCTCTTATAATGAAGATAGAGTATCTGGGAACAATATTTTAATGTGTTTTTCTTCTAATTGAGTTTTTCAAGCCTTTGGGATAATTATTTCTACCAATTAGCCCAGTGGTATTGTTAGCTGGAGGCAACCAGTCCTTCTTCAGGCCTCTGACAGAGGTTTACAGTATGCACAATGGTGCACAGTCCAGTTTATGAGAAAAAAATTGTCCCTCTGCTCCCAAAAGTATGGGAAACAACTCCATTGTGAGACAAACATTTCCCATGGAAACTGTCCTGAGAAGCTTCAGAAGGGTCCACGTTTCAGATAAAGGCAAGTGGGTGGAGATTGTGAACAACAGCTCAGGATAGAGGGGGTTAACCCTGAGAGTGGCACAGGGGAGGGGAGGCAGGGGACAGCTTTGGCCCTTGCACCCTGCAGTGTCCCAGAGGAGATGCTAAACCCACCACTCTGGGACAAAGCCTACCCCCAACAATGGAAGAACAGGACAAAATTTAACAGCAGAAAATTAATTAGGAGTGAATTTAAAGCCCTTCTTTGCAAACATAAGAGCTGGACACTTGTTTGTCCTAATAAATGGGAGCTGAAAGATGATGCAACCAGGTAAGTGTCAGAGCAGTGGCCTTGGGCACAAGCCTGGGGTGGCTTTTGTTTCACCTCAGCCCTGAGCAGGGCCCTTTTCAACAGTCTGCAGAAGGATGCTGTTAATGCTGAGGAGAGAGGCCTGGCAAGAACTCAGTGCAAAGACCCTGCAGCAAAAATATGTAATTGTTATAAAGGTAAAGACTAGTGAGGAGTAATGTACAATCTGGAAGAAAATAGGCACAACGCTGGATAATTTCAAGCCACGTCTTACAGGACTGAAAATAATTCTTTGGGCTAAATTCAGTTAGTGAAATCAGCAGAATTTTTCCAGTCAAAGATGAATGAGGCCTTCACATAGCCTGAAATGCAAATGACCTGGTGATGACGGACATATAAGTATGAATTCTTACCTAGACTTAAAAAAAAAATTCTCCTCAACTTTTTAAAGAAAGTAGGGGAAGAAATGCTCCTCTGTGAAAATATCTTAGTGGAATCATTTTCATTAGAAAATGGTCATTCCAGGCAAAGGAAGACATGTGGAAGAAGAAAAGCATCAAGAGAGACATCTCCAAATTCAGGATTTTGAAGAGAAATCCTTTAAAGATGGCTTATTTTATGAACTCTTAAGTATGTGTTTGTTCCTATTTTCCTCACCTTCCTTCCCTGCCCTGTAAATTCTTTCTATACTTGGGAGAGTCTCTGAACTACTGTTGACAATTTCAGTACTTTAGCAAAGAAGCAAAGAATTTATTACCAAGATAAAAGTCCCAAACAATCATTTCAACATGTGCTAGATGTCCTGGTAGTAAGTCCTCTACACAACAAATATCTCCATACAGAGCCAAGAAGACTGAAACTCTGATGGAGTCACTCACATGATGAGCAGGGAGGTGTGGCACAGAGGTTTGGGCTGGTTTCCCTGAGGATTATAGAGCCAGGTAATGAAAATATCAAAAATACAACTCCTTCACATCCATTGCCCTTTCCATGCTTCTTTATGTATTAAACACTTTATAATATGTATATATGGATATATTTAAGGAGTGTGCCTCTATTTGACATTGTTTTTCCTTGGAAGTAATGGCACCAGTTTTACCAAGGACTAAGAGTCCTACAAGTAGAAATCAGGCAATCCATTTGCCTAGACCATTCCCAATGCTGTCTGCCTGAGCTGTTCTGCCAAATTTGCAGTCATAGAGACTCTATAATACCTTTTGTTAATCTTAATTTCATCTGAAATGTGAGAAAATAAGGGTGAGTGTCTTAAAGGCAGAACTGGATACAAAGGAGGTTTTCTAACTTGAAAAAATATTGTTTGATCTCCCCTTCATATTATCAGGTATTCTTTACATTTCAGACCAACAGTGTCTGGTGTTTGGGTCCCAGTTCTAACCACCTCAGGCCAGTCTGTACTGGCTTTTACAAAAGATGAGCAAACACTATTATAGTCCCAGGTAGGAAAGGGTTTTTTACTGAGATCACACCATAAGAAATTTCCTGGTGTCTGCTCTAGCGCACTCTTAGTAACCTTAAAAGATGAGGGGAAATAAAAGATAAAATCCCAACCACAAAATCTTGAAGGAATGTCTTTAAAAGAGAGGTCTGTCTCAGATTATAAGAAAGTCCCACTGTGGTTTTCTACAAACTTCTACAGAAAGGCTTAAAATAGTGGATAGGGCAGTGGTCAACAGGGACACCCTGGATCAGACCTAATGCACTTCCATGCAAGACATTTCTTAACATGTGAGCCAGCATCAGATGCTTCAGAGAAAAATCATGCAGCTGTGGGATAATCTGCCTGCCAGGACAATTTCATCCTAAATCTTTATACTGAAACACTTAAACCCTGAAGAATGAGGTCTGATAATATTTCCAAGCCTCTAGTTTTGTTAGCTTTGGAGTTATAGTTCACTCTGCACTTGCTATCAATATAAAATGTCCAATTCCTACTTGAACCTTGCTAAATCCTTAGCTTCAAAGAGGCTCAGTTTCAACAGTCTACCTAGATTTTGTCAAAAAGGTAAGGAGGAAGAAAAAACTTTGCAAGTGCCTTAGGTATCAGAACCAGCTCCAAGAGAATATAACATTGAAGAAGATAAAGAAGTGTAACTTCAAAAGGTCAGAGAGCAAACATCTGAAACAGCTGCAGAAAAACCATCTCTCACTTCAGGTTTAAGATAACTGGCAGAAGAAGAAAATAATTTTGAAGGATACCTGATTCCCCCGTGCAAAAGGAGGTTTTCACTGGTAAATATGCTAACTTGAAGCCCTTTAATATCATATTTTCAACAGATGTTGGCTACATTTGCAAATAGTAACTCCAGGAAATGGTTGAGGTGGATGCAAAGGTACTTGGAAATACTTTATAAAGCAACTGTAGCTTTCCTGAAGGCAGTGGAACTCTGCCAGCTGCACAAGATGAAGATCTGGCCTACTCATTAAAGGTTTCAGATCTTCAAGGAAAGAGGTGGGCATGTGTTCAGAGTTGAGCTCCCTGACCTAGAAACCCAAGGAGAGAGTAGCAGAATGAAGCAGCACATCTGAAAATCCCCTGGATAACTGTAGGTCATAGCTCAGAGAGGCACTGACAATCACACCTGGTTCTTTCAAAGGAGAAATTGCTCTTATTTCTAGAGGATGTACTGGAAAATGGATCTTAGTTTTGCATGTCTTTTTGGGAGGTAGAGAAAGGCACTGCTAATGAGATATGGAAGCCCTGCTTCTGCTGAAGCTGTGAAACAGGCTCTGAATGTCTGTGTAAAGCAGAAGCTGGCCTAAGGTAGTGAAAATCAGGGCATTAACTTTAGAATAAAATATATACAGTCACACATTTCTCATTCTACATGGATATTTCTGGGCAAAACTGCAGAATAATTCTACAAGAGATCACCTCAGGTGAGGGCAATGCCCCACCTAGTCCTATTCAGTGCCTGAGAGAAAGCAAACACAACATATGTAGGTCAAGAATTTCCATGATGTACCCCCCAAAAGTGCAGTCATCCAGGGATTTACCAAGCTGGAAGAACATTGTATTTAATAACTGTTCTTGGACTCTTCCTCCTTGAAAATGCCTTTTTGAACTCATTTATAATTTTGGCCTCCACATCATCCCTAGCAATGATTTTCACAATTCCACTGGGTGAAAAATTAGAGCTTTGGTAGAACTTATTTTTAAACCTGATAATTTGACTGGGTGCCCTTGACTTTTTGCGTTGTATTCACCTTCTCCACACTGCTGAGGATTTTATGTGTCTTCATTGCCTTCAGTCACCTCACTTCCAAACTGAAGGCTCACAGCCTACACAATGAAAGTTGTTCCATTCTTCTCTGTCCATTTTGCTTTCCTTTGTGCCAATTCTCCTCCATCTTTCTGAACATGGGGATGGCAAGGATTACACTTTATATCCTAAATAGAAAAGGACCCATTAGCGTGTATTTATTCTCTCTTTTCCCCAGAAAAGTGCATTTTAAAAGAAGACAATCCAAGCTTTGCAAAGATCTCTGAAAAGCCTCATTGATTTTATTGTTTATTCTCACAGTAAACCAGTTTTGCAAGACTATTTCCTTAGATCCTATAGACTTGGCTCTTTTTCCAATAAACTTCAAAGCTAAGTTCTCACTTATTTTAGCAGGCCCTTTGCTTTAGCTCTTGAGTTGCATAATTGTTAATCCAAAACATCCTGCCTCAGTGATGCCAAGCACTTTAAAATTAAAACACACCAAAACCTGGAAAGTTATACGAGTTACCCCAAAAATAGCCATGCTGCCATTTTCCAGCAGATACGATTTAGTGCTGCAGTGACTGCTTGGTGTGTCTCTGGATAATCCCTTGCCCTGGGAGGTGTGAACACTCTTGTCTTGGACTCTGAAGCAGCTGCCAGAGGTGACTGGAGCTTTCTGGAGTCATTGCTGGGGCAGGGTTAGCCAGGAAAGTTACTGCACAGAGGCACATATTTCACATTTCTTCACTCACCACAGCTGAAGATCACTTTTACTGATTCAGCCCACCCTCTTTCTCCTTGTGTTGTTTCTTTTGGTTTCAGGGTGTGAAGTGTCATACTCTGTGTGTGACCCATGACCCTGTGCTGATCCACCTGCTCTTCCTCCCTGCCTGCATCTTGCTGGGAGTCACATGGGTTGTTCTGGGCAGACTAATTTGTTGTTTTGGGAGGCACTGAGGAAGAACCAGCCTCCCCAGGAGATGTTCTGAAAGTGTGGGCACAGCAATATCCCTTGCCAAAGACCTTATAACTGGTGTGGAGTGGTGACAACAAAAGGTTTGAAGTACCAACAGTTTTCATATGGACTACATTTGTCCTGGTTCTTTTTATATTCCCAGTCCTAAGGACCATGGGGTTAATCCTGGAGATACTTAGAAGAACCTCACTATTCAGAATTAATAATTAAGAATTAATTAAGAATGAATGACTGGATCTTTACCACCAGCAAGTAGAGTTGCCATGTCCAACACACTTGGCAAAAGGCAACCTTCAATTCATGCAGGATCAGACCTGTTTAATCCATTAATCTTCACAACGTGTTGAAGCAGATGGGTTTTATCATCTTTATTTTGCAGAAGGGAAGAGCTCAGGCAGCAAAGGAGGGTGACCCACCTTTTGCCAGAGAGGTTTTCTCCTTTTGTTCCTCTTTGTGGTGCTAAAGATCCCATCTTTTCTAGACTAAAGGACTTAACTAGAAGTCACCTGAAATAAGAGTTGCCTTTGGATCAATCCAGGTTCAGAAAAGAAGGATTTAAACTACAGGTTGCCCTGGAATGCCTCTTGCTGCACCTCTCACATGACAGTCTGTTCTCACGCTCACACCCTTGTTTCGTGTCTTTCAGGCAGGTTCAACTCTCTCCAAATAATTCCTGGATTAAAAGTGCAAGCTCATGCTCATCCAGTTCTCAACATCTCCTGTTTCTTCTCAGCTCAATAAAATTCATAGCATGCTGAGCTCAATAAGCTGAGTAACAACTCAGCATTACCCAAAAATAGGCCAGGTGTGAAGAGAACCAGAATTCCCTGAAGCTAAACTGCATGTTCATGCAAAGGAACACCTTTCTTTATCACATCCAGTGCTGCAGGGGCTTTTCCTTTTTTTTTTTTTTTTTATAAGAGAACTTTAGTTTTCAGAAAATGATAGATCAAGATAAATAACAGCATTAAACATGGATCATGGTAACAAGGAGCTGGTGGAAGTTTATGGCCCCCCGATCCATTTAACTCTGCCAAAGCAATAAACCACCACCGAGGTTACAAACTGTTGAGCTGAGTCTGCAATTTTAAAATGTTATCCAAAATCAATTGCCTCCCCCCGCATTAGACCATTAGTTGTCAACAACTTTGTTAAAGGATAAGCCAGTGGTTCACATCTGCTTGGGAGCAGAGTCAGGCCTGAGCTGTTTCCCTGGCTACTCGAGCTGAATCCACGTCTGTTATCATTAACGTGAATGTGGGTAGGAAAGCAAAAAACTATGCTGGAAATGAAATCAAGCTCTCCTCCCACTGCCTGAAGCACATAAATCTTCGAAGTTAATGGTGCCACAGAATAGGCCTGATTGACTGCAGCGGGGGTCAGGGATGCACCAGGAATGTGGGGTCAAGCCCCGTGTACCACTGACCCTTCGGAGGAGGTGTGTGTGTCACTGCAGCCCCCCCCAAAATGTGCTGCTCAGTGCCCATCCAAAGCCATTAGCATCTATCTCCACACGCACTGACAGCCCCTGCAGACCCAGAGCTTTGCTCCGTTGCTATGTGAGCAGCTGTGGGAGGAGTTGGGCTCCTCACAAGGCCCAGAAGTATGGGAAACTCAGCTGGGGTCAGTGGTCACAGGTCATCAGTGGGGAGATGGCTCCTATCTGAGGGCAGCTCCATCCTTTCTCTCCAGGGGACAGAGACACTGCGTGCAAGGGGGAAGATGAACCTGTGAAATACGGCCCAGGAGAAGAGGAAGAGAACAGCTGGAGTACACCAGCCCTGGGGCAGGGGGTCACTACAAAGTTTGGCTCACTCCAGACATTGCCAGGTGTCCTGGACACATCCCTGGTTTGCCAGTGTGCTGCCTTGTCTGGCAGCAGTCCTTGTCTTTCTCAGCACTGCACTTGGCAGTGTAGTGTTGGTGGGGTATTGTGTTCTGCAGTGAGGGTGGACACTGATGTCAACCTCACCTTGTTTTATCTTCAAGAGTCAGGATCTTAGCACAGACCACACTTCAAACATTAAAACTAGCAAATAAATACAACCGGCAGGCTGACAGAACTTGTTTTCTTCTCGCACCAGTTTTATGCTGTAGACTCTCCAGGGACATCCCCTGGAGATGTTGTCTCCTGGATCTGCAACAGCAGCAGCTACATGAAGCATTTTGCACTCACTGTTTCATTGTTTGACAGCACTGTTGCTCCAGACAAGAGGCCACTGATTTTCACTCCTGTAGCTGAGCAAAAGGTGGTAGATGACCAGGCTGCTGTTTGCAGAAGTACCAAGAGCCCAGCTATGTGATTCACACAGCAGTGGTACACCTGGACGGCAAGAAATTACCCTGGGGACAGAAAGAAAACTTATTTAAAGCTGTTCTCAACTATATTCTTCCTAAATTAGTTTCTTTTGGCTCCTGATAGCTTTTCCACTGGTGTCCAAGCAGATGAATCTGGCAATCTGGACTCACCTTTTCTGTCAAGGGAATCATGAAGGCAGCTAATCCATAAGGAAATTTAGGAAGAGCTGAATTTGATGACTAGGACACAATGTCACACAAGTGTTTTTACGTGGTTTTTTAGCACTATTCTCTACATTTTCAAGACAGGACAAAGTACATCAGTGTCACAGCAGAGCCACCTTACCCAGAGATGGGAAAGCAGGGACAAGCAGACCTCACATACAGACAGGAAAATACGGACCAGGAGATCTCCAAACAGCTTTTTCCTTGCTTTCACCACCATGTTACACATGTGAAATACAAGTGGGCATAAAACCTTCACATTAACATCATTCAAAACACAGCTCTACCCTCACACTGCTCTCTTCTCTGGAGCACATCCCATCCTCCTGTGTGCAGTTATTTATATTTCTTCATGCTGTCCTTTCTGGCAGGCTGTTCTACTTAACACCCCCCCAGCAAAGCATTCCCAGCAGGACCTCTCTGCAGCAGCCCTGCTTTTAACCTACCATCATAATGACCATAATTTACTGGCATTGTATTTCTACCCCCCCAAAAGTTAAACATTAACCTTGGGCCCACTATTGACTGCAGAAAGCATCTGCTGCAATCTTATGGGAAATATTGGGCATTATTTGGCTCTTCAGGAGATGGAGGCATACAGAGGTCCATGCTGTGTTGTTTAGGGGAAGAGCAGAAAATGTCTGTGCATAGCCAGTTTTAAAATCAGCCTTCAAATTGAGCTTTTATAACTTCTGTTTTCAAAGGTTGGTTCAGAAAAGCACTAAATCTTTTCCACAGCCATAAGATTCAGAAAGCATAGAAGCTTCCTTGATGATCAACCTTGTTAGCTTGAAGGACCTATTCTTTCGGAGTTCTCATTGTGTGGCAAGAAGAAAGAAAAAATGAGTTCTTGGAAGTAAAAACCCTCCTTCTGTTCAGGTTTGAATAAAGAAAGGGTCACTGCCCCTGAAGGCTTGCCTCTCTCTTTTCCTTTTCTTAGACCACATAAATAGAAGAGTAACACCAGCCCATAAGCTGAATACATCAGGTTCTGATCATACACCAAAGCTTTTGCAACACATGAAACTCATATTTGCTGTCACGTGCACAAGGTGTCACGTACACGTTAATGCTATGCAGGATTGAATGGGCAGATTCTTGTCTTTCTGTGGTGTGTATCTCCCATTGCAAAATCCCCAAACAACTCTCTGCCCTTGGAAGGAAAATCTGAGAATGTTTTGAACTTTTTTTAACCTGAAAATTGAAGGCTGGTGGTAGGATTAGTAGGTACCGATGCAAGAAGTCCTAGCAAGTGGGAATCCTAAAAAACATCTCCTTTTCCTTTTGTCTTCAAAAGCCCTGACAAGCCTCCCTCTCTCTGCTTTTATCTCATCCAAACTTGCCAGCAAAATCCCTCCCACCAGGTCATCCATGAGTTCCAGGCTTCTTCTCCTTTTCTGATATTTTGAAACACCTACCATACATAAAAGCAAGGCAAATCTAATTGGCTCATCCTCCTCTCCTTCCCTGTACAGCTCACAGTGGCAGACTGGAGGCATCCCACAACAACATCCTTCACATGAGTGCATCCAGCAACTTGTGTGTGGGTACTCCCATCCCTGTTAATTGCACCTGGGGGCATTTAAATATCCCATGGTGGTCCTGCTTGCATACTCAAACAGTTTATGGTCAGAGCAGACAAAATCTCATTATTCTTCCTTGTAATATGGGATGCAAATTATTCCACCTTTTGGGGGATGGAAGGGACATTAAATATTATACAGATCCAAGCTCTCTGTCATGGGCAGGAACACCTTTTAGTGCACCAGGTTGTTCAAAGCCCCACCTAACCTGGCCCTGAACATCTTCAGGGATGGAGCATCCAAAACATCTCTGGGCAGCCTGTGCCTGTGCCTCACCACCCTCACTGTAAAGAATTTCTCTCTAATAGCTAAACTAAAACTGTATCTATCATTTTTCAATTTAAAGCCATTTCACCTTGCCCTATCAACACACACCCTTTTAAAGTCTTTCTTCAGTTCTCTTGTAGCCCTTTACGAAATGGCAAGCTGCTCTAAGGTTTCCCTAAAGCCTTCTCTCTTCTCTTCTCTTCTCTTCTCTTCTCTTCTCTTCTCTTCTCTTCTCTTCTCTTCTCTTCTCTTCTCTTCTCTTCTCTTCTCTTCTCTTCTCTTCTCCAACCCCTACAGCCTATTTTCACAGGAGAGCTGCTACAGCCCTCTGAGCATTCTTGTGGCCTCTTCTGGACTCACTTCAGCAGCTCCGTGTCCTTCTTATGCTGGAGACCCCAGAGATGGATACAGCTCTGCAGCTGGGGTTTCACCAGAGAAGAGGAGCAGAATTCCCTCCCTCATCTGATCTCTTTCTTTTGTACCCTCTGGTGAATATATTCAGTTTAATCACAATGTCCCTTGTCTGTTCTTTTTCTCTTCTGTCTCGTGTCTTGCCAGCTTTATATCACTGTGAAGCATTTGAGGGTTTTTTTGTTGGAGAAAAGTGAAGCAAAAGGCATTAAATATGTTTGCCTTCTCTAGGTCATCTGTACCACTCCTGCTCCTCATTAGGTAATGGGCTCATGCCTGCTGCTGTCTTTCTGTTACTTTTACTGTATTTATAGCACCTTTCTCCTTGTATCCTAACACTCCACACTGGTTGTAATTCATTTAGCATGGAAACCTTTGTGCCCTACATGCTTATTTTATTCCTTGATCTCATCCTCAGTAATGTGACCTCATTCTCCTTTTTAAAATTACTCTTCTGGGACTCTCCTATCCTTACCCTACCCTCTGGCTATCCACAGTGGGTAGAGGTGGATCTTCTACGTGAGCAATGTCCCCTGGCTCAGATGCTTGCTGCCCATGAGGGCAGTGCCTTGCTCCTGGCCCTGCTGAGAAAATCATATGAAGACGTGGGATGTCACTCAAATAGCAAAGCTTTATCCAATACACAGCATTTAAGGTGTTCCAAATCCTTCCAGCACCCACAGGAGGGGGATGTGCCCCATATAGAGGAGGAGGGCAATGACTGTCCTGTGCACTCAGTACTGGTGAGGTCACACCTCGAACCCTGGATTCAGTTTTGAGCCTCGAACAGCAAAAAAAGTATTGAGATACTGGAGTAAGTCCAGAGAATGAAAAGGAACTGGGGAATGGTCTGGAGCACAAATTTTACAAGAAGGGAACTGGAGGTGTTTAGCCTGCAGAAAAGGAGGCTCAGGAACTTATCACTCTACAACTCCCTGAAAAGAGGTTGTAGTGAGGTGGGGCTCAGGCTTCTCTCCCATGTAACAAGTGACAGGACAAAGGAAATGTCCTCAGGATACACCAGGGGAAGTTTAGATTGAATATTAGCAAAAATTTCTTCACTGCAAGGGTGATCAGAAAAGTCTCTGCTCCCAAGCAGCGAGGAAAAGCCACATTTGCCCTCCAGTTTTCACGTCTGATGGATACCTCAGTGTCAGCTAGATACTTGGTTTTCATCTGCAGCAGAGATGAGCATTTGCCTTTGCAGATCTTCTGCAGCAAAATTAAAAGGATTCAGGCCTGCCTTGCTGCACTCCTCCTCTCCACTCACACAGGAGCCAACACTTCCCAAAGTCTGCAGGTATTTAACACTGACAGAAGTGAGGCTGTAAAAAATGGTGTTTAAAACTTCAACATAGATATCTCCTCTGGCACAATCATCTGACATAGAAAGCTCCACGGTGCGGATAACTTGAACAGTACTGGGAGCTTTTATGTGTTCAGTGTGTGCTGCAGAAGGGGGATGTTGGAGCAAGAGTGTCTCACCCATATTTGATTTGCTGAAGACAAGAGAGGGTTGTAGCTTTACCTGCTCCCTCCTCAATGCTCAGCAGCTCCCATGCTGAAGTCCCTGCAGTATTCTCTGGTACCCAGCAGCAGCTGAAATGCCTCAGGCCCCTTCCATGCAACGTCAGCGGGGGTGGCCCTTGGAAACTCTGGTCAGGGAATAATTAAAAAGAATAAAAAAGAAGCAGATAAAGAACTGATCACAGCCAGTACAAGCAGAGCATGAAAGAAAGCTGATTGCAGCCCTCTAGGTAGGACAGCAAAGACTTGTTCTGTCCAGTTTGGGTTTGGTGAAAACTACAGTGGTTCTGCTAGGATGGGGCTTGGTCTCTCCAGGTAGCTTTCCTCAGCAACACAAGGCGTCAAATAATTTGCAAAATGCTTGTGATTGCATTGATACATGCTGGCTGTACTGGCCATGCGTGTTCTTTGGGAAGCACCTCAATCCAAGTGCTTCCTCAAAACTTTTCCTCTCTGAGATTGCCAGGACTCAGGATACAGAAGCTGAGGGAAGGGAAAGCTGTTGTGATTTCTGAAACAGGGTGCTCTATTTCAAGGCATCTGGAGGCTCCAGTGAGCCCTGTCTCTGCCATTAGAGATCACAGTTAATGAGAACAGAAGTCAACAATACTCACAGATCCCTCTTTCAGCCTCCCTAGGTGAAAACCTGATTCTAAAATATTTTAAAGATGAGTTTTTATAACACTCACTTATCACATATTTGTCTGAGCACTATGGTGTGTTGAAGCATCAGTTTTAATATCACAGCACCACTCTCTTGCTGACATGTCCCTAAATGCTCTCAAACCTCTCTCTATTCAGAAAAGTTGGGGTTTTATGCCTTAATTCCTTAAATTCAGATAAACTCCAAGGAGTTTCCCAAAGTCAGCCTTAAGCCTGGGGGAAGATCAACAGGGCTGGTTATTTTTCAGCCCACAGCTGATCCAGGCCCTGGTTGCTGCTTGTCTCACCCAGTGAGACCTTGGTTGAACCAGCCTGGCCCCACCAGCTACCGTATCAGGTTGAGTGAATGCAATCTAAATTCAGCAAGCAGCCCTAATTAATGCTCCTTATGTTTATTTGACTCACCGAAGATACACATCGACCTAAGTAGTAAATCTCATCGTTGCATAGGAACTGCAGGGATCAGTTCCTTTCCAAATGTGTCCTGGATAGAGCCCAAGATATCTAATACTGTGGGGAAAACACATATTGAGTATCAAATAAAAGCAACAGCGGCTCTGCAACAAATGGCAACTTCCTCTTGGAAGAGTCAAAGATGGCTGTGACTGCTGATGGTTTTAAATGTACTTTCAGATTATTAATAGGGACAATTTAAAATAGTTCCTCTCACTCCAATTCCTGCTTTAACTCATATCCAACTGCTGAGCATACTGTGGCTGCTCCTGCTAATACTCTCTAACAAATCACAGTCATGCATAAGTTTCCTTTCAGTTTTCCAATTTACTCTTTAATGGGAGACAAATGTGCCTTATTTGCTGACTGCTTAATGAGTCTGAAAGAATTTCCAGGCATACATTGGGATGGTGCTTATTAGAGCTGCTTGCAAATTGTTTTACTTGTTTAAATCTGTGGCCATAAGATATCCACTGACATCTAGATGCTGGACTGGCTGGGGCAACATTAACACATAAATCAGTATATTATGTAAAAGAAATAGAAATTTTAGTACTACTGTTCCCATTTACACTTGACAAAAGTCAGAAACCAACATATTGAAGTGACAAGATGTACATATAAATAGTTGCTTTACTTGTGTAGTTGTAGGATAGTAATTGCTGCCTGGCTTCCTATTGTAGAAATTCACTGAGTAGCTGATCCTGGCAACTTCAGGTCTGTTGAATTTCATGCCCCTAAGGTTTGCTATTGATTATTCAGAGAGACTCTTTGTTTTGGTGGCCATGTAAAGGAAATATACCTCTTTGTGGATTTGTACATGTATTTTGGGATTGAATTTTTTTTTATATTTTTTTCTGAGTGTGACGACTCCAACCAGGAAATATTTCCAAGCACGGACTTCCTGACATAAATATTTATATTATCACCTGCCTTTCCACCTGCTCCCAGCCACTGGGTCAGAGGTGGGAAGCATGGTTTAAGGGCTGGGGATGAGGGGAAATGAAGCAGGGAGAGAAGCTGAGGAGGCTGAGCCTGAGGCAAGGGTACCTGGGGCGTGAGAACGGCTGGAGGAGTTGAGGGAGGGCAAGGCATGGAGTCACGGGCAGGGGTGGGGGGGATTTGTAAAAATATAACATAAAAAATTTAATTTGGGGTAGGATGGAAGCCGGCTTTCATTGGCAAATCTCTCGGTGTCCATCTCTCCTCCTGCACAAAGGAAGGGTGGTTTGTGGGTGCTGGGTTTTGTGCGGGTCCGTGGCTGCAGACATTGCACAGCAACAAAGAGCCAGATGCAGCGAGTTTGAGCAGAGTCAGATGGGGTTTGGGGGAATAAAGCACCCCAAAATAGGTGGCCATTGGAATAGAAACAAAAAGAGAAATTGTACATTGACCCTGAATGCATGTGACCCAAATAAAAAGGAATAAATCCCTCATTTTGCCAGCATGAAAACCTACACAGTTTTTAGAGACTAAAAGGCCTTAGATCTTCTCGCTTTGTCTTTCTTACTCCTAGTAGGGCATTCAGGCTTAAGAAAACCATTAAGGATATGCTTTCTCAGGGTATCCAAGGCTTTTTACTGTTCAATAACAGGGAAAAAAATGAATTAATATTATTCTGTTGGTTTCACAAACTGAGAGAGGGAACTTTGAGGTTTTCCTCCCTTAGAAAAGTTTTACTTTTCAGCTCTCAACTATACCAAAATTACCCACATTTACTGCAGAATAGCCCTGTCTATGTGTAGCATGAATTTGAAATACAGAGGCATGCCAGATGAAAACCAGCAGTGTGAAATCAGTGCACCAAGAGAAAAAGGCAAGGATCAGATCAGACCCTCTGGGCTGGCTGCTGGCAAGCCTGCAGCGTGTGTGTGCTCTCCCCTCTACTCTCAGTGCCCTTGATTTCTCAGGCTGCTTTGAAAGACAAAAAGAAAGTTGGTAATCATACACCGACAGATGGTTCCTTGGTTAGTTACTCTTTATTTAGATGGAAACAACTGCGATTCATCAGCTTTTTCTTCTTTTTTTTTTTTTTTTATAGCTACATCACGGTGAACTTTCAACTCCTAATCTATTTCTAAGAAGTATTGTGTGGCAAGCATCTATTAATAAAAAAACCTTGGGCTGACTGGAAATTTCCTTTTCTGTATTCATATTCCAGTTTTTGAAATGTTTTCACGCAATTTTGTCTCACTTTTTAATGACACAAGTATACAGAAAATTCTCCAGTGAATGTCATGTTAAAGATATTGCTTACAGCCCTATAAGTAGAACTTAGCTATTTTTTTCTTATACTTGGACTTGTTTTCTTAATCTTAATTGTGAATTGATAGCTAATGAATTGCTTGTTTCTTATTTCAATCATGAACAATTTTGATTGATTATTTGGGAGAAATATGCTTGTATCACCTTCCTAGGCATATCAGAGTTCAGCTGTATCTGTGAATTGTCTTCTTGAATAGTATTTTAAAGAACTCTATATGCATTTAAAGTTAAGAATGTCCTAAAATAATATTTCTAGATGAAAGCCTAAAACAAAGATTTTGAATGATTTACTTAAAGTTGAAGAGTGTCTTCAATAAATGGAAAACATTTGTATTACATTCCTCCTCATGCCAAGAGGTTCATTTTCCTTTTGGCCCTTTTGGGTTGATGTAGGATTTCATTGCACATCTTAGACCCAAGTGAATAGGGATTTCTCAAAGATTCATTAATTAAAGGAAAATCCTGTTTAAAAAAAATCCAAACAACAAGAGATTCAGATTCTTTGGGGACTTTTGTTTCACGTTTCCTACAATCCTTCATTACAGGCCTGCATCAGAATGACTGATTGCAAACAAAGCTGCAGATGAAGTAGTGTCCGAATTTTCTTTTACATACATAGAGGAGACTTTCACTGATACATTTTCTCCAGCAGCAAAAACTCAAAATATCAGAATTACTCACTTTTTCAGCTATTAAAACGGGTTGAATAAAAAAAAAGATTGCTACCTTGATCTTTCAAAAAGACAATAAAATATTTTATATTTGAAAAATGGAAGAGGAGCACCTCTATGCTTACTTACCATAAAGTACTTAATGCATCTGTGGCTATCCATTTTTTAAGGAATTAATTCTGAATTTTTTGAGGGGATAATCTCAGGGAATTCAAATGGTCAATTCAATGTCTTTAATCCTAAAAAAACGCAATCCAGGTTTGCTCTAAAGTATTTTATATTTCGACTTGATCTACCTCAAAACCAGTCCATAGCTGACTATTTTCAGGTCACTCATTTCACTACTTGGAAATTCTTCCCTTTTTCACATGCTATTAACACTATCAAATTTTTGCCTCAAGGTTTGTTCTTTAGCAGGCAAAATGAAAGGAAGAGTCCCTTTTCCACAGGATATACCACACTGGCCTTCTAGACAAAAGCTGCATGCACTGATTTCCCATGAGGAATGGCATGCTGTTAGGAGATGGGGTCATTGGCATGAACAACCCCCTTCCCTGCAAACTGCTGACTTCTTCATCTCCCTTTGGCACAAAGCTCTCATTGATAAACCTCAGCAGGCACCTGGGCATTTCCTCTGTTGTTTTATCCTCAGTTCACCTGTCTTGGCTTGAGCTGGCCCATGTGCTGCTCAAAGGCATTGGGACGATGCCATGTTTTTGCATGGATAAAGAAGATGCCATGAGAAGGTTCAATGGGAGGTCCCTTAGACAAACAGATCCAAAGGCTTGCACCACTGTTTCAAGGACTCATTTTGTGCACATCCTCCTTGCAGGAGAGCTCAAGGTAGCCAGGACTGTTGACCTTCTCCAGCTCCTCACGGTGAGAAATGGTCACACCCCCAGCACTCAGCTGCAGACCTGCCCTGCAGGCACCTCCCTTCCCCTGACCCCATGGATCCTCCAGCTGCCCTCCTTCTCCTCCTCTTCCCCTCTTTGGCACTGATCTGAAACCCCCATGGGTCACACAGTGGGCAATGAGATTAAGACTGGGATTTGTAAAGATGATGCCTTTTTAGGGAGCTTAATAGGCCAGATGCTCGGCTGAGGATCAGGCCATCTGTCCATTCAAGCCCTACCTGTACAGCAGGTTATTGCTAAGAGAGAGGGTGACAATTTGGGACTGCAACCCCAAAACCTGGGGCACACACAATGTGCTCCTTCCTGACACAAAAAAACTTGAAAGAGAAAATGGCAGATGATATTCCTGGCTGATACAGGCACTAGTAAGAGGGAGACAAGCCCAGCTGCATGCATGTCAAAGGACTTCTTTGCTCTTCCAGCAAATATTAAGGAGCCTGAGAGTCAGCAAAACCCATCATTATGCTCACTTTAAAATCCTTTGCTCTACCAGAGTAGAGGGAATGAGCCCCCCCAGCAATGAGAGCCAGGCCCAGTCTCCAAAGCCAGCTGCTGCTTTAGTGCAGTGATCTGTCTCCATACTCCCTGATAAGCAGTCTATGCCCCGTGACTTACAATAAAAGGGAACGATGGTCCCTGCACAAACCCAGAGAAGAGGTATTGATTTGCAAATAGTTTAAAAGAATATTCAAGGGTCATGGGCTGACCCTTTTTCAGCTCTGACATTTTATATCAGGGGGGATCCCATTGAGATGGGAATTCATATCCTAGACATTGTTTTGTCCTGTTTCATAAATAAGTTGAATAGCTTAATTGATTGACACCCACTGCACTTTCCCAGCTTCCTCAGGCTCAAAAGTACACTGCTGTTTTCTGCCATAAATAATATGAACATTCAATCAGCCGCCAGGCACAAAAAGGAACTGAAAATTCTTCATACAATAGCTGCAATCTGGCATACGAGGCACTGCAGGTCTAAAGGGACAGCAGTTTTTGATGTCACCAGGTATTCATTTTTTTCCTGTGGCACCAATAGCATTTTCCTTCCCAAACAACCTAAATCCTAAAGAAGAACCCAGGGGCCCCTGCAAGGAGGAACTTGACTCCAGGACTGTTTGTCCTGGAGTTTATGTGTGGGTTAAGAATCTGATTTGCAATACTGTGAACACAACATGGAACCACATGCTGGACCATCAAGTCCAGTCCCTTGAAAATTTTGATACAGCACCCCTTCATCTCTCTTAGATTCTGGTCCAACTTCATCTTAGCCTGAGTGGCATTATTCTCTCACAAGCTCCCAATTTGTCCCTAGTCCTCACTCCTCTGTTTATTACAAATCTTCTCCTAATTTTCAATACATGCTTATTTGTGTTTAACTGAGATCAATCTGTTCTCATGGCAAGTTTATTCTTTTATTTAAATAGCTATTCTCCTCCCTGGATATTTAGTTCCCAATGCATTTTGTTTTCATTGCTCCTCCTCAGACTTGGCTGGACTAAGGGAAATGAGCTACACCCTTTACATCTCTTATTTTTAATACAATTTAATGGCCTTTTCAGCAATTCTGGTGACTTTTGGAGAGCTTTTGGCTAGGATATAGCCCACACTTTCAAAAAACAGATGCAAAAAGAGTGTGAAAGTGTTGAGGACTTCCTCTCAAGGAAGGAAGGTGTAGATGTAAATGCTTACCTTCAGTTGCCCAAGTTGGAAAATGTTACCTTCTGACCTCCCTGTGCTTTAATTTCCTCATCTGTAAAATAGAAAGAACAACACAGATCTCAAAGGGGAGTAATTAAGTTTTCCAAAGTGCTCCAAGATCTTCAAGCAAAAAGCTCAGTTCTAAATGAGAAGCTCTTTTGTCTGTTGTTCTTTACTTGCTACTTCTTGAGCAAACCCTGGAGTGAGAGCACTGAGCCAGACTAAAGCCAAGGCAAGTTTCTCCATTGATTACAGTGGGTACCCTTTATCCAAAAGGTTTCATAAGGGGTGACAGGTATCTGTTACTAAGACAGAGCAATAAACACTGAAAGAGAAAGAATTCTGATTGAAACCATTGCAAGGCCAAGTGAGAAGATCAGTAGTTTTGCTTTAGAAATAGCAGCAAACAGTTAAATCTATTTTTCTTGCTTCGCTTCAGCAGAAATTTCTCCAAGGGTGATCACCATACACACCCTCATCTGCAATTAATAAATGTTTGGAAGGACACTTTCCCACTCAACATATGAAATTATAGATGATCCCTTAATTCCCTAGACATTTGCAAGCCTTGTCTTGTCAGAATTGAATTTACTACAGCTGATTACCCTGAGAATGCACTGACCTTCTTAGCTCCTGCTGTGGTCTTTATTTTTTCCATGGCAGATAATATGGAGACCAGAAACTGGGGACTTGGTAGTGGGGATTATGTGATAGTAATGAGACAAAGCTTATTGTTGATGTTAACTGTTATTACCACTAAAAAAAGTGCACAACTCCAGACAGATGGACTTCACTTTGTTACACCACGAGGGAGCGAATGCATTTTGACAGTAGCAGCATCCATTTAAAATCTGGACCACATCTGGTGCCTCTCTGAAGCAGACCATATCTGATCAATCAGAATTATGACTCTTCAGTCTCCAGACGAGTTAGAAGAAATTCATTATCTGTTTTGAAGCCTGCTTCTCTTTCATCTATTAAAAAAAAGAATGAATTGTCATCAGATCCATTTAGCTACTGAAAGAAAGAAAGAAAAAAAAGGACAGTAATTAAACTATCTAGCAAGCTCCACATCTGAAGATATGATTAATTCTTTGAAACACAGTGCATGTAGGTACTTGGCTCACGCTAGGCTTCAGTCAACAGTTTCTTAGCTGATTAAATAGATAGCCTAGGACATATCTCCATTTCTGGTTAATTCATAAACTCTTGGAAATACCCACAAGAATTTCTCTAAACTCTATCAGAGTCAATATTTGTCTTTCAGTAACATTTAGCCCCTGGGCATGGGGCTTGAGAGTCAACACCTTGAGGACAGCAGAGTCTCCACAGGGCTTGGTGCTCCCAAGGATGTGTATCCCTGTCTGGACCAGCAGCTTTGAATGCTGAAAATTGACACTAAATGCTGTGAATTCTTCCATGTGTGGTCTGCTGAACCCGAACTCAAAAGTTTGAGCTTACAACTAAGCAAAAGCAGAATGCAAAATATCCTGCTCTGGATCACTTTAATTTCTTCAAATTTCTTCTGATTATAGAATTTCTTCTTGCTTTTGCTGACAAGCACAATCATCACACCAACTAGAATTCAGCCTCTGAAGGTCTTGTCACTGCTTCCATCTTTACCATGTTTTACAAGCTCAGTTCAGAAAGAAGCCTTGTGAAAACAATTGACTTACATCTCTCTCATTCACAACTTTTCAAACAAAACTTTGATTAAAAGATAAAGCATTTTATAGGTGTTATAACTAAAGTTAATGAGAGGGTGGGGAAGCACAGGTTTTATGTGCAAAGGTTTAGCTTTAGAATAACAATTTAAAATGCTCATCAACATTTGTGAAATATTTTTCAAAATTCTTTGTCAAACTGTTATTTTTAATTCCTGCTAAAAAAACCCAGGGAAATTATCTACTTTTTTTGAGTGAGGTGGAGGCAGTGGCTGTAACCTTCCAGAGGAGCATCAGGTGTGCTAAAGAGACCAAGGCTGGCATTAATTTCTTCTAAAGCAGTTATAGTTCAGGAGCAAACGATTTTGACTGCTTGTTGATCATGTCCAGATGGGTAAAGCACAAAATGAGGTTATAATAGCTGCCTGCCTCAATGCTAAACCACCCTCAAAATTAGGTGGGGCAGCTCCAAAGCCATTTATCTACCATGGGTGCAGGGCTGTCACAGGAAAACTGACTTCAGGATGATATATATCAAAATCTCCTGCTGGCAGTAGTAACTCCTCTGGAATTTCTACAAATCATGGATGACAATTTTTCCAACCAAGAAATAAAAGCTAATGGTAACTAAGGTGGAAATGATTATGCTGGATCCCTGTGTGAGTCAGTAAAAAACACATGGTATTTCAACACAACCAGGTTCACAAAGCTGAAACAAGTACTAGCCAGTTGTAAGGAAGGAGTGAAGACCAAATGTGATGCATGCAATGAATAGTTTAAAATTATTTAGCTGGATGTAAAAGAACCAAATAACAACTACAAAATCAGACTAAAACTGTAAGCAAGGAAACAAGCATGGTTCCAAAAATCTGGAATAAAAATGGATGCAAAATAAGCAATAATAATGGATGGATGTTTAGAAGACAGATGTTGTAAATACTGAAAACACATCCTGGAGCTATACAAAATAAATAAGGAAGCAAAGGGATGCAAGGAAATATATATGGACCAAAAAAATAAAATAAAGACAGTAAGGAGCAGATGTTTGAGTCCATTGGGACCAAGAGTAACCCTACTAATACTAAAAGCCCATGAATAGTAAGAGCACCAGAATAGTCAGTATTAATGCAGAAAATCAGAAGTGTTTAACAAGTGTATCCCTTCCTTTCCCAGGAGTAAACCAGAACACGTTCATATCATAAGGAAAGAGTGAATATTTTCTACTCAGGCCATGATCAAAATGGAAGGAAAACAGTCACTATTAAAATAACTTTTTAACAACCAGATACGTGGCACCAGGACTACTAAAAGTGCAGATTAGGAAGTTCCTCTGGATGCTGCTTTTAGTAACTCAGGCCCAGCAGTGGCAGAAACATGAGAGAAAGCAAATACTATTGCAATGTTTGGACAGGGTGAAGGAAATGATCAAATAAGTATAAATCTGTCATTCTGGCACTCACTAAGGGTTGAAAAAACAGAAAAAATTTACAAGACTTAACTACTAAAGATTTCAAGGAGGTACTCTAAATATTTTGCAATTTATGGAAAACAGAGCTTCTAAAAGTTGCTGTTACAATCACTGCCAAAGACAGAATACCTGTTGATTTGATAGTACCTGTTGATAAGACCTGTTGATTTCACTTGTTCTCATCTCCAGAAAAGATGGGAAATATTCCACATATTGACCAACTAAGAAATATTTGGGGTTTAGAAAAATGTGACACAAAATATAGACCTACTTTCTTTGAAAAATATTTATGATCAATCTTAGAAGGGTGAAGGATGTCCTAATTAGTGCTTGTAAAATTTGACCTAATTTTTAGTTTTAAATTACCAGCTGTAATCTGTAAATTTTTCATTTAGTTGTGGTGATGAAGTAATAGTTTTTTGTCAGTACTCTATTTTAAGAATGGTTTAAGGCTTTAAGGAAGTGCAATCCAAAACAGTTGTAGACACCATCAGCTGATACAACTCTTCTCTCTATTGTCACATAGGCCTCAGTAATTAACCTCTGATATAAAGAAATACAGAATTTATGAAAGTGGAGGAGAAATAGTCAACTCCATCTAATTTCTACCCAAGTCAGAAACAGGCATGAAGCATGGTCTCCAAAAATAACTGAAAATGCTTCCTCTTTTTTTTTTTTTCCTTTTAAATCTGTCATTTCTTTGCTGAAATAAGGCATATCAATTCCTTGAGGTGAAGAGATAAATTCCCTTTTTGTCCTGAACTTTCTGAAATAATCCCCAGTCCCAGATGGAGGGTGCAATGGCAGGTTACGGGTTCAGGGAATGACTGTGGCTCGTGCTGCCGATCGCTCTGTGCCGCGCTT
This sequence comes from Thryothorus ludovicianus, assembly GCA_013397245.1. Classification (NCBI taxonomy): domain Eukaryota; kingdom Metazoa; phylum Chordata; class Aves; order Passeriformes; family Certhiidae; genus Thryothorus; species Thryothorus ludovicianus. The sequence continues at coordinate 417,590 of VZTB01004171.1, forward strand.
CCTGCATTTCCCAACAGCCCTTTTGCCATATGGAGATGAAACTCATTTTCCATCTCTGAACCATCACACCTGCTTTAAAACTGTCTGTGACTTGAGGGGTGGGGTTGAGATCCAAGATTAGGACACGGGAGCACAGCAAAGTGCCCAAATTTCCATTGTGGTCAGTGGAAATGCAATCAACACAGTCTGAGAGATCTGGAGAGCTGTTTTCCTGTAGAACCTTTCATCAGCAGGTTAAATTCCACACAACTCCCTTTAACATCTAACTTTTTTAGAGAAATTGAGCCAACGTTTTGCAGCAGGAAAACAGAGCCCTCTTTTCCAAGGCAATCCTTCAATCTATGTTTCTCTCTAATGAGGTTTCTCCCTAGGGCCATAGAGAAGGCATTGCTCACTGCTTTAAAGGAAATGTTCTTTTAAAGACCCCATAGTTCCTCAGCTTTTATAAACTCCTCTGCTTCACAGCTCTGTCCTCTCAAATCTTGATGTCTCACGGGTGCAGCTACACCAAGATTTTTGCAGCGCCATTCACGAATTATTAAAACCAAAGCTTTGCATTGATACCAGTCTGCTTTCGGCTCTTTATGAGAATTTACTTCTCCTTAATTCTAGATGTGCCTGTTGACTTTTGAAGGGAGGAAAAGGACAGCCTTCACCCAAATGCTGTGTGTGCCATTCCACCTCCAACTGGGAAATACCAGCACTGGGGCCAGGTTTGCAGAGGTTGCAAATTCCTTGTACCAAGTCTGTCCTCAGACAGACAAAGCACAGCACCCTGTCCTGCAGCAGAGAGCTTGGAAATGACAGCAGTTTTTGCTCAGGTCACCCTGAGCCACAACCTTGGGTGTGAACCCCCCCACTTTCAGGAACAGGGTGGGAGCTGCACAGCATGAGAATGCCTGAGGGAAGGAGGCACATTTGCACATCTCTGATCATCAAGATATGCTGCCAGGAGACTGTTTGTGGGTACTCGGTTATCGCATCGTGATTTGCAATATTCCAAAATACAGTACAAAAAAAGACCCCAAACTGAGGCAATGCCCCGCAGCACCAACTCTGATGGTAGAAACAGATTTTCCACACCTGCTGACTTCACACCCAAACCCACATCTGTTTAATAAACAGTAGCAGGAATAAAAATCACCAGCTCTGGAGTTTCATCAACAATTAGAGTAAACTTGTTATTATGTCAACAATCAGCTATTTCTGCTTGAGGACTGTCACAAACATTCACAGGAGAATGTTTCCGAGCTGTTCTTATTTGGGACAAGGGCATGATACAGGTGTAATCTTAAAAGCACTCAGGTAACCTGACATGGGTTTCTTTAAAAGGACTCTCATGGTGGAACTCAGACACAAAGTTATCTTGCTTATAAATGTGGTATCAGCACATTTTCATCCCTGACTGAGCTTGAATTTTAAAGCCAATTACACTGAGTTAGACAAGATGAGATTTTTAAGTGTGCTGACAGTCTTTTTGCTTTGCAAGCCATGCCAAATGGCAGTGATTAGCACCTTAAAATCTCCTGATCTGCATCCCTAACATTTTTCTTCGAAGTCTTGTGTTTCAGATTCTTTAGACATTCTATAGAGTCCTACCTAATCTTCCCATTTTAATGTTGTTCCCTCACCTTCCACACATGCCAAGCATTACAGTGCTTGTTGAAATACTTAGTAATGCAGCCTTGCAAGACCCCAACACACTTGTTGTAATGAGGTTTATAATGAAAGTACTCTATGGAAGAGAAAACACTTCTCTTTCTTTTTTCATTTGTTTCACTGAAATATTGCATTTTAATTTTTTTATTAAAAAAATAAACACAAAATGTTAACAGTTTTTATGGCTCTTACAAGAACATATTAAAGCAAGACATTGAGTGCAGCAAAGCATTATAGTCCTAATTCCTGAAACCAAGTAAAAATTCAAAATCGTGGCAGGAGTCAAGGTTCCTGCAGCTGATTATTACAGATTTCAGTAATCTGAGAACTTTAATGAACCTAGCCCAAGCCCTTCAGCTGTTAAATCAGCCTACAAAGGAGAACCCCTTTGCTGGGGTCCCCACTGAAGCACGTCTGCCATCAGCTGTGGACGTGCCCTGCTGGGTCCCAGCACTGCCAGGACATGTTCCCCTTTCAAAGCCAGCCAAATCCATTTGTGTCACATGCTCTGCCTGCCCAGGACCATCCCCTTTCTGCCCCTGTGCCCATTTGGCAGGGCCCCCAGCCCTTCCTCCAGCCCATGCTCCTGTCACACACACAGATTGCAGCCTGAGCACCGTTTTGGCACCTCAAACTCACAACACCTGTTTTGAAGGTTAACAGATAGTGACAAGTATAATCACAGCTTCTGCTGAAGTTTTAGCCTGCCAGACAGCCAATTATGCTATTATTTTCAATAGCTTTTTCTCCCCACACACATAACCCATCACTTTTACCAGGCAGTGCCACAGGCAGCTGCAACATGCTGTTTTGGAAAGGCAGTCACCTTTCCTTAGACTCCTTCCTGATGGCCAGCAGCTCTCAGTGCCATTCCCCACCATGCTGTGGCATTTCTCTGTGACCTTGCTCCTCCAAAGTCACTTTAGGAGGTGTTCCAGCAGCTTTTCCTGCCTTATGTCCATCAGGTGAGGTCATGTCTAGAGCTCTGTCCTCCCATTTCACCTTTTGGGGCCCTGGGCTCTGTGGCCAAGAGCAGTCACGAGCTGCCCCAGTTGTGGTTGTGCTGCAGGAGTGGGATTGAGCCGGGGTCACTGCCAGGGCAGGAGAGGGAGGCTCATATAATATATCCTTGTCTAAAGGTCACCACGACCAGAAAGTTCCTCATAATCTCAGTGCAGGGGGCTTTCATTTGTCAGTGAGCATGCTTTGACAGAGGTCTTCTCCCCAGGCAGGCAGCTGGGCTCGTCACTTGTGCAGAGAGGAAGAGAGGGAAAAGGGACTTAAAAAATGGGAGTTTAGTAACACCCCCAGCTCCCCCCAGCTCCTACAATGCACAATTCACTGGTGTTCAGTCCTGCAGCCTGAGTGAGGACACAATTCCTGGCCATTACAGTGTGAACAAAAACATTGTCCTAAACCCTCGTATTTTTGGCATTAGGCTTCCAAAAACTTCAGACACAATTATTAATTTTTCAGTGCACCATTTTGATTTCTTCTTGGCACAGAAAGGAGAGATCAAGCATTCTCCTTCCTTTCCCGGAAAAAGGTCTAAAGATACCTAACACATCCAAGGTCCATTTCAAGGTCCATGTCTATTCCAAGCCCTGCTGACCCGATCTGAGCAGAACAGACACAAGTGAAGGCTCTTTCTTCAGGGTGCTTAACATTCTCTGCAGAGTGGGGCAGAAAACAAACATTGGGCATGATGGATATAACCTGGAAGGACAGGGGATAAAAAACAGCCTGTTACTTCATAAAACAGGGGCATACAATTTTTTGAAAAGACCTTTATTTTTGCAATTAAACTGAAAAAGAAAAGAAGCTTTAAATACTCTTTTGAGGGGTCATTTTTTTTTATTTAATTCTGTCACCAAAAATAAAACCAATATAGCAGCCATGACGAGATGTCAGTCTGCAGCACTCCTTTCCAGTGAAATCCACTGCTTGTTTCCATTGGAGCTGATGTGCTTTCTGTGGGACTACACAAAACAGAGAGTCCTGTCCCCATCCCATGACTGGGGACAACAGCCATGTTTAGCAGGTTTGCAGATGGTGACAGGAACAGCACTGGCACTTGCATTGTGGAAAGTCAGAGGCTCAGGATGCAGGTAGAAGAAAATTACATTACTGGTGCCAGCATTGGAAAACTCAGAAGACTATTTCCTTTGGGATGGGAAGAATGGATAGGGAATAAAGTTTTTCTCTTTGCTTACTTCCCTGCTAGCTGGGATGCAGATGAGGATGGCATTCTCCTAGTTTTGGGGAAGGTAATATTTCCCCTGTAACTTTCTGGCAAAATACCAGTTTGGAGGAATCCACAATTTCCCTGCAGACAGGAAGCTGATGGCAGCACAGTTTCCAGTGGCCTCCCTTACAATTTCTCAGTTAAGAAAGTTCACAGACCTGCACAGAGGGGGTAGTCAAGGGGGACCTGGAGTCATCAGATGCCAAAATCTTGTGCCAGCTTTTCTTGACCTAAGGTTGCACTGGGAATACCTGGAGGCATCATAACCCAGAAGACAAACAGAGGGGCTTGGCAGGGGAAGTGGAGCTGAGGAGATAAACAGCTGTCAACAACAAGCCCAGATCCCAGCTGCCCTGGGCAGTGACAAGGCTGGGAGAGAGCAAGGAGAACAGGAAGGTGGGATCAGCTCCTCTGCATTCCAGAGTGCAATTGGCTTCAAGAGATGGGAGATTGGCCTGTTTTACCTGGAGTATCTCCTACCTGGACCACGGGGTGGGAGAGGAGTCATGGAACATACCCAAAGTAGCAGCTGGTGTTGCCTGACAGGAAGGTTCACAGCAGTTCATGATCCACCTGCTTCTGGTGTGGGACCTACACCTCTCCACATGCTAAAATGTTGGCCTGCTATTGTGGATGCTAAGAAACAGAACAGCTCAGCAAAACAGTCTGCAGGAGGGAAGAGGTTATTTAAAGGGTGTTTGCCCAGGCCCTGCACCAGCAATGCTGTTTGGAGGCTGACAACCCTACTGGGGGGAGCAGTACGAGGTGAGGAGTAATGTGCCAAGTTCTCATCAGCCTTTTCCAACCACAACACTGCAGCTAAATTTAAACAAAATCTGTTCCCGTCCGTTCTGCCTGCCGTGCTCTTCCCTGTCACACACAAGGCGACCTGAATTTGATACACCCCCCCAGGCAGTTATTTATTTATTTTCAACCTGTTCACCTGGTGATCACCCATCCCTCCAGAACACCCCATGACCTCTGGAGCAGTGTGCCAGGGGTACCCAACCACCACTGCACAGGAAAGGAGAAAAAAATGCAGTAAATTTGCTGATGAGATGCACTCACAGTCTCCAGGAATTGTTAAGGACCTGCAGGTTTTCCAGCTCTCAGTCAGCTTGGGCAGCTATGGGTACCTTCTCCACTAAAAGTAAGGCTTACACTTAAACCAAAGCTATTCCCAAAGGGAGGATAACTTCACAAATGTTATTTTTTTCTGAGTGCAGATCTCCTTGGCAAATGCTTTTCCTTTTTCTGAGAGAGACAGAGGAAATGTCTGCTCAGACCTCCTGTGTCCTCAGCTGCAGGACAGGTCAGTGAAGAGCAATGAAACCACCCATCAGCTGAGCCCATGCTATTAAATTCAAACCAGTGATGCCACACGAGTTTTCCCCATATCATATAATCAAATAAAACCAAAATTTCCATTCCTTTTCCATCCTGCATTAATGCCACAGGAATGACATGTAGGATAACACCAGGAAAGTTACTGCTGCGGAGTAAGTAAGGGTTCAGTTTGCTCACTGCATGGGCTGGGAGTTATTACCCATTTAATACATTTCTTTTGTCATGTACCACAGGCAGAGCTTTTAAGAAAAATCTGTTTACCTGCTGCCTATAATTAACACTGCCAGTCAAAATATTGTGTGGTATATTGTTAATAGGATACTAGAAAAGCCCAAACCAGGAAGAGCACCATTAACAAAAACACAGGGCATGTCCTCAGCAGAAGGAAGAGACAAAACACACCTATATTCCATAATGGTATCTAAAATTTTCCCATTTGGCAAAGACAAAATATTATCCTGAATACAGCACTTTTCAATAAAATCCAAGATGGGTGGGTGGGGAAAATGTCAGGCCTTTTTTTTTTACAAAATTTCTGAAAGGAAATAATAATTTATGAAACATTTCTTGCTAGCAAAAAAAGTATAAGGAAAGGAAAAAAGGAGAAAAAGAGGGAAGGGAAGGGAAGGGAAGGGAAGGGAAGGGA
>VZTB01004171.1:425599-519691 GCA_013397245.1 Thryothorus ludovicianus
GAAGGACCTAGACTATTACTTGGGTTTCCCAGTGTTTAGTTAATTAAAGTAATGCAGAACAACATAAAAGAAATTTTTTGTTTTGCCACAGTCAGTTATGCCCTGACATGGGACCTGTGAGCAAAGTATGAGGACTTCCTTGTGTCTGGTCCTGTCATGCTGGGCTTTGGTTTTTATTAAGTGACTCTGCACAGTCTGCACATGCTCTCCAAACAAAACCAAGGCTGTGAGCACTCAGTGCCACTGAGCACAATCCCCCTGATGTGCCCAACAGCTCCCAAAGCTCAATTCCTTCCCCAAAGATGACATGAGGACTCATCTGTTTTAGCTGGTTACATTTAAAAACAAGGAGGATATTTGCTTTTCCATAACTTTCCTTTAGAGTCTACATAGTCTCATAAACAACACTGTGAGGATTTAAAAAATCTCCTCCAGCTTTGAAAATCAGAAGTGAGACTCTTTGGTACTACACAGGCAAGTGTGGAGGGAATCACTCTGTTAGCTGGACCCAACCTCTTCTGCATTTCTGTTTAGCTGAAACTAATCAGCTAAATAATTACTAATTAATGCTGAACCACTCTGTGTCAACCTACAAGTGATCTACAGGAACTACACAAGACACATGGCCAAAGTCTTCACCCAAGAATAATCTGGAAGAAAGCTTATATTTCTGATTCAATATCTGTTTTTGCCACGGAGGATAAATGATTTCTGCAACACAGACTTGGAGACAGCTCTGATGATGATAACTTGTCAACAGGGTAGCAGAATGGAAAGGGCATCAGCCTTTCAGTCCCTGTGTGTGGAAATGTGGATGGATTTCTGGGCTGCTGCTCAAGCCCAAATACCAGCTCTGCACTGTGTTTGGAGCACCAGATAAATAAAGCCACCTACATCACTTATGAATAACCAAAAATGGTGGACAACAGGGAGCACCTCCTCAGGCCTTCAGACAAGGGCCACAGCTGAGCTGGGAGCAGAGGCTGCTCCCTGACACACACGGCTGAGAGTGCTCATATACAACTCAGTCAGTCCCTAGCACCAGGAGAGAGGAATCATCCCTGGTGACTCCTCAGGACGAGGTGACTCCAGCATGGGAGGCAGCAGAGGGAGAGCATCCACTTCTCTGACCCATCCCTGCATCCACTTTTCTGACCCATCCCTGCGTGGCACTTTGCACCACAGAGCAACAGTGTGGGAGACACCAGCTTTGTTCTGGAGTGGAGCATCTCCCCAGTCCCCAGCCATGACTCTGCAGTGCCAGGGCTGCCCACAGCCACTCACCACAAGGACACCTCACATACATTAATTTTAAATATAGAGAGGTGATCCACGCCCCCGCCACCGAGCAGCTCAGTGATGCTGAGCCAATTAGATTGATCCCAGTGTCCTAAGTGGGATAGAGTCAGCATTTAAGTAGATCATTGACAAAAATAGAAAATCAGAAGGACCTAGGAGCTATTTTGGTCTAGCCTTTGACTGTAAATGGTGTGGCTGATAACTGAGATGACTGGCTCCATTACAAGTAAAAGCCCCATCTAGAGTAAACAGATGATCTGACTCAAATAGACCAGCTTCTGTTTTTACATTTTTAAAAGCCTTTTCCTATGAGTACTCTTAACAAGGTCTGAAATGCCTTATCCCAAGGTCCCTTACAAGTGAAACAATTAACCCCTCCTCTCACCAAATACCCTCTCTTTTTCAAGTGTATTGATGCACACAACCATTTTTAGATGATGCCTTTTCATTCAGAACAACAATATCCATACATTAAAATACAGCTCATATCTTCGAGTGCTATCTGAGAATTTAGTTTCCAGTAGATAAGATTGCTTCACTAAACCATGTTTGGGAATGCAATATCCAGCCTCTGATCTTTGACTGCTTTAATATTGGCTTCCCACTGTAGCATTTGAGAAATGTTAATGGTCTCTTTTTTTGAACAGCCAACACCTGTGAGAGGGAGGGAAGTGGTATTATCTCTGTTTTACTGAGGATNCACCTCCTCAGGCCTTCAGACAAGGGCCACAGCTGAGCTGGGAGCAGAGGCTGCTCCCTGACACACGGCTGAGAGTTCTCCCACACCACTGACTCAGTCCCCAGCACCAGGAGAGAGGAATCATCCCTGGTGACTCCTCAGGACGAGGTGACTCCAGCATGGGAGGCAGCATAGGGAGAGCATCCCCTTCTCTGACCCATCCCTCCATCTACTTTTCTGACCCATCCCTGCATCCACTGCTCTGACCCATCCCTGCATCCACTGCTCTGACCCATCCCTCCATCTACTTCTCTGACCCATCCCTGCATCCACTTCTCTGACCCATCCCTGCATCCACTGCTCTGACCCATCCCTGCGTGGCACTTTGCACCACAGAGCAACAGTGTGGGAGACACCAGCCTTGTTCTGGAGTGGAGCATCTCCCCAGTCCCCAGCCATGACTCTGCAGTGCCAGGGCTGCCCACAGCCACTCACCACAAGGACACCTCACATACATTAATTTTAAATATAGAGAGGTGATCCACGCCCCCGCCACCGAGCAGCTCAGTGATGCTGAGCCAATTAGATTGATCCCAGTGTCCTAAGTGGGATAGAGTCAGCATTTAAGTAGATCATTGACAAAAATAGAAAATCAGAAGGACCTAGGAGCTATTTTGGTCTAGCCTTTGACTGTAAATGGTGTGGCTGATAACTGAGATGACTGGCTCCATTACAAGTAAAAGCCCCATCTAGAGTAAACAGATGATCTGACTCAAATAGACCAGCTTCTGTTTTTACATTTTTAAAAGCCTTTTCCTATGAGTACTCTTAACAAGGTCTGAAATGCCTTATCCCAAGGTCCCTTACAAGTGAAACAATTAACCCCTCCTCTCACCAAATACCCTCTCTTTTTCAAGTGTATTGATGCACACAACCATTTTTAGATGATGCCTTTTCATTCAGAACAACAATATCCATACATTAAAATACAGCTCATATCTTCGAGTGCTATCTGAGAATTTAGTTTCCAGTAGATAAGATTGCTTCACTAAACCATGTTTGGGAATGCAATATCCAGCCTCTGATCTTTGACTGCTTTAATATTGGCTTCCCACTGTAGCATTTGAGAAATGTTAATGGTCTCTTTTTTTGAACAGCCAGCACCTGTGAGAGGGAGGGAAGTGGTATTATCTCTGTTTTACTGAGGATTGCTGTTAGCTGAAACAAGCAAAGGTCAAGGTTATCTGCAATGTCTACAGCCCAGCCAGAAATAGTTCTTCTGGGTTCTGTGGAGGGTATTAAAAAGGTAAGAAATTTGGTCCAAATATTTCTTGGAAACCAAACTTACCTTGGCAGTAGAAGAATGCTTAATCCAAAAAAACCCAAAACAAAACAAAACAAAACAAATATCAGCAAACCAAAACAAACCACCAGCACAGGTCCCAGAAGGTGGAAGCTCAATTAAAGCACTGAAGTAGAGAGCATTTTTCCCAACTGTGAGGGTAACCCTACCATGACCTCCCATAAATGGGGTCCTTCAGTCCTTTATTTAAGAGTTTTAATACACACTCATTTAGGAACTCTGAGCTTGATACAAAATGATGCTGTATGGTTGAACCATGAGGGAGGTCAGACTGAAAGAACATCACAGTCCCTTCCAGCCTGAAAGTCTGTGACAGATCAGTGTCTTTCATATGGAGAGTTCTTGCTCCAAGCAGATGCTGAATTATTTCAGCATTTAAGTGTTTTGCTGCTGGCTCTGGTAGGATTCTGTGCTCCTGCCATGCTGCTTTCCAGCTCTTTATCTTCAGGAGAATGCCCTGCTGGTAAGGGCTGACATGAGCTTTGACTTCCAGACACCATGTTTTATAAAAAGTACCAGATCCAGAAATGGGCTGACAATCCAAGATAAGAAAGTGGCAAAATATCAATTTACAGCCTCTTGCTCAAGACAGGCACATCCCAGAAACACTAACAGAACACATGGACGAGCTGCTTGTTCACATTGCTCCAACATGCCAAGGACTCTCAAGTCCACTTGCCTGGAAAATTTCCAACAGTACCTGGAATGCCAGAATTGTGCTTTAGTAGATGATGCCTCCTAATATGTCACCTTGGACTGATGTCTCTTGTGGATGAACCTATTAGAGCTCAGCCCAATTGCAAAATCATGGAATAATTTTGGATGGAAGGCACCTCTGGAGACCCCTACACCAACCCTTGCTTGAAATAGGGTCACCTTCAGAGCTGTCTGCTCCACTTTTAACTATCTTCAAGGATGGAGAATCCCCAAACTGAAACTATTGAAAGAAGAGCCATAAATAATGGAAATAAACTCTTCTTGCCAGTGGTAGAGGGCAGAGCGAGAGGCAGTAATAAAGGGGAGCAGAGGAGGTTCCCAGCTGAAACTGAGAAGGCTCAGACTGGCAGCCTTGTGACCTGTAAGTGGAGATGGGGCATAAACTCCACCCTTGGAGGTTTTCCAGAGTAGGTGACACAAAGGCTGTGCTGGCCTCACCTCCTATGGCCTGCTTTGAATAGAGGTTGGATTAGAGATCACCAGAGGTCCCTCCCAACCTGTGTCTGTGATTCTGTCAACAGATTGTCCAATGGATCAATCAATCGATGGATGCCAACACGGTTTTTGCACAGCTGCACCTCAAAATTCTATCAGATGTTTTGGAAGGATTGTCACCCATGAGGGACAGAGCAGATGGGCTGATTCACTGCTCCTGGCTTTTGAAAAACACTGATAATTGGTAAAGTGTCCAAATAATTTACTGCCATGGACTATCATAAACTCATACCAGATTAAAACATAGGAAGTTAAAAGAAGACTAAAGGATGGTATGAATGCACACATACACATATGGGTCCATATGTTTGCACATATTTGTAGATTCTGATATATGTAACAGAAGATTAATCTCTGGAAAGTCCCCCAGCACCTTGCAACTTGTGCTGGAATTTCAGGTGTTTAATGCAATCATAGTCATCTGGAAAGAGAATGAGTGATGGGTGAAATCACCAATGATCAAGTATTAAAATTTTTGCAGGATCTAAGAATTTTCTCATCTAAGCCTGAATGTGAGTAATTGTGGAAAGATGACAGCAAGTAGCCAGGCAATGAAGCCACAGTTAAAAGTCAGTATTAATAAACACAAATTAATTTATGTGGGAGAAATCATCCTAGCCATACACTGGAAAAGAACTGACATAAATGTGAATAATTGTCTGAGAGTAACAGGCCAGAGGCTTTGAAAAAGAGAGCGATAGGGTTTATCAAGAGAAGGCAGAGAACAAAATTAGAAGTCCTCTGCACACCCTCAAATTTTGTGGAGGGAAATGCTGATCAGAGACCTGGAGTGGCATTTGTGTGCCAAGTGACTGCGTGAGCTCTGCAGGTTGCAAAGAGCTGATGGTGGGGTGTGTCCCCACAGGCAGTGACACTAGAAACTGGCTGCTCCATCTGTAGGTTCACTTTCCCCTGACCCTGGCATAGGTCTCCTGCAAAAAGCACAACTATGCACAATTCTTACCTGTGCACCCAGGTATCAGCATAACGTGTGCAGAAGACAGAAGACAGGACAATTAAGACACTGATATCACTTAAATATTTCCTTTTTCATGGCCAAATCTCATATATGTGACAAGGTCCACCAGAAACCCCACATTTCAGCCTGCAAGAGGGAGAGTGAGAGGAGGGAAGAGACAGACCTCTGACTCACAGGTGCCCAAGTGTGATAAGAATGAAAGAGGAATGGCTCAACACAAGATGCATCTTTCACACCCACAGGCTCCATGATGGGACTGTAACAACCATGAAGTCTTCAAGTGTCATCAGGAACAGCAGGGATTTCAGTTTAAGGCCATTACTGTTTACTTATAAACAGTATTGGTGGGTGGAAGCTCCTATATCCAATTTTGTAAAAGAACTAATTGCTCTAGAAATCTTTGCTCTCTGCAGAAAAATCAGTGTCAGGGGCTATGGCAGGTTCAACAGCCTGGAAGAAAAGGTCTGGGCACCAAGAGCAGTGGACAGGACACTGTATTCCATGGGCCAAATTGGGGCTGATGCACAAAATTTGACTTGCCCGTAACTGTTCCCAGGTAATGAGCCCAGTGAAAGAAAAGCTGTCAGCCTCTTGGATCACAGAGCTTTCTCCATCTCTGGGCCACATGTTTCCATAAGAGGCAGAGACCTGAACTGCCAAGTGTTCTTCTGACAGCTGAAAAATTTGGACAATCCTGATGGACAACCCTTTCTAGAAAGATTTTCATATAAAATGCTTAAATATAGGAAGATTTACAATATAGCTTATTAAGAGCTAAGATGTCAAAGAGCTCCTCCCCATTCTCATACCCAGTTTTCCAGACACTATGTACAGACCCTTGAGCTCTTGGTATGATAACCATCGTCCTGATGGATTTGGGCTTCTACTCCTTGTATAACCAATGTGTAAGTCGTGGATGCAGTAGTATTTTTGGCAGTAGTATTTTGACTTCTACTTCTTACAGAACGTTGTTCTGCTTCTTAGAAAATGTTGTTACGGAGTCCTGCAAAACTAAGCAATGCCACTTTTGCATTTTAGTTGTGCCTGACAGGTTTCAGAAACCAAAACTCAACCCCACAAAGTTTTGCAAGCAGAGTGTGTGACAGGAAAGTTGGCTGGCACCCAAGCCCATCCTGACAGGGGAAACTGGCTCAGCTGTTTCTGAAAACACCTACTCAGTTCACCCATGCACCGAGCAGTTTTACAAGTTAGTCATTAACCACCTCACCCCCACTGAGCCACACAAGTATAACAACCTTGACTCTCTGCAGGCAAGTGCCTTGAAGATGTGTAATGGATCCAAATCCTCACACACTGTTTTGGAATCCTGGGCAGGAGGAAAAGAAGGGGTCCTGGAAGGAAACTCCCATCACAGTTTCAATGTGACTCCAGCTGACAAAGAGGAGTCAGGAGTCTCTGTGGGTGCAGAGCCAAATGCTGAAGGTGAGTTACAGAAAGTCAGCTGAAGCATTACAGGACCTGAGAACAGCTGCTGGAAGCTGCTTTGTGTGACACTGCTCTGTGTGACACTGCTTGCTGGCAGGAGCTTACCCAGGACACGAGAAAAGAGCTCTTCTTCCACCAGGAAAAGACATAAAGCCCCACGGGGCTTGGAAGATGCCTCAAACACAGGGGGTCAGGGCATGTATCCTCACAGGAGAGAGTTGTGGGGATAGAGGGGGGCCAGAGGGAGAGAAATGAGACCTGGTAATTCAGGCTTGCAGCAGAGTCCTCACTCTCACTTCTTGTTCACAACTTGAGGATACACAACTTAAGTTGTGTAACCTTATCACTATACCATGCCTCCAGTCTCCAGGACTGTATCACAGGGTTTTCTCATCCATTCATATTTTCAGAGACCAGCTAAATCTGAAAGGGCTGGAATAGATCACAAGGAATAGAACTAGCCCTTTTTGCTCAATTTTGAAGACACTTAACTTGAGAGAGCTGCTTCCTGCCATGGCTTTTTGTCCCCTCAGAGCAGGACAAGCCTCTTCAGTGCAGGGGAAGATTACCTGACCACCTTCTGGTACTCTGGGAGGTTGAAGTGAAAGGCTGGAGAGAACATTTCATAAACAAGAGGCTTCCCTCCCCTTCACATCAGCAACATTACAGAAGGAAACAAACCCCAAAGTGACAGCAGGCTGAGATAATGCCCTGCACACCCTTGTACCCCCAAACGCCATTGCAGACAGCAGCTATGGGGGTCCTGACTGTCTGTCTGTCCTCTTCCTGAGTGTGTCACAGCAGCCAGGGTGTGGGCTGGCAGGTGGCATGTCCCCAGCTGGAAAAACAGCCATGCAGGGAGCTGAGCCCCTCCAGCCTCCCTGCTCTCCCCAGGCCTCGCCGAGCCGGCCACACGTTCCAAAGGAAGGAGCTCCACTTCCACCTGGCAGCTCTCGGAGCAGCAAATCCAGAGATGCCTTGTTAGTTATAAGACAAAAGGGGAGGGGAAGAACAAAAGGTCAGAGTGGGACTCATTTCCATCTTGTCGGCCTCCCTGCGTGTCTTTCCTGTTTATTGGAAAGTTTGCTGAGGGCTCCAGAGAAGCCTCCAGTGCAACCTCTGCTCCAGACAGCCTCGAGCACTTGGGAGAAGGAAATGACTCCAAACTTGGCAGCACCAGGCCCGTCTTTGCTGGAGTGTCCTGCCACTCTCTGGGGAGCACAAAGCCAGAGGCCTCAGAGGAGGCTTTCAGAGCACAGCTTTTTTGCCACAGGCCGGCAAGGAAAGGCAAACACCCACTGAAACTGTGGCTCTTAAAAGGATGCGGGCAACCCCCTGTGTCAGGCAGAGTCATGGCTGTCAAGGAGCCAACAGCACATCCAAAAATGAGGCCCTGCTGCCATGGGATCACACAGGGTTTCTCATGAAAGTGACTCAAAGGGAATGAAGATCTCACCCCTCGAGGCTGCTGAGTTTGCTTGTCATGCTCATCTGTGAACACTTTTAGCCTACAAACCTCAGGCATGTGGCCAAATAGTTATGGAAAGACATTGCCCTGTCCAGATTGCACTGGCAAGGAGGCAGCATTTGCTGTGGCACTTGCAGAGCCCTTGTTCCTGCAGTAATGCTTGTAGGGCTCTGGTTTAAGATGGTATTTTTTAAATAGAAGCCAAACCTCAGTCTGCAAACACAACAGCCACTTTTTCTTTGAAAGACGCAAAAGTGGTTGTGAGGCCTGGCTTACCAGCACAAGTGCAGATCCTACAAAGATGAGAGAAAGAATCAGAGGAGATCCTGCAGGGTACAAGGGCTGTGTGCCCAAGACATTCTGCAAAGGTAGGAGCTCATCCTTGCTGGTCTCACTGGTATGCAGAGATGCCTCTCAAAATGGGAGAGCTGCACTGCATGAAAGATGTCTTTACCCTAATCAGCTCTTCAGGCTGACTAATTGCCCTTTAATTGAACCTCTGCCCCACTCCTGGGCATGCAGGGGCTGTTGCCTTGCGGGGCTCTTCCCTCCCACAGCCTCTCCATGGTCAAGTCTCTCTCTGGCCAGAGGAGCAATTCCAGTGCAGCTGTGAGCTGGGGACCTCTTGGGCAGCGAGGCTCCCCTGGCACAGCCCCACTCGTGTCCCCCAGCCCCAGGGAGGTGACACACAGCCACAGAAGGGCAAATTTTTCCCCAAGGCAAACCCCAGAAGTGTCCCCTCGAGGGCAGGTCAGTGCCAAGGGTCACTCCTGAGCTGGGGTGATACGTCCCACATGGGCAGTGGCCTCCACCCCTGCCAATGTGCTACAGGTGGCCACAGCAACTGCAAGCTGTCCTGAAACTGGAGCCTTTACAACTAGTTAAATAACAGATATGGTCCATTAGTTTGGCAGGCTGACAGGCCCCTGTGCCAAAAAGCCCATCTCTACTCAAAAGGGACACTGTTAACAGTAACTCAAGAGGATGCAACAGAAGAAAATAAACAACAGTTGAGGCAGTTGGTGTAATTGGCCAGCAGACGAAAATAAATTTATGCCAGCTTGTGAATACAGCTGCTGAGCATGATTCAGTGAGTAAATCGTGTGGCACAGAGCACAGGGCAGGCAGGAATAAAATTAAATAAGAGACAAAAGCCAGGCTGCCTCTTGGAGAATATCACCCCTCCAACAACCCAGCTTTTCCCATTTCTGCCCATTTCACTCTCATGTGTCCCCTCATGTTTTTAATGTACGGGTTTCCCAGCCAGCCATAATGTTTTTCAGGAGGGACATATGCTTGAACCAGTGCTAAAACAAATACCCAAACCCCACAAAACCCAAGCAGAATTAAAAGAAGAGAAAATGTTCAGCAGAAAATCCCAACCATTTCAAGTACTCTTTGAGCACCATACATGAATAACAAAGAGTGAGCCTGCCATTTATTCCTTTGCGGTTCACTTTTAAGATCAGCTTTTGTTCTGTGCTTTTTAGAGCAGCTCAAGTCCAATGGACAAAAATTCCATTCCCAGGAGCACACAAGAAAGAACTGGGAGCCCTGGGCTGCACATTTCACCTTTATTTTTTCATTCTATACTATAAATGTTCGGCGTGGCCTTAGCAAACTGAGCCAGCGTCTTCCTTTATGCTGATAGCTTGGAAACTGGAATTCTGCAAGCAGGAGAGGAAGATGGAGGCTGTAGATTGTGTGAATCATCTAGAAAAAAAAGAGACCTTAGGCAGAGTAGATGGGACCCTACCAAACTTCTACTTTGCAGATTTTGCTTCCTGATTTTACAGTCAGCAGAGAAAAGAGCTCCCCTTTTCTCATCCTGGCCTGGATACATAGAAGGCATTTTAAGACACCTGTTTATCTCCTGGTTTAGCTGCAAACCACTTGCTCTTATCAGCTCTCTCTGTGAAACACCAGCCTGCCTTTTTTTTCATTTGTGGAGAAGCTCCAGTTCTTGCTGGCACAAAGATGGTTTCAAAGACAGCAGAACCCCAATGCTCACGATGTCTTACACCTTCAAAGGGCATCCCAGCTTGTTGCCTGCTCAAACCCATCCTTTGCAGGCAGCTGGGGGCTCTCCTACCTATAGAAACAAGCTCCTAGCAAGAGTTTGTTTTCTTGCCTTTTTCCTCAAATGATGGGCTGCTCCTTTCCCCCTGGTTTATTCACTCTATCTTTTTCAAAAGTCAACCAAATCACAGTGGAAAGCAATGAGGTCACTATAAACTCTACAGAAGATGCTATCACTGCTGTCCTATGATTCCCTCAGTCTTTGCTTTGACTGCCTTATTTTCCTGAGCCATATGGGAGGATAGTGCCTCCCAGCAAAATATAGACGTGAGAAGTCTCAAGGGCTCAGCCTCAGATAACAAAGACACCAGCATTTCCTTGACAATTATAACACTAAGAAATAGAATTTTTCCTCTTTTTAGTTATAGAAGAAATATTTGGGCCAGATTTTCAAAGAGTATTTCAAGTCTCAGGTAGGCAAGGCAAATAAACAGCCTGGATTTTTCCCTAGATCGGAGAGGCTCTTTGAAAAATCAGGTCATAAAAGTGAGAGTAGGATCTGCTGGAGGCAGAGACCTTCTGCCAAACCTTGCCCTAAACAGCTCCCTGTGCCAATGGACACTTCACTTTTCAGCCTCCCATAGAGCTTGGGAAATAATGTCACACTGGCAGCATCAGACAGCTGCAGGAGGTAGGGACCACTGAAGTTAATGCTGTTAGGTACAGGTGACACATTTAAGCAGATATATTTTCATGCTCTGATAGGATGAAACCAAGGCCAGGAAGACCCACAGCAGGTGTCTAGCCTGGATTTGTAAGCTCAGTACAAAAACCATTTCGTTCTTTGAATGTGACAAACACATCTGTAGGGTGGCCACAGAGTCTCCAGGCACAGGGCATTGTAGGGTGGGGTTAACTAATTAACAATGGGCTGTGTTTTGTGCACATTTGAAACCACAGCGTTCCTTTGGGAAAGCTGCTGTGGGGCACGTGTGGCTGTGCACTGACACGTGAAGGCACTGGCTGCTGCTCCTCGGTGAGGAGGTTCCAAAGCCTGTCTTTGTGCCTGCAAAGTCACTCATCCAAAGTCCTCCAACTGCCTTGCAAACATTAATTGTGGACTCGTGTGGTGGGGATGCAGGTAAATATCAACTGCCCTGTTTTACTGACAGGTCGACCATTGCATAATCTCAGCTGATGTCGTTCAGAAACCAAAACCAAAAGGTCGTTTTCTGTTTTAAGGACTATATCCCTTTCCCTGCATTGTGCAATATTTCTTCATGTTATATAACCATTTTTCCTGGTATTTTACATGTGTGTCTATCCTAAATTCTGCTGCCTTCCATGATCGTCTGTTCTGCAACCACAGATAAGTGTCCTCCTTATTTATCAGAGATAACTGTTATCTGCAGGCTTTCATCACATGTTGGATGAAAGCAGCTCCCAGCACCACAGAGCAGCACCAAGCCCATGTGCAGGCACTCAGGGGGACTGTTTGGACCCAAACTTTGAGCAGATATCATTGAAGCAGCCTGGGAACCAGAGGCTCATATATATATATATATCTAATGATTGTCTAGACACATCTGGAAATCTGAAATCCTGCATCAAGCCTGGGCAGGAGGCACATCTGCCAAGTAACAACTGGCAAATTTAAGCTGTCTCTGAAGGCTAATTTTCAGGGTTTGGCACACAAATTCCCCCTTTATTTGGAGAAATGCCAGTGTGATCAGAAGATTTTCAACTCCCCAGACCTCCCTAGGGTAGTGGGTGTGTTAAACCACACCTCATAAAGGGAAAAGTTGTGATATCAGGACAGACAGCTACTGCAGAGTGACACAACCATAGGGATGCATATCTCAGTTGTGGGGCAATTTCTGCTGGTATTAGTGGGACCTTCTGCTGCTGCTTCATTATTGAAGTGTGCAATGACAACCAGCTTCAGAGTAACCTTGTTTGCAGCAGGTGCAGCTCCAGATTTCATATCTCTGAGTTCATCTTTTGTTTGCTTTTCTCTTGTTGGCCAAACTTCTGGTAGAGCTCTGCTCAGGGTGACAGCACCAAGTTACAAAGCTAGGTAGATAAGGAGCAGGAAATGAGTTTCTCTAATGGATACAAAATTCAGCATCCAGATATCAAGGTCAAGCAGAAAATGAGATTTTTCTCCCTCTGGGTTTTTTTTTTTTTTAAACAGGGTAAAACAAGAGTGATATTCTTGTCACAACTGCAATGTAGCTGGTGACAAGAGACATGAGAGGCTGTGCTTGACTCTCCAATGTCCTATGGAGGATGTCCACAGGAATAGAACTACCTTAGAGAAGATTGACAAAATATGCAGCCCAGGATGATCCCCACTGGAGCAGCAAGAAGACACTTCCCAAAGAAAGCCATGGTCTGACATAACTCACCCATCCACCTCTTTCATTGTCTTGTTCCCCTTGGACTGAAGCAAGCAGACCTCACATTTCCTCTGCCCCCACAAGGTGTTTTCCTTCAAAATAACTAGGCAAGATACCATGCAGCCTTTGTATCTTCTCAGCATTCGGTGTGGAAGTTCCATTTTCATCCCACCATAGTGGAGGGTCACGCATTTGGACCTGTATCTACCAATCCAATAGCTATGATGGTCCTTCAGGCTAAACCCTCATCTTCTGGGCAAGTTAACTTCAGCTTTAAACTGATTCCTCTCCCGTAAGGACAAGATGATGTTTCTGTTCCTGATGAAAATGACCTAGAAATGACAATGACCACAGTTCAGCACAAGTTAGAAACATGAAGAGTTGGTAGCACTAAGGAAAGGTGCTCTCCCTGCCCAGCAGCAGTTAAAGCTATATGACATCTAGGTTGCCCAAAGGACCATTTTACTCTTAGACAGGCCCTTAAACTTTTTTTCTTTTTCTTTTATGCTGCACAGAAGGGAAAACACTAGCCTTGCTGATTGAAAACTGTGTTTCAAGCAGTAAAAGCTGGCAATACTGAGAAGAAACATAAGCTCGAGATGGAACTGTGCTCCAACGAGTGCCCTGTTGTGAGATAAGTTTTTCTTTTAGTGATGAATCAACATAATAATCCATCTGTAACACTAGATGCGTCTGCCTGTACTACAGCAAAGGGCCATCTGCCCATCTGCATATATGTTCAAAATGCTGCTGGGACAACCACGATGGTCTCTTAATGAAAGGCACTTGGCAATTAGTACTTCAGTGAAATCGTGCCTGGGTGGCTCTGAACCCTCATTTGTCCTTCCCACTCCAACACAACAAGTGTCTGTAACTTTTTCTCTTTGTTTTTATTCCAGCAATTTCTCTTTAAAGCCCGGTGGGGAAGGGAGGACACGTTCTGATGCCTGCAACAGCAGGAGCCGAGGCAAGTTGTAATCAACATATGTCCTGTGTGAGCTGCGTGGCCGGGAATTAGCGGGACAAACCGCTCCTCGTTTCCAAAATACCCACCTGCTCGGGGGCCAGGCTGCAGCAAAGCCATCCACTACGTGGCTCCATCTGTCTGACAAACAGGCTGCACATTTGCTGAAAGCTGAATCATTTTGCCTCTATTTACTTCCTTTCTTTCCCCCCCTCCCCGCTCTTCTCCCCCGCCCTTCTAATTGGGGCTGGTTTGAAAGGTGCAGACACCCACAAAAACAATGCAGCACAATGAGGCCACGGCCGGCGTTCGTTAAACTGCTCCAACCGAAATCCGCTGAGGCTGAGCGGAAAGGAGACAGACCCTGCCAGCCCCCAGCCAGAGCGGGAAAATTAAAAAAACAAAATGCAAAACGGTGCAGAAAATCCACTAGGGAAGCCTTGTGTTATGGCGAGAGGAAATAGCTGCAACCAGGATGCCAAGGGGGCTGTAGCACTTGGGTCCTGCCGGGGAAACCAGGGGAGAGAAAATGTCACATGGTGAAAGTCCTGAGGAGCAGCTCTCCAGCACCACTCAGCAAAGATCAGCAAGGGGAGACCAAAGCACCCCTGAGTCTGCCCCCAGCTCTGCTGCAGGCTCTGGCAGCAGTTTTAAGGTATAGCCCCAACAATTGGATCAAGCACAGGCCTTGAACACAGTCCCCAGAGCGTACAAGAAAATATTGAAAATTGTGTGCATTGGCATTGCAGTGTCCACTCAGGCACAACCAGGAAAGCACAGCTCTTGGAGGAGGTCTTCCCGTGATGGCCACAGCCAAGAATCATCCTGACAGTCCTGTGGTCAGTAAAATAAGCATTTTTCTATCTCTGCTGCAAAAAAACATATGATGGCCAGGAGGCTGAATGGCTCCCAGTCTGGAAAATACAGACTGCTGCATGGAGCTTCTAGGCCAGGACATACTGTGGTCATGAATTTCCTTCATCTAATCACTTAACCTCATTAGGGAAATTACAGATTTCTACACTAATCAGACCTTCCATTTCACTTACAAAAGAGAGATTAAAAAAGGGAACTAATTGTGATTATGAAAGACATTTCACTAAAAACTCTCAACAATCTATCAGGCAGTAAAGACACATTATTTTCCCAGTAGTTTGGACTATGTCCATAGTAATCTGTTGTGTTTTCAGATGGACTTTTCACAAAATGCATTAAAATTAGACTGTAAAAGGTATTTGCAAGGATTATCGTTGGTAGAAGCACCAACTTTCTGGTGAGAGAGTGAGACATGGAGAATGAGTCAGGTTTCAAACAAGGTTTTGACAAGTCAATAAGGGTATTTTTGGGGAAAGCACCTACTCTTAGAGATGATGGTGAGATTTTTCTTCATTCTTTGCCACTACCTCATGGGATTTCTCCCTATCACGGCATAGTGAGGATCTGAAACACGCATCTAATTAATATTTAGAATAGGAAGGCTGTGGGAGAACAAGGTTCACTACACATGTGAAAGTGTTCATACACACAGCCAATATTGCTGCCAAGTCCAGTAAATTTCTCTGTGGGTTGCACTGCTCAAACCTGGCTCTATGTCTTTAGAGGTGGAACTCTTCTATTCTGGCTATGATTCACTCTTTGGCTTTGGATACCCATATACTGACCTGCCCATCCTAGACAACCTTCCTTCCCCACAGACATCTCACCACGATGAGCAGCTTTGCCCCAGACCCTCATGAGCCTCCACTGCTTGTCTGTCCCTCCTGATTCCCCCTCTCCAAGCAAACCAATTTATCGTTCAAGAGCCCAACAATTTACATGCCAAATTGCAGTTCAAAGTTTGCAGCAGTGGATTTCAACACCTGAAATGGTGCTTGGCCTTCAGCCACATGAATTGCCAATCCTATTTTCCCAGCCTTTCTCCCACCTCTGCCCAAATGGAGGGTGCTGAATTCCCTGCATCCGTGTGCCCAGTGCCCTGGCTGCACTGAGGGCAGAGCATCCCTGCCCTTGCCATCCACTGAACTGTGAGGGGGTTTTGTCAGTGTGGGCACATGGAGAGCTTTCCAGGAACAATTCTACAGGAGTGTGTGTTGTGCAACCCCTCACGTGCAATGACAATGGGAGAGGTGCTGGTGCAGCTCATCCACTCACAGCGAGCCGCTCTGGAGAGATTTTGCTTTATGGCTTCCGTGGGGAGAGCTCCCACACACTGATGTGTGTTTGCCAAGGGACAAGAAACACAATGACTGACAGGGAGCCACTAGGTAGGGAGGAGGGAAGGTTCCAAGCCCTTTGTAAAAGGTCTGTGAGGCATCCTGACCCTCTTCCAGCCTTGTCCAAGGCCACCAGTCCCTGTCACAGTGATGCTGCAGGGTGCCAGACCACAGCTCCTCGCCACAGACACTGCAGAGCCAGGACAGTCATGCAGGCTGATATCCTGTCCCATCCAGCCCTGTGCCTGGGTTGCCCCACTCCCTGGCTGGGGTCACCCAGCCCTTGCTCCCCAACACTGACCTCCAGGTCCCCATTTCATAGCCTGGCAGGGGGATGCAGCTGCCCCCATGCTGGAACCCCCACATATCCCGTGGGAGCAGAGCTCTGGTGGCACAACCCATGAACTGTCTCCCAAACCTGGAGCTTTCCACCTCACTGCAGAACAAATCTGGCACCAGGGCAATGAGGAGAGGTGGGCACACACCCCAGGAACCCCAGCACATGGTCAGAGGGATTAAAAGAGGGTAACAACACAGGACGAGCCAACTCGCTGTGGCAGAGCCTGGATGCTCACTGGAACATCACAATTTTCATAAACCTGTGCCCATTTTCTAACAAAACTTTTCTCATTGCTCAGAAGAGATGAGGCTGGGAGGAAGAAGCAGAGCCACAGGCAGGGGAGTCACCTCCTACTTTATGAAAGCCACTGCCCACCTTGGGAATCCAGCATTCCTCCCCTAAACATCCGGAGTTTCGGGGTATGCCAAGGGAAACTCGCAGCAGGCAAATGGCAAAGCTCATCCCAAAGCTCTGCTAAGGAGCAGGCTCATGATACAAAGCCCAGCTCCCAGCCTCAGCCGTGGTCCAGCTGCCTTCCTGTGCCCCCCCATTTGCATAACTATCCACGGGAGGAGCGGGGCAGCCCCGCAGCCGAACAGCTGGCCATTGGCAAAATGGATTAGAGCACCCTTTTGTCCCCATGTCTGGCTCACTGCCTTTGCATATTCAAGCTTTTACCCCCACCCAGGCATCTCCTGTGCCGGGAACTCGAGTGCTCCCGGCTCAGCCCCTCGCCGGCAATTCAGTTTGTTCGGGTGTACAAACATCCCGGTGAGGAGGATGGAAACAGATCCACTGGGACAGAGCCCTCACTGCGAGGGAAGTTGGGAGCCTGGAAATGAGGTTGGATGTCACCATTTGCAAGCGGATTTAGGAACAGGTGCAACTCTGAATACTGGAATCTCTGAAAATGCAGCACTACACAAATTAGAGAAAAAAGTTACATTTTGAAGTTTCTCTTTTCCTGTCTGAGAGTCACTGTACCATTCTGAACAGCTCTTGCTGTGCAAGACACATGTGTCTTCAGGAGTTCAAGGTCTAGACAGCTTTGTGTATGCACAAATAAGATGAACAGTCCCAGTGCTTTCCTGCCTATGGGCTAAATTCACATTCTTTTCCTAGAGGGCAATAGTTTTAGGAAACTTCTCTTGGCAGAACTCAAAGAGATTGGTGCCTAAAAATTATCCCAGCCATTCCCACTAGCCCTGAGTAAGGCTGACTTAAAGAAATTCCTTCCTTTAGATTGAATGTGTGTTTCAGACCAAAAATATGCTGAGTAGAACAACTTGCATTTGCTACAGTTCAAACATTGTGCCACAACCCTTTTGGTTTAAATTATGCTTGCCTATACTGGACCTTTTTCTTATTGAAATTTTGCAATTTCTGTTGAATTCTCTGTGTTTTCCCTCTTTGTTTCTGTCATCATTTTCTCATCTGCCTAGACAGACTCCAATATAATGACATTTGAAAGCAGAACATCCACATCAGACAGGCAAGTCAGACACACACCTTGCCCTACAAGATGGAGAGGAGCTCACAGATCAACAACATTTTTACAAGATCCTGATTTTAGAGTTGCTTCCAAGGACTTAAAGGTGTTCAGGCAGAAGTTCTTCCATGACAGAAAGAATTAAAAAAAGCAAATGCTAAAAATGCTAAAGCAAATCCTTTAGAATAATTCCTTCCATTTGTTGAAAAAAAGCTAAACTGGTTCAACACCAAAGCCAAAACAAACTACCAACCACCTAGGTAATAATCCTTAGCATCTACAGAGACTCAGATTCTTGTGATCATCACAATACTTGTGTCACAAATCAGCATTTGTGATTCCTATAAAGTTTTATCCAATTTTGACCTTTCCTTTAAGGTGGAGAAACACAGATGTTTGTAAACTCTTATTTGAGATTGGAAATTTCAGGATCTCAGCTCTCTAAACATTTCACATGGGATGGGCACACACCTGCTATCCCAGCTCTCTCTCACTGCTCAGGTAGTCCACACACCACCCAAATCCATCCAATAAACCATCTCTGGACATAATTTTCCAAACAGAGAGAGGATAATGGATGTAGCTGAGCAGTATGGAGGATAGAACAGAACGATGGGGATGGAGAGACATTAGGGATGCTTATGAGTCAGAGGGGAAAACCAGAACTAGATCATCTTGTAATAGCCAGACTAAATTCCAGAGTAAGTCCTATGCTCCCAAGGCATGGACATTGCTTTCTTGGCAAGTAAAAAGCTATGAGGACATCTACAAAACATGCATTTTATTTCCCCTCTGGTGGATCCATTCCATCAGACAAGAAATGCAGTAGTCTTGAGCTGTATGCTTGCATAGGGACTGGCTGGTGTGGGCCACACAGAATGACAACACAGAGTCATTTGGGTTGGAAAAAACCTCCAAAGGTCATGAGTCCAACCTTCTGACCAAGCACCACCTTGGCAATGGGACCACAGCCCTGACTGCCACGTTCAGTCATTTCTTGGACACCTCCAGGGACAGTGACTCCACCACCTCCCTGGGCAGGCTGTTCCAAAGCTTAACAACTCTTTTTAAGAAAAAAATCTTTCCTGATGTCCAGACTGAACCTCCCCTGGAGCAGCTTGAGGCTCAGTCCTCTCATCTTCTCACTGGTTGTCTGGGAGAAAAGGGTGGTCCCCACCTGGCTCCAACCTCCTTACAGGGAGCTGCAGAGTGACAAGATCTCTCTTCAGCCTCTTTTTCTCCAGGCTTTTTCTCTGCAGCTCCCTCAGCTGCTCCTCATAGGACCTACAAAGGTCATGACAATGCTGATGACCAAATCTGGACAATTAGCATATCTTCCTATCTTGTTTCAGTGACAGATTTCTATCACATAATGTTTACAAAACTGTGCTAGAGGTGGATGAACATTGAAAAGTCCCTCAGAATTAGCAAGCAGCAGAGTCAAGGTTGCCAATCACAGTTTGTCCATTCATGTAACAACATGCTCCATTTTCCACAGGAACACATGGAAAGAGCTTTGGGAGAATGAAGCAAAGTCATGCAGCAAAAATCACAAGCAAGGGCTGCAGCACTGACCTTTCCCTTGCTGTACTCACCTCATCATGAGCTCTGGCACTTCCAGAAGCCTGTTCAGATGGCGTCCCAAACCCTCATCTGATGCACAGTAGCTGTAAGATGAAGCAAGGAAGAGATAAATAAATAAAAAAGTGGAGATGGGGCAGCTGAACATCACCCCAGCCTGTACCTGAGTGCTCTGGGAGTACATCCTCACTCCACACTGCTGCAGGGAGCAGTTCAGGCACTTTGTTTGGGAAAGTGGGACACAAGTTTTGAACAGCCCTCACTTCCAATTCACATCACCACTCACATCACACAAGCTTACCTGAATGAGGAGACCACAGCTCTCCGTCCAAACTGAGGCATCATGAAACATTTAAACTTTATGGTTTGGGTTTTAAATTGTTTAAGAAATGAAATGCTGCTCTAAGAAAGTTTTAAACTTGTTTCCATGCAGTTCATGCCATACTTCCCTGGCTCAAAGCACTCACAGCGTAGATCTCAAAGGCATTTTACAGCAGCAAAAATCCATAAAAGTGGTAATGCTGATGGGTCCAAGAAGCTGTAGATAGTGAAAGATGGAAAAACCTCATTTTCTCCTAGTAAATACCCAGCATTTCAGCATGCCAGTGACTATTGTGATGACCAGATGGTGGTGGGAGCAGTAAGTTGGATGATGTTAACTACACAAAAACTCCAAAACAACTGATGTCCAAACTCACTTTGAAAACACAGCAGAATGGGCTGCTCAGCATATGGCAGCAACGCTCCACTGAAACTGCATTTTGTGTCCTTTAAACAACTAACAAGCTCCACCGAGGGGTCCAAGCATGAGCAGCCAAGCAGGGCCCCAGATCCCAATATTTTGCTACTCCTCCCTTTATAATGGTGGAAAGGGGCAGAGATGTGGTGGAAGTGTCAGCCTGCAGCCCCTGGAGCAGGTCCAGGTAAGGTGAGCACGTGTAGCTCACCTGGTGCCACCAGCACAGCTGTGTCACCTCTCCGTGTCACCTCTCCTAATGACAAGGCCTTGAAGGAAACATCCCAGGAGCTCAGCACTGGATGACTCCAAAGGAAAGGACGAGCCCTGCTGTGAGAGCCCACTGTGCAAGCACACAGATCTAGACTCGGCACTTTCAAAAACAAACAATGCGTCGTTTGCAAAATAAACACAGAGAACAGATTGAGAAAAATTATTCTGGCATCTGCCAAGCTCTGCTGAGGGCTTTCCAACAAACCTGTGGGTTTTCAGAGGAACTGCAGAGACCATCTTTACACCAACAGGTAAGCAGCAACTTCACCTGTGATTTGAAAGCAATGGTAAATTCACTAGGCACCACCCCTCAGAATGGACCTGCATACACAAAAATACATATTTGTGTTTTTTGGAGAGATGATTTAGCCAACATTACATAATAGAGGCCTATATTCTAACAGTGTCAGCTCTGAGCAGGATCCACAGATCCCAGCTGAACCATGCATGGGAACTCCTTCCTTTCTGCTCCAGAGTGCTCTCCTTGCCACCTCATTTCCAGCTTCTCTTCCTCCAGCAGTTATTTACCTTGAAACATCAAGGCTTGCTTGGAGATGCAAGCTGCACAGATCCAGAGGAAAATGGGACAGGATCCAAAGGAAAAGGACTGTGGAAAATCACCTAGCCATGTCCCCTGCCCCAAAGCAAGCTGTAACACAGCTATTGCTGCTGACAGATGCTTGCTCTTAACAGATCTCCATTTGTGGAACAGCCACTACTGGCTCCCCACACTCCATCCAGTGACTGCCTATCCTTTTTTTTTTTTATATTTGGCCTTAGAAGAAACTACCACTCATCCTAGCTACAATTTGAGCTCCATCTACCATATGATTTCAAGCTCATAAGTGTCTTTTCCCACATTTTCAAGGTACCAGTCACACCATTCTCCACTGCCCTTTCCTGCCCAATGTGCAGGATCTCAAGTCACACCTCTAAAGTACAGGATTATCTTGAATCTCACCAAATGCACTACCATTTGTAAACCCCAGCCTGAAGCTTTCGTACCACCAGCATGGCCAGCTTTACCTGGAAGTGCTTACAAGCTGTCACAACTCTGAATTTGTGCAGTTGTTCTGCCCTACCTAAATTTAGTGCCTTGCTAAAAAGGATCTTGTCCTTCCCCACCATCTCCTCCTTGCTGCAACCATTTCTACAAGTTGCCAAGATTATTTTGAATTCTAGTGCTATCTTATCTTTCACATCTTTCCAGTTTCCTGTTGACTGTAGATTTAACGTGCATACTACTTTGTTATCCAGGTTGTAATAAAAATGAAAGATAAGTGACCTAGAGCAACTCCCTCAGCCCCACGCAACACAGCCTTCCGTTCTGACACTGGGTGCAAGATGGAAGGAAACCACTCCCAGAGCAGAGCTGCTTACAGCCCACTCAGCTGCTTCCAAGCACAATTCAGTCTCTTTCCCTTCCTGCAAACCATCCTCTGTTTGCCCAACAGCCACTACACCACCCTGTAAGCAAGTGCAAAGGTGCCATGTTCATCATCTGTGATTTTGTTTTAGAGCAGGATTTCAGATCTCATGGGGCTGATGAAAAAAACCAAGCCTGTCCCATCTGAAGGAAGTTTCAACCAACAATTCCTTTTGCTCTTGGTTCTCGTGGGGGATTACACTGGAATCTGCAAAGTGCACAGATTCCATCCAGCAGATTTCTTCATTTGCCAGTGTCAATGCACAGCTGTTCAACTGCTTATTTTCCTGTCACCAACTAACACGAGCCTAAACTAGATAATTACTACTTCCTACTGTCATGAAAATCATTCTTCAGTATCCAAACCCACTCCTTTCTGTGTGTTTCCATGAAAGGGCTATTTAGAGTTTTAACAGCTGGCTTAGCAGGAGACTGAGCCCAGTGTTACCATGAGCAAATGTGTCTGTAACTTCTCTAGGGAAACCCCTTCCTACTCCAAGGATCAGGGTAGGAATGTGGCTTTGTGTTGACTGAAAACAGCACACCTATAAAAGCAATTCATCAACACCACAGGCAGGCTGTATTTCAAAGGTAGAATAAACACTATCTGGTTGTCTACCCTTGCCTTTGCTTTATCACCATTTTATTGATAGCTTCAAGTCTTGTTATTTTTTCATAGACAATGCACATCTTAACCTCCTTCTATCTGTGTCCTCTGAGGCATTTTCTTCTTTTACTTCTTCGAGAAGCTTGTCTTCCTTGGGGGAGGAAGAGCTAAATGGATTGCCACATTAGCTTTTCCCATTCCATGCCATTACACTTTTAACAAGTGCTTTCAAATAGGTAAATTAGCTCTTAAGTGATCCCAGTTGTACCATTGGCCTTTGCTACAATCCTGCATTAAAGCTGATTCACTTTTACTTACCTCTATTGCTCAATTAAGAATACACAGAGAGGAAAAGCAGTTCTGCAGCCAGCAGTACTGCAGTCCAGGAGTGAGCTGGGTTGCTCCATTCCCCACAGTGTCTCATCAGCACACTGCAGCACTTTTCCCACCTCCCCACGAGGGGAACTGGCTGCACCTCACTCGCTGTTTCTGGAGGAAGCACCAACAACAGTGATCCTCCATCACACACAAATACTCCAAAGGGCTGCCATGTGCCAGCCCCTGTCTGCTCTGGGCTGCCCCACAGCATCTGTGGGGTGAGACATTCCCACCAGCAGCTCCTGAAGGGAATCAAGTCTTTGCTCCAACTCCTTTATTTACTCATCTAGAAAAAGGAGAATGATTTCCATCACAGCGAGAGCTCCACTGCTCCCACACAATGTGCAGGAACACACCAGAACCTGGCGAGTCCCTGCAGTGTTCTGGCACCTTACTACACACACACCCCAGCATCAACAGCACAGATCATTGCCACTTGCAGTGGGAGCTGTAAAAAAAATTATTTTAGAGCATCTTACTGAATATCCTTTTAAAATCTTGCTTAATTGTGAGTTATGGGCACTTGTTCAGCAATTAAGGGCCAATCCCTTTATGATCAAAGGCTGACCCTGTATCAGACCTTAGCACAGCCTTTGGCACATCCCTCAAGATACTTTGTTTCATCCATTATCTGACTGTTTGCTGTATTTTGGTTTTATGGCAGAAGTTCCAGGAGGAGTTGGCTCATTTAAGCACGCTAACATGACAAACTCAAATGTTAATATCTAAGTTTCCTTTTCCTATCTCATTTAACATAATTTTAAGATCCATTTGCCCCACGCTGAGGAAGTCCCTCATTGTAGCTGAAATAAAAAAAATAAGTATGTGTTGCAATAGTCTGCAATGAGTGCAGTATGACATTTGAGTCCAGTGTATGTAATCACTGAGACTCTTGGAATCCAGGATGAGTTATTCCATAGCTCTTGAGACAAACATGATGTCACTTTTGTTTCAGATGACCAGAAATCTGCCCTTCCCCTCCACCACACTGCATGCCTAACTACCACATTACAGAATCTACCACATTTTTCACCAGTAAAATCCATGAACAGACACAAATGCAAAGCAAAATGTCATTTTATTTTAATTCAAGGACTATTTTCCTTCTAGTATTGCTGAAGGGATCACCTCCTGGGGAATTGATCATTACAAAGTCCCTGTCTAAAAGTTCAAGTGCTCTTGTTGTACATTCTTTTGAAACACAGAAAACATAATGACCAAGTAGGTGGGCAGCTATTTGCAGTTTTAGCCCACCTAAATTAGCATTGCTTCAGGCTAGAAAACAATTCAAGTAGTAAAATAATGAAAAATGTTAACCTTTAAGGTCACTACCATATTCTGATCAAAAAGTCCTGAATGTATGAAAAGAATATTTGTACATGTTATGAAGTTGTTTTTTAACCAGACACTGTCAAATATGGCAGTTAAGTATTTTGGACCAGTTGTCAACCAGATATTTAAGAGTTCTATCTGAAGGTTTATTACCAATTTCATTATGCAATTCACTTTTCAACATTAAGCTCTTTAACAAAAGCAACATAGACCCGCACCAGAATCACTGTAGACAGATTTAGTTTTATAGAATGCCCTTCTGAAAATTCATTTCAAAATAGAGATGCTTTTTCTCCAGAACTGTAAAAGCCATAAAAATGCAAAATATTTGTTAGGAAATTTTTAATCAAAATTATTCCTTAATGTTCAAAATAACATTTAACCTCCTACTTTTTTTTTTTTTTTTGTAGTTGTTGTTCTCATCCACATATTGACCAATAGACTAAACAGGTAACAATGGTTCACGTTTTTCCCCCACCTGAAACATTTCTTCTAACACAGGCCCAAAGATAGGCAATACAGAGATTCAGGGACATGGATTATGCATGGCAAAGGTAATCCTCTATCACTTTAATTTAGAACAATTCTGTTTCTAGCACACAACTTGGGAGTCTCAGTTGTTTTCGATCTGCTCTAGGTCCAAGTCCCCACAGTCTAGAGGGAAGATTCCTTCCTCAGTGCTCTCACAATCACTCGTGTCCTCGTCGCTCTCACACACCACCTCTGCTCTCTTATAATCCCTTGTTTTGAAGCTGCGTTGGCACGAGCCGTGGTGCCTCCCTTCATCCAGCTGCTCTTTCATCGGGCTGGAGCCGGGGGTGATGATGTTCATAAGATCATTTGAGTCACATGGGGATGACACAATTGTCTTCATTTGTGTGTCATCATCATCGTCTTCATAGTCAAGGGAGCAAAGACTTTTGGAATTTTTTAAAGTCTGCAATAAAAAAAAAAAAGAAAAAGAGAAACCATGACTACATTAACCATGACTGGACAGGAGGAATAGAATAAATTCTTGAAATTCTTGAATGGTTTGAGTGTATGCACTCAAGAGTGCCACGTGTTCAAAGTAATCCTGGAAATGAGAGGCATGAAGAAAGAGGAAGAATGGTATTTACTTACTACACAGTCAGGCTTTGCATGGATATTTTGCCTAGGTCCCCATTTGTGAGAAAAACAATCCCCTTTTTTATGCAGGAAGATCCAGAAACCCACCCTACATGAGGAGAGACACCCTCCCAGTTTGCTGTATTGGGTTTCTGGCAGATCCAGAGCAGAGCATTTGGTGACACCAGCATTTAGGTCAGACAGCTGCACTGCAGCCTGGTCAACAATTAATTTCCCCTCAGACAATGAGCCCTGAGGCGTCACCTTGGTGAGACTGCCAGGACAACTGGCACATTTGGGTAATCTCAAACAGGAGAAACCCAAGCCTCTACTGGGAGCATCTTGCTCCATAGTCAGCTTAGCTTGTCTTTCAGCTGGGTACTGTCTGAACAAGAGCTCAGGAGCAATTCTGTTGAAATTCAAAGGATGTTAAAACTAGAGGGGCACCCATCTTTATCTGTAAAACAGCAAAAGAAGAGAAACACTGTAAATGTGCTACCTCTGTACCAGAGATAAAGGAAAAATGCTTAAGCTCCTCATGAAGATGTAAGGGATCTTGGCTAGAATCCAGGGAGAGCATTTAAGGAAAAAAAAAAAAAATATATGGAGAGCAGAACTTAAAATTTTAACAAGTGAGAAACTTCCAAATGGTGCTCATGCAAGCACTCAGTGAGAGGAAGGTGAAGTAGCCAGGGCTCCTCTGAGAGGTGGGGCAAGTCCCAATAATGTCACACCCATTTTCAGGCTCTCACTGGTTAAGTGACTCCAGTCTCCCACACGGCAATCGTTGTATTACAAGGGGATCCACAGGGAACAACACCAACCTTCACACCCATTTCCAGCTTCCTCCCCCCATTTGTCATTTCTTAAGTATTTCATATTTGTTTATTTGAAATGGGAACATTGCAACATTGCTAGTATGCTGTATTCCAGATGCTCTTCCAGAGAACAGTGCAATGATTCCTACCTTCACCAGTGCACATCAGCACCCACAAAAGGGGGCTGACCAGTATCCCTGGGTGTTTTTTAGATAAAACTTCACCAATTCAGAAGACATTTGAATTAGCCTTGTCTGTACACATTTGGTTAAAAGAGAAAAGCTCACTAGGGGGAGGGGATTAGCCTGATCCCTTAGGTTGATGTAACATATGAACACCCTGCAGACAATCCCACTGCCAGGTCACACAGTTCCTGGGGCACACCTACATCAAACCTACAGGGAAAGCTCAGGAAAAGATGAAAAGCAGAACACTCAGGGTTTGGAGCTGAGTCACAGCACAGGCTGAGGGTGACCAGCAGCACTGGGGTGGGGTGGGGTGGTGACCCCATCCCTGGCACCCACTGCAGCAGCACTCCCTGAGCCTGCACCACATTTAACACCAAGGAAACACATTTCTCCACTGATCAGGTTTGTTTTGCTCCTCCCCTCCTCAAACAGCTTTCCCATCTCACAACACACATTAGATGTTTAGTTAACAGGTCATACATTTCCATCCAGAAAGAACTGGAAGGGATAATCTGGTTTGTCTGAACAGACAAACAACCCCATGGAGGAGCTGATTTATGTAACTCCAAGGTCTGCATCCGAAGATGAGCTCTCAGAAAAACAATTACTGCTGGTCATAGTTCTGTCAGGAGGAATCCAAAGTCTTTGTTAGCTGTGGTTAGAGCCCATAGCCAATTTTGCATGTGACTAACACCAACAAGATAAACAACCTTGCATGATCAAAAAGATTTCTATTTTCAAATTTCACTCCCCCATGAGAACAGCTTTGGTATAGTATACATTCCTGTTTTCAAAATGCCTCTGTATAGCTCACTTACAGCTTATTCAAGTAGAAAAAATTCAGAACATTTGAGTTTCTTTCTTTGACTAGCAGGTACAAATTTCTCTCACATTTACTTAAAAGCAAACCAGTATATTTTGTAAAGTACAAAAGTTAAAGTATATTTTAATCCTATCGCATTGCTTTGAAAAATACAAGATGTGTTCTATCTCCATAGAGGGGACAATATTTTCAGTTCTTTAAACTTACAGTAGGTACTGGCAGGGAAAGGAATCAAATGAAGAGAAGCTTTGAAAGTTCTGCTTTCAGTGTTTTAGAAAGGAATTCCTGAGTCCCCCTTCAAAATATCTTTTATTCAATTTACTGCTAGAAATTAATCCAACCACACAGCTGTCTTTCTAGAAGGTTTGTGTACATAAATGGAAAATTGCCTGTTAGCTGTACTGTGCTGAAACCACTTGAATGGGAACTTTTAGCCCGTTTCAACACAACAGCAAGTGCATTCAACTGGCTCTTTGTTCACCCACTTGTCACAACCTCACCAAACTAAAAATAGGTGGATTTATTATCTCGCAGCACAATCCAGCTCCTTTCACAAAGCAAAAGGTAGAAATTGCAATGCATTCAGGCCCTCTGAACTGCAGCTTTCCACGTTACACTGGTACAGTACCACACCTTTCAAGAACAATTGTGCACAGTGGGGAGCCTGCGAGTACTTGCTCAATGGTCCTCATTTTATAAAGGATGCTGGACTGGCAAGACAAAAGAGTCCACAGTTGGCAATGGATGGAACTCAATCAGCTAGAAGTATTCTTTTGTGTAATGGAAAAAAAAGGGGGGGAAAAAAGAACCTCTGAGTTTTAAAAGAAGAGAGGCGATAAAATGTCTGAATATTAAGGAAAAAACCCCAACTTTGTACCAAAAACAATGGTGGAGAAGAAAATAAAAGAAATCTCTCTAGACCCTTGCCATACAAAGCAAACAAGAAAGGCCCAGAGCAGCTTGAAAGGAAGCTAATGTCTGTACTCTTTATTAAACCTTCAGTTCTGAAACCTCTAATACATCACTTTCCAAATATAAGAAGCAATAAAAAGGTTGTTTTTGTTTTACTAACAAAACTAGAGCATTTGCTACAGTAG
The DNA here is from genome assembly GCA_013397245.1 of Thryothorus ludovicianus. NCBI lineage: Eukaryota > Metazoa > Chordata > Aves > Passeriformes > Certhiidae > Thryothorus > Thryothorus ludovicianus. Next base: position 453,836 of record VZTB01004171.1, read on the forward strand.
TCAAGGAAAAAAATAAGACATTTATGTGCATGAAAACCTAGTGTATAAAGGGAGCAGCAGTTCTCATGCTTCTCCCCCAGGCCCCCACCATGCTCCGTGTCCACCCCTCAGCTCTGAGTGGGGCTCAAGATCCAGCTGCTCTCAAGAGGTGCAGCTGCAGCAGCTGGCACACACGGAGGAGCAGAGGAAGCCTGAAACCACCACGAGCCCTCAGCCCCATCCTACTGCCTCTTCTCAGCACCAGCTATCACCACGGGATGGGCTGCTCCCTGAAATCACAGGCTTAGGGAATTCAGACTGGTTATTTGGCTTGCTCCTGTCTCAGCCTGACACCTCTATCACAGGCACAAGAGATGCTGCTTTCACACTGGCACACAGGATTTTTTGACTGTTAAGGTCTTTTTACCAGTCATATGAAATACATGGATGGTGCAGTGGTCCTCATGATGAGGAGATTCTGGAATTTCCTGGAATATCAGCATCTAATCCAAGAGCAAAACACTGAAGTAGCAGGACCCAAGCATGGAGCAACATGTGGCTTTTTTGTTCCTTCCCTGTATCTAGCCAGTTGATGAAAATGGGGCAAGTTAGATGGGCTGCACTTCTCCCTTTGAGAGCTCTGTGAGTCCTTACTTCACTTCCTTGAATTGTTTCCTGTAGATTAGTGGGACTGGCTCAAAAAATGCCTTTACTGATGGCAAGTCACAGTTAAACTGCAGATCAGAAGCACCACAAACAGCACAATGCATTCATGTCTCAGACACCAACCTGTCCCCAAAGGGGTCACCGTTGAGTCTCAGCAACAACAAAACCCAACCACAGTACAAATTCATTTTCTGATGAGATTCCAGTCAGTGAAGATGAGGGGGAGGCTTATGGAGGGACTTTATAAGAACTGGCACAAAATCCTGGTGCTGAGCAGCTGTAAATGACACTGAGAACAAACCATCACCTGGCTGACATCACATCCAACCACAGGCAGATGTGAAGTGTTCCTCCCTGTAAACTGAATTTTCACTTCAAGCACCTAGTTACATTAATTCCTTCACCTGTGATGATTCAAGTTGGAGATCTGTACAGTGTCTACTGTAAATGATTAGAAATGGCTGTATAGATTAAAAAATATCCCATCGCAGTCCTAATCCCTGCATCGCATCTTGTACTATGCATGATAAGAAAAATAGAAAGAAAGAAAATTCTGTGTTTATGTAACAAACTATTAATCTTTCTGTAGAGTAAATCTCTTGATATCTGACTGACTTTTTTTGAATTGCACTGAGCATTTTGTGAACACTCCAGTGTTTGCAGATAACCTTTGCTTTCAAGAAAGCTGCAGCTGAGTAGAAATGCTGCTTCACTGGTACAAAGTGGTGCTGACAGGAGGAAAACAATATAGTATTCTCCATAAAGTTAAAACCCAAAGTTAAGTGGGAAAGAATCTCTCCCTGTTCAAACAAGATATTAAAAGGTGTAGAAATACATTAGATTTTATAATTCAAGTATCTAGGAAAATACTTCAGGTCCAAAACTACTGCTGATTTTTAACTTATGCATTTGAAGTAAATCAAAAGATCTGCAATTATTTTTCTTGCACCAGGTTAAAAAATAAGTATTTCCAGTTATGTATTATGAGGAAACCATCAAATCCCAAGAAAATTCCTGACACCTTAACAGGCAAAATCAAATCTCTGTTCAAATTGATTTGGGAATAAAAGATGCTGTTCTCTTTTTTTTTTTTAGCTCTGCAGTCTATTCTTGTTTTCCTGGAAGTTTGACATGTACTTTTATATATTAAAAAGGCAATGTTTATGTGATCATCTATAGCTAGTAGTCAGAAGAGAACTGGAATACTGGATGTGAATGAGAAAGAGCAAACAGCCTCTAACATTGTGCCACGTAATTAGACACTGAACTATAATAACCATTCCTTCCAGCAGAGAAAGCATTACTGCTGCAATTCTTGTAGTCAAATAAGGTAAAACTCTATTTGCAATGCCAAAGACCCAGTTAAAAATCAATACAAGCTGACAGCAACACACAGCAATAAACAGCAATATGGCTACGACTTGAAATGACAATTGTTCACTGCTTTGTCTCTACTGTATCTTCAAAGATTATTTCAGTTTTTTAGCTGTAGGTGCCTAGGAAGGGAAGGCAACTGCCATCAACTCATTTCACATCAGATGCTAAACAGCATCATGATGTAACAGGCTTTCATCTCCCACTAGCCAGACTGTTCTAGATTTAAGAGTGCAGTTTTCTGGTGAAGTCTACCATGAAAGTTGATCTATTTATTGGCCTAGATATTTGTGCTCATATTCTAAATTGTGCAACAGTATCCTTGTAAGTTTTGTTTATAAGCTGCAAGAACTTGTGATATAATTTGGCTTTCTATTTAGTGCTATTAGTTGAAAAAAATAATATGACTTAAATATTTAGGTGAAATGCTGCATTTATCTAATTATGCTTAGATATACCAAAATACAAGGCTGATCATTGTGTGAAGTGACTGAGGAAAACAATTGGGACAGTTATAATCTCCAAGTGAGAAAAATAAAATGCACAAAGACTGGGGGACAGGAGGGGAAATTGGAGTCCAGTTCCCTGACTGAACATCAGTGCACCCACACAGGGTCCCCAGCACTGGTGAGGGGATTTCAGAACTCAGGCACTGCAGCCTTCAGAGCTGGAAAGAGCAGACTCACCCAGCCAGGAAAGTTGTAGGACCCAAGTAACATCACGGGTATCACACCACAATCCAAACAGACAAGTTGGAGGTATGGCAGATCCCAAATAAATCAAGGATTACAAACACCATGGAATAAGCTCAACCCAAATACCCACTCCTCCTTGCCCTACACCCAGACTTCAAAATCATCCATCATGGGCACTGCACACAGGGATAGTAAATGTCACATTCAAAATAAATATCCTCTTAAACTAAGTATCTTTTAGTGGTTTGCAAAGATGATCTGAACACCTGAGAGCATCCCCAGCCCCCCTCAGAGCTCTCAGCTCACCCCTCTTGTGTTTACAGAGTACATGCACCCAGTGAAGTCCCAACATTAAATAACATTAGAAACTATGGAATTTAAGCAGATTAAGTTTGTCAGCCTAGAAGTGTTCAAGCTGAATTTAAGCAGCCAAACCACTACTGTCATTTTGTAGTTATTCCTTTAAAAAATAAATTTTGGTCAGATGGGGCAATTTAATGTGGGAAACTCAGTGCTGGGGTTTAGCAGCTTCTGCAAGTTCAGGACCATTCATCTCAGGGGTTAACTCTTGTTTGCTTTTAAAGAAAAACTGAAAGCTAAGCAAGTTAATGCTGTACTTAATGTAATACAGTCAAGAATATGATTCAACATTAGTGCTAACATGGAGAGGGTGAACATATACAGCAATTTTCCCCTTTATAAAGCCCAGGCCAACATTAAACCACATTTTTAAAAGTTTACAGTATGGTGTTTTAATCAAATGTTAACCTCTTAGATTTTCTAATTCAGTGGATTTGTGAACTGCAACCTTTTACCTTCCCTAAGTATAAATCATTCACGTTTTTATTGTAAGAATGTGGAATTACACTCTACAAACATCAGGCCCACCTATTTCACCTGCATGTAATTAAGTAGAGAAAGTTTCAGCTATTCTTAGGACCAGTCCAGCAGGCACCTACAGATGCTATGAATTATGCCATTAGCTACAACAGAGGGGGCTCACACAGAGGATTTAACTCTTCTGAAGTGACTAATAATCAATACAGTGCCCAAGTGGAAGACAGTGACATTGCTTTGTTCAGCTGCATAATACAGTACAAGGCTTGAGCCAGGGAGAAGGAGGTTTAGGGCACTATTTGTCCTATTTTTAAATAGGACAATTCCTAGATACAGCAGCAGTGTTCATCTGAAATGCACCCATGCATTAAAACACAGGTTTCTTCAAAGGCAAAGTAGCACCACAGAAAAAAAACTATTCCAAAGGGCACTGAAAAAGCAGGGGAAGGGCCTAGATGGTGGGTTCTTGCTCTGGTCTTGCTTCAGCAACAGCTGCACTCAGGGGTCTCTGCAGTACCACAGAAATTCTTTTGCCTTAAGGTAAATCTCTGTCTTTGCACACTTTCATCCAGATTATTTTCCTACTCGCTGCTTGGCCCTAAGCACATCTGTAATATGGATAGTGAATTTATTCACCTTATGGATGGACTGAAGAGCTGGACAATCCAGAACTGGGCCTCTGCTATGCTTGAGCTGCATAAACTCAAAAGGCTTTGGTCTGGCAAATCCAATCAACCAACAGCACTAACGAGCAATGGTGTGATGAACAAACAGCTGCACCACTTGTGTGCATACAGGGATGATAAACACATCTGGTTTTGTAGTAGAAGGACACAGAGGGAAACAATGTAAGCACATGCTCTCTTCCCAGCAGAATTGATTCATGCTTTGCCAGAGTTATTCCCTCTTTTCCTATTCAAGAACTGTTACCTTTCCTTTCAGAAAGAAAACAGGCTGCAGAAGCAAGAAACAACCTAAGCTGTGTACTACCATCTTCCTTAGCAATATGACAAAATAATTGCATGAAGACTTAGTTTAAATCAAATCTAATTAATACAGATGGAAGATGCATCCATTTTTCCACATTTTAGACGGTGAAATAAGGCATGCACACATCATTAACATGAGCTACATACACATCCCTGAACAGAAACAGAGGCACAAAAGGAGCAGCACAAGAAAAGTGCTTAACAAGACTATGATTGCTTGCAGTACCATCTCTGTGTTCAGCATTCAGGATCCAAAAACAAAGACCACCCTGGGTAGTCAAAGCCCTCTGATGTATTATTCCTCTGACAGAGGAGTTAACAGACTACAATCAGCTCTGACACAACATAAACAAAAAAGTTACCTCCAATCCCAGGAGTTTAAATAAAGTTTCTCAGTTTCTAACTAGATACATTTAGACAAGAAGAGAAAAAGCTGTACCTGTGCTTCCACAAAACTCCAAATAAAAAGTGACATTTCAAAGTTTGCTTTGCCATGCCAAACTCTGCTCTCAAGTAACAAGGTTTAAGTTGACTGATTATACACTGGAGTAACACAGGACAGGATTTGACCCTTGTGGCTTCAAAACATGACCATACCGGCTTCATTTCCTGCTATTTATGTGTCATCTATTTTTATAGAGAAGTTCTATTCCTGAGAAGTTTAGCCAAGGTCTTATTCCTTCATGACTTTGCTATGAGCTGCAAACAATTACTTTAACAACTGAATCACATATGCACTGATTGCTGGAGTGTATATCCATCTACCAACTTCTCTTAAAATTCCTGCATGTTCTCTTTTCATTTTATTTTTATCCTCAGGTCTAATATTAAGTTGATGTGATGGGTCAAACTTAGGAGGAATTAGAGAAGTAAACCCCAAATCCTGATCCCAATGCTGCCCTCATTAGTTACTGACAGATGTCAGACTCACCTATATTATTGGGTTATGCTGGAACTCCATCATAACTAACATTTTAAGGGATTCTATAATTGGGCCGTAAAGTTCACTTCTGCCAGGGGAGGGGGGATGGGGGAAAAAAAGGGAAAACTACCCCATCACCTTGGGAACAGTTCCCCCTTCTTCAAAGCAGTTTTGCACACAGAATAACTTGTCCAAAACAAAGCCCTAAGATCTTGCTCTGCAAGTGCACAGAGGGACACATGGGCACAGACAAAGCACGAGGGCTGCTATGAATATTTTGCTCAGCTCAATCCAAAACCCACAATTTAACAGTAAATTCTTCCAGGAGCATTGATTCAAACTGTAGGTGGACCTTTACCACTAATTATTTCCAGGGACAAGTTAAATTCAACACAATGCATTTGTTTAAGAAGAACAGAATCAGTACCAGAGACTGAAGGTGAATGGTACAAGGACTGCATTTTTCTAGCTCAGTATGTGATTTTGGACTATTTGAACATTTTTTTAAATAATGTGGTTCAGGAAGTGTTCCTGACATTAAGTGACAAGACTGGCATATATTTTTAATACTAAGTCAACTTCTACCAAAACTTCTGCTTGATAAATAAAATTCAGACACGTTTGTTTATTGGTTCAAATACCAAAGCTGACAACATGTCAGCAATTGATGCTCAGTATGGTTTTTTTTTTTAAAGTCAGGAAACCATATATGTGGTCCTTTATCCTTCAGTGCAATACATGTTTTAAAACACATCACACCAAGTCAGAGGAGAAGCAGAGAAGCAAAGTATCCTCAACTTGTGTAAGTCAATATTCAATATACCTAAAACTCTAAAACTGAGCTCGACCTCTCACTGTAAGGCCTCAGTTTTCCTCTATTGTGTAGTAAATCCAGAGATTGCATGAAAAAGCTGCAACGTTGAAAAAATCTGTACATTCAATTATTACACGTGCTTTGTTTTAAAGATGAGGATCTGTTTATGCTACCCCAGCTTACAAACTTTCCTAGCATACCATAAAGGCCTTTTGAGTTTTAGTCACATGGTTACTAAAATAATGAAAACTGAAATCAGGAAACTCATCAGAAGTCTCATTTATTTAAAATTTCTTTTCTGCTAATACTTGAGTTCATGTCATCAGAATAAATATGAGTATTTTCAAATAGAGAAACAGATGAGCTATTTGGTTATCTCTAGCTCACCTTAACACTAAACCATCACCTCCCAGATCACTTACACAGAAAATATCTCCTTATCAACCACATTCCATTAGAAGTTGCATAGAACAGCAACTTAAGAGCAGAACAAACTTCTCTTCAATTTGTATGCACTTGAAAGAACATGTAAACAAGTCACTATTTCCCATCCTAATGGAAAAACTGGCATCACAAAGTGATGTAGAGAAACTGCATTCAGTTCATTTTCACAAGCTTGAGATACCTGTACTGCTTTTATCACACCTGTGCACCAGGAACTGATCCATGCTGTGCAAAACTAACAAAAGACCAAATGACAGGTAAATTTAAGACTTTTCCAAGTGATTTGAATAAATCTCTCTGCAGAGAAAAGCCTTAGATGAATAAACTTGGTTAAAGATCTTTTAGATGATGAGGCATCAAATCAGCAAGTGACTGTCAAAAAGCAAGAGGACTTTCACAACAGATAACAGAGTATGGAAGAACAAAGTCAAGTTTCAGAGTTAAGTCCTTGCACTCAGGTACCACAAAAATGTGCCAATCTACAAATTTGACTAACATATTATTACAAAAATACTGAATATTTAAAGAATCCTCTCCCTGAATTACCCTGAGTTAAATTCAAAGATGTACAACTTCTTTTTCTAATAAATGTTAGAAAATTACACTGAGTTTTTATTTTTTGCCAAAAAGTTCTGGAAGAAGTTCCCATATCAATGATGAAACACTACTCAAAACTTCTGCTAGCCATCATCTCTTGCAATTTAGAGCATGGGGGGAAAAAAAAATAACTTAATCCCCTGCCACCTGCCAAAACCCAGATGGTAGAACCTGAGAAAAGTGCTCTCACCTCTCTTTAAACCCTCTGATGCAGCTTAGGCACATTAACTGTAAGTGTCCTATATTTAACACTGAACCATAGCTCTCAACTCAGTATTGTATTGTTTTCCAAACAACATCACCAATAATTTTAGCATAATCCAATTTTCTGATGGGATAAGTAATAATTAAAAAAGAAATATCCACAGCTGGCTGAAACCTGGCATCAATAGATGGCCCCTTTCTTTTCTCATAATGTCAAATGCAGCTGGTCTGGTACTCATTAGCTCTTTCAGCAACAAAACTTATTGTACATTCAGGAACTTGCAAGAAAGGAAAAGCAACTCTGCAGCAGATATTTAGCTGCCTGCTCTTCTCCTCAGCACGTTTCTTACAGGAAAGCACCATAAACATTCATGCAGAGCTGACTGCAGGTATGGCAAAGCAACACAGCGATGAGCAGCTCTGGGTATCTGCAAGACATTTGTTACAGAATCCATTCACAAAGGAGGGGGAAAACCTCCATCCTTAATGAGATTTCCTTTTCTTCCCTCTCCTCAGGGCTTATACTGTCAGAGCACAGGGAACCTCCAGCACAAGGGCTCACTTCATTAAATGCCATTTCGGGCCTAATTTCACATTGTGACCCACTCTGCCGAGGCAAAGAAAGCAAAACGCCAGATGCTCTCTGTGCCTGCTACCTCAGCAGCATTTCATTCACTGCTCCAAAAAACTTCCAGGCATCCATTCAAAACCAAGCACCCCCAGCCTGCTCTGTCCTGTCACAGGACAAAGTGCTGGCTTGTCTTCAGCTCACTTTTGATGCTTGCCTATCATCTCCCAGCCCAGCCTACTCCTATCTCCTTTCCTTCTTCCCAAGCCTGCTGGAATTTGAACTTTAAATGGACGCCCTCCATGGCAACAATAGATAAAAAAGGAGCCTTTGATTGTTCATGCATTGCAGAAAAGAAAGGAGGAGATTCATCCTGGCTGCGACCTAGCAGAAACTCATCAAGCACGGCTCCCCTTCCATTGCAATGGGATGCCTGAGCCTGTAGCTACTCATTCAAGCTCCCTGCATCTATGTTTCCATTCAAAGAGATGAATTCTTCAGGTTTCCCCTGTTAAGGAATTAAATGTTGATCCTGTGAATGAAGGGTAACACCAAGCTTGGAAAGCTGCCAGAAGGTTCTGTAATGCTCAGCAGTTTGGAGTTAATTCAATACTTATTGATACCTAGCAGGATTTATAGCTGAATTATTTATAAGGGGGGGAATCACAGAGCCATATTTAGACCTTGGTAATAAGCTATTTTTAGCACCATCTGTTTTTCTAGTTTGTTCCCTTGCTTAGGCAAGAGCATACTTTTATCCAGCTCCCTCTTCCTCGCCCATTTAAAAGAATCCACAGAGTCTAAACCTAACAAGTTAGGATCACTCAGAATATTTATTGTGCAGCAATCCTCCTAATCATGTTCTGGAAATCAAACCTGCTGACTAAGGACAGTCTTGGGCTGATGTAACACTATATGCTGTCTTCACAGAACTGAGCAGATTTTTTTAATGTAAGGGGCAGTGTGTTTCACACAAAGGAGGTTACTATCTGGAACAAACAACTGATCATTAACTGCATTAAGCCATCTGAAAAGTGGTTCACAACTCCTGGCAGTGCTTTTCTGGGACATAGTTGCCAAGTTTCACCCTCATTAAAAACATAGATTTTTTTTTTTATTATTTTTTTTTTGTCACAAGTACATTTTGCTAGGCCAGGCTGCTGTTAGAGGGGGAGACAAATCATAAGCAGCTGCTGCAAGCACCTTGTTTCAGATGAGATTCAAGCTGCAGCTGTTACCCCCTCAAAAGCTCCCCCATACCTCAAATTACCTCTTCGAATTTACATTGATATTCTGCTTTTAGTATGTGACACAACACTGGTGGCCTCTGCAGCATGACAAGGGATAGAATGAAGGGATTGCTGGTTCCTTGAACTCTGAGAGAAGCAAGGCTTTGGGTACTTCATGCTGATTAAGTTCTCAGAAATGCAACTGATAGCAGCAATATATTCATCTTGCCCTCCTGGCTCACAAAAGTTTTGTTTTTACCCAATCAGTAGCAAAAATATTCAAAAGTTTCACTGTTAACTGTGTCAGATTAAGAAATTCTGCTGCAGAGCAAGGCAGAAAACTCATGTAAACTATGAGCTCATGGAGTTATGAAGGGCAGCAGCAATAAGGGTTGCAAAGCTGGTTTCCTAGGCCTTGCAGCACAGGTCAAGCATTCCTAGGAAGCAGACTGTGTGCAGCAGAAAACCAAAATAACTCCCAGCATGCAGTACATAGGTCAAAATTAAACTCTACAAATGCACAACAGAAACATACAGCCACTATAATGGGTTCCAACAAAGTCTCCAGTGCCTTGAAATTTTCAAGCAATCAATATTATTAATAGAACATTCATTTAGCACTGGCATTATGCAACAATAATTTCAGTGTGAAGGAAATATAACAGTGCTGCCCACCCAGCAGCCCCTGGGATGTTTCCTTTCACTTCACTGCTTTTATTTTTATTTTTTTTCCAGTGGAGGAAACAGGACACAGCACCTTCTAACAGCAAGCACAACAAACTGCCAGGTACATCCTTGGCAGCACAACACATGGACAGGCCATTCCCAGGATCAGAGCCAGGATGGTGAAGTCTGCTCCTGGTGAGAAGCATCTCCACATGCCCCACCACTGTGTCCCATCTGCCAAAGCTCCCAACTGATGGGACAAGTGGTCTGTCCCTCTCCAGGGACAGAAAGCCACAAATCTGTGCTGCTTGGAGAGGACACTTCTCAAAGGACAGCCTCTGAGAGAGCTCAATAAAAGCATTCAAAGGACAGAATCAGTCTGCAGTACTCTGAGTGGCCACACAAAGCACATGGACAAAAGCCAGCACATACAGTAACTGTCGCAATAAATTTAAGATTTATTGCCAAGTATGTTTAAGAGTAAAAACTAAGATTACAACTTGTAGTTCAATTCCCTAAGGCTGTTGCATAACCTGCAAATATATTACAACATGAGAGCAAGCTAATACTGGTGATTAACCAGGAATATATTCAGAGGATCTGGAAATCTTCAAAAATCCAGCTGGATGCAAGCCTCATAGCAAAGCACCCGACTTTCATGGGGGCAAGGATGCTCTCATTTGCACATAAAGATACACTTTTGTGAAAATTTGGAACATGATTTCCAACCTGATTCCTTTTACAAAGCTGCCATCTTATTAGCTAGTACTTATGCATATTTAGTATGATTCTGCATTCAGACAGGACCATAGGGACAGATGAATCAGTCTCAGAAAGCAGCTGGAGAAAATGATGGTAAAAAGATCCAGGATCAAGCTCGCTAGGATCTGCCCATCCACCCTTCCCTGACACACCAGATGGCTCTGGAAAGACAACAGTTATCTGTCCTCAAAAATCAGTGATCACAAAGAAAGGGCTCTGTGATTAACTCTCAAGTCCATACCCATTTGAGGGGTGGCTGGGTGCCAGTGAAAGGAACTGTGGCAAGTCAGGAGAATCTGTACAAACTCCATTTATACCCTGGTCCATTCTGGGATCTCTCCCCTCTACCCCAGTGACTGAGGGATCTGAGCAACTGGGATCCACAACATCAACACTGAAATCCTCTCTCAGTCAATATCCTTTCATAGCAAGCCAATGTGGAATCGACCTATAGCTGGTTCTAACCCTATCAAATTATATATAGGCAAAAACCAGGAACCATTATAGACTAATATTTTATCCTATTTAAGTAGCTAATAATCTGTAAGTGAAGTCTGATCTCATCTATCTTGAACCTCCAACTTTAAAAATAATGCTTCAAATGCACTGAGGTAGTTTGAACAAAATGTGACTTTTTAAAAAAAAGTCATACAATAAATGCATTTTTTAAACCTCAGTAAGTTTTTTACCACTACTTAGCATTTTGAACAGTATTACTTCAGTCCTCACCATCATTATTCAGCAACATGTTTCCATGTCAAGGCCCCAATGGCAGAGCACAGCAAAAAAAAGTACAGAAAGGCCTTTTAATATATACATGAATTGTGTGTGGGCTCTGTAAGCAGCCACAAACAAATCTTTGTCTCCTGACACTAGTCAGAATAAACGTATCAATACTAGTCTACAAGGTCACTACCTTATTCAGAGTTAACTCCTCTGATTTGGAGTGGTATCACCCTTGTTCCTCCTCGTAGAAACATTTTATCATGACTTGTACACAAAATTCCCTGAGAATATCCAACAGTTCACCATTTTCTACAATTGCTGCATTTACACAGGCACACACGGGCTTATGTCCACCACAAATGTCTGGAGGCCATGGACGAGTTTATGTTTTACTTTACTCAAGCTAAAGGTGGGAATTCAACTCTTTTGCTGTTAAGATTTAAGAAGTGGATACATATTTCAGGTATTACAAGTATGCACTACAAAGAACTCCTCCTACCCCCATTAAACAGAATAACCAGTGTATTTACCAGATTTACCACACCCTAAAGTTTAATCTAGTTGTTTTTGAATCAGACTGTATCACTACAAGACAAAACAAAAACACTATGCTTGACATGCAGGCGCCCCATTGACTTGAGGACCCATTTCTCTTAAAACTGAATTCTTTCTTGCAGGGACAGGACAACTCCTGCAGAGCTCGACCACCACAGAACAGAGGTAAGATAAGCTGAATTTAAACCAGGGTTTTGTCCAAAGGAGATTAAAACAACCAGAGAGTTTGGATCTCAGAGCTTATTGGTGCCTTAAAAGATGGGAATCAACTTAAGTTCTTTCTGGTATACTGAAGCCATTCAAGATTATTAATTACTACCTATCTACTCAGAGTCTGTGCCTTCTGCTGTTAAAGGACCTTAGGCTCAGTAACAGAAAGGACAGAAAATTCTCATTTCCTCTTACGGTTATTCAAACTCTCCACAAGGTGTCCTCTCCCTAGGAGAGCAGAAGGAATTCAGTTCTTTTATAATATGAATACCAGAGAATAGTATTCTTCAACATGGAGCATATATATGCTTTAGTTATAAGTCTGAGGTGAGTCTGCAAGTGAAACACACTCCACTGCAAAGTTAAGTATTTCTGTTCATATTAAATGCCATTATTACATTCCTACTCACCTGACAAAGTACTTCTATTTAACAAGCTTAAGGGCCATTTACCAACCCAGCTGCACAATTGCATGCCCTGCAAACACACCTTACTGTGCCAACTATGTGAGCTTTGCAAAACTGAAAACAGCAAGTTTATTGCTCTGAGACATGCAATTTTAACAAGCCTTGAAAATTCAACTTTAAAAAAAATTTGGTTCTATAGTAACACGGGCTCAAGTTACAAGAGTTACACAACCAAAATATTAAATACTTAACACAATGGCCTGTGCATTGAGCACTTCAGGACAGTACAATCACTCTGAAATCCCTGCAACCTTCAAGTCCGTATTTTGATTCAGGAAAATGTCCTTAAAACAAGTATAATGAATAACATTCTCAAAAAACAACAACAACAACAACAAAAAACCTGCTAGGCAAACCATTAAACAAAAGTAAACTCTAATTAAATGCTGAAAGGAGATAAGAAAAAAAAAAAAACCCTCACACTAAGTTTACATTTGAGAGGTTTGGAGCACATCAAGAGTCTCAGCCTCTGGATCAATTTTGGTTTTGTGCACTAATGAAGAATTTCAGCAAGGCTCTATGTTGACTGTGCTTCAAGCACATCTGATTTCTGCCACTCTCAGCACACACTACAGCAGTTCTAAGTAACCTTGAAGCTCTACAAAACAGGACATGACAGTTAAGCCACAAGCACCTGTCATACACATTTTAAGATCTTTCGTATTATTTGTACATCATAACACTACTTCATATCACTTATTGTAACCTAGTAGCTCAAACTTAAACACCCTAATAGCATACATATTTTAAAAGGGACAATTTTCAACACACTGGCTGAAATGGAGTTACCCAGCACCAGCTGAAGCTCAGAAAACTTTCAGTTCTGCTAAGAAATTTACACCACAGTATTCTTGTTCCAATACTGCTAAGACCACAAAGTTCTCCTGCCCTTCACTGATAATGTGAATTAGTCTAGAAGACAAGCAAAGCACAGACTGATCAATGTAAAACAGAACTGAAAACTGAGATAGTTAAAATATAACCAAAGGCAAAAAGTCTCATACAGTATCAAAAGCCACACCTGAAGAACACTGGGAATATGCAAAACCCTTTCCCAGAAGGACAGTGTCTCTGCTGAGCTTAAATTGCTCAACTTTTGGTCTTAAACTCTGCACCTGTAAAACCTTTAGAGGCCCAAGCAATTACCTACAGAGTTTTTGAGTTGTGACAAACTAGTCTACCTCTTGCATGAGAAAAAGGGCCACAGGCCATGTGTCTTCTGGCTTTATTATTCAGGCTTGGCTGAGGGAAGGCAATTTCTTTAGTAGGGAGCAAGAAATGCTGTTAAGTTTGGTACTGCAGCCTCCTGCTACACACAAACCTCCTGGGAAAGGTGGAAGGAGGAGAGACAGCCTACAGCAGGCACCAGTGACCCCAGAAGGGACACACTGAGCCAGGCCTTGGTGCTAATGCAGACCTAAAGATCTACCCAAGAGGGAGATCTACCACTTCTCCTTCCCAGGCAGAGGCACAGGATGTTGTTCTCCTATTGCATTAGAACATCACGTCCTTTTGAAAATGAAATAGTTGCATCCAAAAAAATCTGCAAGCAGAATTTCAACACTTTGAAATTCTGACCAAGGCAGACTATGCAATGATACCTGAAGCACTAGGATATTGCAAACAGTGAATCTTAAAAACTTTCAACAGGCCTCCAAAATATAACTCAGTATTTTATCCCACTGAAGCACATCATGAAAACATTTTTGTGTTGGAGATACTTCATGTTCAAAACATTTTACTGACTGAGTAAGAAGGCTCATTTTTGCAACCCCCAAAATACAAAGATATGCCCCTTTCTTTTTTAGGGGAAAACTGAAATTATTAAGGGTTTGCATTTGCAAAGAATGAACTAGGAACAGGCACTGCACTAGGAGAAGAGTGCCTGCATTCAGCTTTTCTACAATAGTCATTGTCCTTCACACCTCACACTCTTCTCACTTGGTAACTGCTACATAGGCAAGTCTCAACTCATTCATACACAGGGCCTTCCTACAACTTGTCCCCTCAAAGTAACAAGTTGTCAAATTGGTAGTGTGATTATGGGAAAAAAAAAAATTAAGTCCAGGCTTCCTTTGGTAATATTGCAAAATAATTCACGTAAAAAAATGTTGGTGCTGTTTTCAAATTAAAACCAGGGGGTGTTTCCCTACTACAGAAGGAACATGTTTGACAGACTGAAGATAACCCTTGTCAAATCATCCTGTATATCTTGCATTAACAAAGCACAGTTCAATTAAATATAAGTACAGTTCAGATGAGTACACTGCATTTCATGCAGTTGGAAGCAATGGTCCTAGGTCAGAAAAGGACAAATTTGTACAAACATCTGCAAAAAAGTTCAATAAGTTGATCCTCTCTCCTTTCCCAGTTTCCAAAGTACTCTGCATTTTTGCTTCCCCTATCATCCTTCTTTATAATGCCTATAAGAGAGGATATAAAAAAAAAAAAAGTGCCAAGATAAGCTCTAAAATGTTTCAGTTACACCTGACAAAGTAATTGTTGGAACTGTTATAGTTTACATCAGTTTATCAGTTTCTACATCTAATTTGAGTACTTAGTCACTTGGTTGAAGTTTACAAGGTTGCCACATTAATAACTGAGTTATCAGCACACTGTGGGCTGCTCAGCAGTACTGGAAGCAAGCAGAACCAGTTGCATCTGAGAAGTGAGAGGATGCATTTGCTATTTTCTCAAAAGCCTAGGCAGACAGTTAGAATGGAAGGGCTGTTAAGCAAACATCCGTATCGATGGAACAGTCATTTCACAGAGCACTGAATGAACCAAGTTATTTTTTAACTACTGCAAGTTTAAGATTCTTAAAAAAAGGCTGTTGGGCGGATGAAGTGTGTCACAGCAGTATTGCAACAAGAACAACTAATGGAAAACTACCCAGGCTCTGCTTGACACAGGGTGCTGCAGCTCAGACTCCAGAAGGTTTGGGCTAAGACAAGCTCTTCACATTTCTGCCATTTCATTGAAGTCAGAGCATTTTAGCCACTACAGATTTATCAAAAACACCCTGTCAGCAAGATACATCTTCTGACGTAGCAAAATTAAGCTTAGCACAAAGGCTATCTACTACTTATCCAGTTGTTGACTTGCACTAGAAATATAATTTATTTCCTGATTGCCTTCTACTGCACTTCAGAGTTAAGAACTCCTGTTCAGGAGCTGCATTTTGTTCTCTATCACTTCATTATTACATCAGACCTAATCTCTAAGGTACCACCTTATTTCCCAGCTAATGCAAATATTTACTTGAACTATTTAATTGCATTTTTAAACCAGACAGGTGAAGTCTGATCAAAGCATTTTCCTGCAAGTCAGATACACAACACAGCAGATGTGTTCACATGGCAAAGCAACCTCAAAATCTGTGGTGGGATCTCCAACACTGGGAACAGTGCAGAGAAACTATAACCATGACAACAGCAAATCACCTACAAAAAAAAAAGCTGCAACACCTCCTGATATCAAAATGAGTCCTAACTTCATCCTGCATTGCCCAAATACAAGCAGTGCTTTCCTCTCCAAACTGACACTTTCAATCTTGATCTCAAGAGCAAGTGTGAAACCAGCTTCCTCTGCTACACTTAAGTCAATAATTTATATAAATAAAAGTGAAACAATTTAGAGAATTGTTCAAAAACTAAGAAAACCACTCTAGGACTTAATGAAAAGCAAGCATTTTAAAACAATTCATTTTTTCATCTCTGTTTGCATAAAGTTGGACAACTCCAAACATCTGGATATGAAGAAACTAGCAAGATTTGAAAGAAATTTAGGCTCATGTAGTCCCAATTTGCTTTAGATTCACCTGAAAGTAACTGTACTAACATCTGCCATAAATATTTTTTTTTTCATTTAACAAAAATTCTTTAATCCTTTGCTTCAAAACGGACAGTAAAAACCTCATACACCTGACCACCTGAATCCTTGTAAATCCCCACATATATTCCAGAAACAGTCAAAATCCACACCAGAGGACTGCCCACCAGCACTGAGTGACCTTCCTGTCGCTCCCCTCCCTTCAACCACACCAAAAAAAGCCCCCAGATTTTAGAGGCTTCTTGACACTGTCTATTCCTGGGTAGTTCTTCTAAATCAGACAAGATTCCTCTTGCTTTTTGCAAACTTAAACCATTCTTATTTCAAAATGGAAATTCTCCCCCACACATACATACAAGTCCTCATCCTTATAATTTTTACAACAAAAGCTCATTTCACATCAGGACTGCAGCTGCATTTGTTGTAAGCCAATTTTCTCCCTTCACTGAAAATCCCCAGCAGTCATTACACTCAAGCAGTCTTACAGATACAAGTTTGAAGCAAGTTATTTTCCCTAATATATTTATGCCCCACATTGAATTTAAAAAGACTTTTTGAACATCAAAAACCCCACAGAAGATGAGTCCTCTCCACTAATCCAGTTTAAAACTAGTACTTTCTTATCTTTTTCTTGTGTGTACTGATCTCACAGGAAGTTTCTTGGGTGGAGACTTGAGAAAGTTTTTAAAAGCCTCTGAACTGTATCTGAATTAGCAGTTTGGTTTTATTGCACATGGCCACTTTCTACCATCCATACAGACCATAAACCAGAATACAGTTCCAGAGAAAAACCTCTGCCCTGGCACATCTTCATGCCCTAAGAGCTGAGGAAATCACACACCCCACTCAGCAGAGAAATTAATGTCATATTCTACTTACCCTTTCTGACATAATCAAAGCAGGTTAAAAGACTTTTCCACAAGTAAGACAGGCAAGGGAGCCCAGAACAGCAGCATGACACAACCAGTCTTGGAAGTTACACCTTGTCCCAAAAGGCTGAGTTATTCAAAACCATGCTATGAGACAGCACTTGGAATTAAAAGTAAAATTACAGTTTGTACTAAAGGCCCTAACAGCAACAAAGTTGCACTGCCTATCAAAAAAAGAAAACATATATATAAATAAACTAAGGAGTGAACATCAATTGCTTACTCTAGCAAAATATACAGGAAGGTAAATCCAGAAGAGAATAATTGTTTCCTCATCATGATCAGAACTGTGAGAACTGTATCTCTTCTAGTTTCATGTACTTAAGAGCACTGGTATGTTCGTCTCAAGTGTGGCACACAAATCTGCTCCCAACTCTAATGCTGTCCTCCATGACCAGCTAAATCATCATTTGTGAGTTCTGCAAGACACTGCAGCAATACTGAGACCCTCATACAGAGCAGAAATCAACACACAAAACAACTGCTCAGAGATAAAGCTGGCAATACATCTCTGTGACAATCTATCTGAAGACTGCTTAAAAATGGGAAAAATATGCCCCAAAGTGTACATTATATTAACATACCTCATGAATTAAAGCTGACTGACATCAGCCACATAAGGGAAGGCTGGAATATTCATGAACTTCATTGAAATGATATCATGGGCACATTTATAGAAAAGCACAAGGTCACACCATCAAACTGCATCATGAGGAATTAATCAGTTGGAAGGGTCAGAGCAGGACAAGAAAAACAAGTGACTGCAGTCACCAACACAAAACAGCCGTAAAAGGAGAGAATAAAAGCAAACAAAAAAAATAGTAGTCAGAGGTAGGCAAGGTTCAGAGTCTGCTTCAGCAAAGCCTGGGTTACTGAGCATGGCAAAAGAGACAAGCAGCAGTGACTTTCTCTGCAGGCCCTCTGCAGGGGGATCAGCTGGGAGGAAGAGCTCAAGAACCAACTCCAGGCACAAACACACTTGATAAGGACATGTGATATGATCAGCCATGAGTAAGTTGCAGAAATCACTCACAAAGCTTCTTCTTCATGGCAGTTTTCTAACATAAACCAACCACGTTGGGAATGAACAATAATATCCAGTTCCAATTAAAATCCGTGTTAGATGGTACTCATGTGCTAACCCTAAAAATAAAACAAAACAGACCACAACAACTTCTGCAACATTCACTTGATTTTTATAGGATATTGAAGCCCAGGAACCTGTGCAATCTCATCCAACAAGAGACTTCATCTTAGTACTAATTTCAGTTAGCACTTGGAAATTGATGCTTCCACAGTCTGTAGGCCTAACAAAGGTTAAGGAAGAGAAACTAGCAGGGTGGGGTGTGTTACACAAGAACAAATTTATCATAAATCTCAGGACACATTTAAATAGATCACAGAAAAATATTTTGACCACAAACTGGCCAGTGAAGGGTGAAAGTAGCCTTACTGTGTACACAAAACCTTTTCAGATGGAGAGAAGAAAAAATCTTGAAGTAGGTATGAGTCACATTAAAGAACTTAAATATGACTGCTTTGAATTGAGATGTAGAAGGGGAAAAAGCTTTAAAGCAGAGAGAGTTAACAGCAGCACTCATAGTTCACTAACAGTTCCACTGAGGTTTGTTCTTACAGATTAGAGGTTATTACAAATACGACTGTTCGCTAAAAATGCATTTCAACATCCTGCCCCTCCTTCATTTCCTCTCTGTAATCCTCTGGTTTACAGTTTCCAAACATGAACTTCAAGGATCAAGTTAATTCTGCTGTAAACCAAAGGTAAAACTACTAATATGCATTACAAAACATATTATCATCACAAAACTGGACTTGACCCTCAGTCTGAATGAATACAGATCAAATGATTCCCCATGGAAGACATGATGAAGTCTGCTTCACAGCAAGGGAAAGACTTCACCTCAACAGGAGAAAAACACCACCCCAGGATGATAGCAGCTAAATCAGCCAAGTACTGCTTGCAACATCTCTTGTAAGATATCAAAGCAAAAAAAAAGTTGTTTTGTTTTTAGATAAACAGAGGAGAAACTCAAAGTGTCCCAAACCTGTCACTTGTTACACTCTGCAGACAATATGTTGGAGCATTACTTTGAATCTGCTTCCTATTTAGGTCACAGTTCCTGCTACTCCCACAAGCTACTGCAGGACAGAGAAACACCTCACATTGCTGCTATTACTTGTGGTGAACATGGCAGTACATTGATTTTGGCTTTGTGTAACTGGCAGCTGGTTTCATCACTGCTCAGGAGAACAGGAATCTTAACTGACGTTACTTCACAGGTGCATGAGGAACTCTTATAGTAGAAGACTCAGTATGTATCAGCAGACTCATACCTGAAGAAAAAAAATAGCATTTATGCCTAAACAGACATTTGAAACCAAAGGCCACCTCAAGAACATCAGCTTTACAAATAGTGCTGCTCAGGGAATTAATAATTGGAAGAGACAGGCATTGAGAGCTATTCATAGACCTAGAGCATACACTTAAAAGGTTGCAGAGGACGTTCCTTCCTTCCCCCTCAAACTCTGGCATCCCCTCCTGAAGTACACTAGCATGCTTTTTTTTAACCCATAGCTTTAAGGCACTAACTTCCAGACTATCAAACTGCTGACAGTAGCAATGAAAAAGAAAGATAACCCCAAATTCTGCTTGGGAACAGACCTTTTAGGCAGTTTTCACCCTTTTGCCACCATGCTCTAGCTGCTTGCTACACATGTAACTTGTCTCATGGTTCCCCAGAGGTCTTTATATCTTTCAGAATACATATTAAGACAGAAAAAGCCAAAACTAAGCTAAGTGGATTTCAATTTAATGTGGTAATGTTAGAGATTCAAAACCACAATCATTGATTGCCAAAGCAGATTCACTAAAACAATACAAGTACAAGCCATAAAAAGTTGATCCCATTAGCAGAAGGATGTCCTGTGTGTCTGGGAGCAGAGAGGGGACAGGGACATGTTTGAATAAGTTCATATGGCTTCACAGATGCTGGGTACTCTCTGCCCTGGCTCTCAGACATGCCATGGCTACAACATCCAGCAAACATCAGGGTCACTAGATCCCAAGCCTACCTAGTCAGGGAATGTTTTGTGTAAGGCAGCTTCCACAGCAGCCTAAAAATAGCTCAGTGTATTTATATAGGACTAACTGTGGGTCATGCCACCATGCAAGAGGATCAGAGAATTCAGCTCCACTGGATCTTTCTGCTACATGTCACAGAATATTCCTTACTGCCATAATGAAAGTGGAACATGACTCGGTGATACCCAGCACCAGGAAGGACAGCTGGTTTTCTGGACAGTTATTCTCTACAAGGATCTAAACAGGATTTTGACACCAGACCAAAGAACTTGAAAAAAATCCCTGAACAGAAAGCAGCAGAGCAGAGCTGCAAAAATAACTCAGAGCAAAGCCAAAGGGACTTGCAGAACAGCATTGTACACGAAGCAGAACTTGAAGAGTGGCAAGCTGTGTAAACTACTTAACTCTGCACACGTCCTGTTCTCACATAGTAATAGAGAAAGAATCACTCCTGCTTCCAACACTCTGCTTGCTATCCTCTCTCCAAAAGAGCTTACAGCAGTAATAGTCCATAATATCCTTATAAAACACAGGCACATGTAGGAGCACACAGATACAGTAAAAGGACAGCACTAAGGCTGGCAGGACTTAGGAGGAAGTTTTTAGACCATGTGAAATTAGCCAGCAGACCTCAATGCTGGGTTGCCAATACCCAGTAAACACAGACATGCATTTTGTAAAGATGCTTAAATGCCATCTGAAAAATACTGACACCCAGTAGAATTGTTCCATACTTTAGGGTTGCAGCACATAAGACTCATCCTAGAGTAAAAGGCTTATGTGCAGAAAAAGGTTTCCTTTTTCAAGGTCTTTTACTGAAGGAGCTTTTCAAGTTCAAGAATCTTTTTTTTTTTTAAGAAAACAGCTGGGTAGAATAGCATCCAAATTCAACAGTATCAGAGACAGAGACTAGGGGTTCTCCAAACTCTGTGTCAAACCATCAGACTAACCCCTTCAGGCAACAATGTTCAAGGTAAGAACAACAGTCATCTGTCTTTGAAAAATAATTAGGTCAAGAAAATACTCTGCTGTGGTTAGAAAAAACCCACAAGGACACTTCTCAACAAATTCTATGACCCGTGTAACTCCAGCTTGGAATGTAGTTATCAGTTATGTTTCAGCACAGAAAACTGAAATCTGTTTATGACACCAAGATCATTTTAAGGAGCAAGACTGGAAAAAAATGCTCCCCTCTAACACTGCTCAACCTAAAATGTTATTATGGATCCTTCTTTTCATCTGAACCAGTATGAAACAAGCTATCCTGGTTTGGTACATGCACACCAATACAGGCAAAATATATCACTTGTCACCCTCACTATAACAATACCTACTTTTTAATAGACTACAGTTTCTTTTTTAATAGATTATAGCTTAATCTATGATGCTCTAGAATATACACACAAGAACTAAGCAAATAAAAAAAGTCCAGAAGGTAATCCTGTGAGATCAATTCATATTGTTTCTGTACCACAACATAGAAAGTTGACATTTAAAGGTTTCACATACTAAATCAAATTATAAATTGGGTAGAGAATGTTTCTCTAAACCACCCCACTAAAAGTAAAAATACCTGTCAGATGCTAAAACTTCGCAGGACCAGGACACTAATTATCCATGATTCATTAGCCATCCCACAAATCTGTTATTGCTTCCTCATATGGAAAGTTCTTAAGGACTGTCATATTCTGATGCCTGGCAGTCAGAAGATGACTCACTCACTTTGAGACAAAACATTATTACCAAAATATAATGCCTGTTTCATACAGACATTGTAATCACCATTGTATTTGAAAGATGAAAACAAGGAAAAGGAATTCAGTTTCCCTTCCTCTGAGTCCTCCTCATACAAAACTCAAACCACAGGGGTGGCAAGGGGAGGGGAGTGAGGAAAGGAAAAACAAATGCTAAAGTGGTTTCTATAACCAAACGCTCCATAATTTCAAAGCATGTGAGATATCAATATGCTGCAGAGTGATCACAGGAAAGCACAGCTTCAGGGAAGATAATGCCTTATACCAGTGCCTTGCACACTGCCATTTGCTTAAAGACATCCTTAAACAACAAAAAATCAAGTCGTTGGAAAGCCCAAACTTAAAATTACACAAGAGAGGTTGTGAAAATAAGTGTTTCACAGTTAGCACATCTTCATCTACATAAAATAAAACACAAGAAACCTAGAGCAGCAAGTGATGAAGGAGGGTAATTCAGAACAAAAAATTATATCGTTTAAGTTACTTTTTTTCACGTATAGAACTTACTGGAAAAGTAACTCAAGTTCCCAATAAAAACTTTATTGGATGGGGCAGGGGAGTCTCAATTACATCCCAGATTCAAAAAGAACTGGGAGGAAGCTGAGAAGCAGTAGTTTCAACATCTCATTTTGTATTTAATTACAGGGACCCTTTTCTCTAGCTTCATTCAACTGCAGAATTATCTGAAGTGTTAAGTTCTAGAAATTGATAGAGTAAAGATTACTATCAGAGATGCTCCTACTTGAGGAAAAAAAAATCTTTTTTATTTAAGGAAAATCAAAAATACTGAAAACCTTGAAATTCAAGCATCTCTCTCAGTTTAACTGATGCTGTGCCATCAACCATAGAGGACCCAAACTCATCCCCCCAGCCTGCTGCTGCTTCAGACTCTCCTACACCTCCCTCTTGCAATAATGGCACTCTCAAGGCAGCACTGCTCTGCCAGGAAGCCCTTAGAGCTCACACCATCCATCCATGCACTGGAGCCATAAAGGCTCACACAGACTGTTCCAAGAGAATTCCACAGGGCAGTGTCTCTGATTATTAAACCCACTTTGAGCTGAGTTATGTGTTACTCAAACAGAGCCCACAAGTTTTACATGAAAAGCTCAGACAAGTCAGTCCAGCAGCTACACACCATCAACACCATCTGGGATCTTAAGCCCTACAAGATTCATTGTCAAATTAAGTTATGACCTGTCCTGCCTTTCTTATAGGCAGATGTTGGAAGGTTTATACAGTGTTTGCCTTCTGAAAAAAATGGATTAGATACCATTCTTCATTTTAAGAAACTGTTCTCACTTCCACAAAAATTTGTCACAACACATTAAAGAAATAAAAACCACACTTGTGTCTCTGCACCTCCCCAGAGAAAGCTCCTAATATTTGCTCCCCAAAGGCTCTTTGAAGTCATGGCACAAGTGTTGTCCTTAGGCACTGCTGCTGTGCACATTTTGGTGAAAACTCTCAGCTCTTGTACAAGAGTACTTCTGTTCTCACCTGGTACAGTGCTTGAACTTATTTAAGAAGTTAAAGCTTCATTTTGCTATGCTGCTTTGCTAGTTATTAAGCATAATATCCAGTTTTAAAAATAAAGATTTTCACACACTTCACATTAAAAACCATCTGGGAAGAGATGGAAAATGAACATCAGTTTTCCAACACCACAGTGTTAATAGGAACTGTGTAATTATAGATAAGCCTTTTAACTGATGTTAACAAAGTCACTCTTGAAATAGAAAAAATTTAGAGACCTCCTACGTTACTTTCACACAACAGATGTGCAGTTCATCTATTCAGGATTAGAAGGATGAAAGAGCCATACAACTACGCCTGAAATGACAAAATCCAACTCAAAACTGATTGTCAGATAGTAACAACGCCCAGTGGAAAATACAAATTTTTGACAAGGTTAAAAAGCTGTTTTTAAGCTTAAGTCAACTACTTATGCCACAAATGCATATTCTAAAAATAGCTTCATACTCCCCTGAAAACATTACTGTCATTTAAAGAAGTTCCTGCTCAAACAATGGACACAGCAAGAGACGAGCACTAGCTGCTACAAATGATCAAGAAGTTTAGAAAATGCTATATTGATTTAGAATGGCACAAAATAAAGTTGTGGCAGTGGGGGTTGTTGTTTTGGCTGTTTAGGGTTCCTTTTAAATATTTGGAGCTTAAGCCCACTTACAGGCTTTTTATTCTGATGCAACACATTTAAGAATTTTTTTCGTTTTGAAACAAGCAGTTGAGTATTTCTAACATAAGTACTTCAACATAGGAAGTAGCATCTGTGTAACACCTTACAAAGCAGGGTAAATAAAAGCTTAAGATGACTGAAAAAGGTTCACCACTTTCTGCAAAATATTCATTTCATTAACCTATTTTACTGGAGTACTTTGAAGAGGTATAAATTAAGAGATCTAACTATTAGAGAAAGGAATAGTCTAAATGTTTGATTGGAAATGGAGATCTAGCTGAACACCTCAGCTGGGGCTACCCAAGTCCTTGAAATTCTGCAAGAAGCTCTCATCCCTGGCTATTATTTCTCAGAGCAAAAAAACTCCTGTTCTCTAACTCATGAAAAAAAAAAAATTCCAGGCCAAGAAAGGAAAGTAATCCATAAATTTTTCACAAAGCAGAGAAGTGTAGCTAGATACAGGCTCCCAGGCTCTAGGTACATTTAATATCTGCTATTCCTCCTCTTGCTCCTTCAGAAGTTGCTTTCACGTGGAGATTAAGACATCTCACATGTTTTTATTAACTAGAGGACTAGGAAGATTAAAGTTCTATTTCCACAAAATATTATCATGACAGTAGGAAAGAGATCCAAAAACACATGACACTATCTTAAATGAGTCTGAATAACTTTTATAGCTTAGGCAAAACTACCTCTGCTTCCCAACAAAAGATTCTTTTATCTGCTACGGAAACCACATCCCTGGAGGCATTTAAAAGGCTAGAGTGGACCAAATACT
The DNA here is from genome assembly GCA_013397245.1 of Thryothorus ludovicianus. NCBI lineage: Eukaryota > Metazoa > Chordata > Aves > Passeriformes > Certhiidae > Thryothorus > Thryothorus ludovicianus. The sequence continues at coordinate 479,135 of VZTB01004171.1, forward strand.
AGAAAAATATATATTGTGAGAAGTAATCATGCATTATCAGAGAATGAGACAGGATGATTTAGGACATCTTTCCTCAGCCATGATTTCCACAATTGCTTTTTACAGATTGATAGCCAAACATAAATAGTTACACAAAATTTGATTCAAACTTCTGAATGCTATTTTTTATTTAATTTGAGAATATGAGAGGTTTAATCACACTACATAGCAGATGCATATTGCTTAACTTCAGAGAGGCAAATTTTATATACAGTCAAGTCAAAATACTTGGAAATTTGACATCTGTTGCCCAGAGACACCTCTCTGGAACACCAGTGCTCTTCCAGCACTGCCATCAGCCAGCAATGAAGTTTGCTCAAGAAGTAAATGCCACAGGAGGAGGCATCTCAAGAAACTGCTCCTACCTTCCACACACCTGCTCGTCTGCAAAGAAAATTTCTTCCTGATCTTAGCAATTCTCTGTCCTCTTAGATGATTGACATCAAACAAACATAGCTTGACCAACCTCTAGCAGATTGAAGCTGAGTTGCACTTCATTGTTCAAAATCCTGCAGGCATAGCAGGAATTTATCTTAACTCTACTGAAGCTTAGAAAATGTGCAAGTATTTTATTGTACTCATTTTCATTCAGACATTTGTCCTCCAAGATAAGATTACTCTTAAAGAAAAACTACACTGAAATATTGAAGTCTTTACCCTCTTGCACATAGAGGGACACTGCACGGGCAAAGAGTAGAAAAATTTTTCTTGAGGTCCACTGCTCACAATTTATTTCCAGCTATAAATTATGTTTATGCCTAGAATTACACAAAATGGATTTAAACCACTGTTTTACTTAGCTGGGCAATTTTGATACATGGTTGATATTTGAAATACAAATCATGTTATCTTTTACTTTCTTGGCTTATGATCACTTAGAGAAATTATCACCACAGGAAGGAAAAAAAAAGCCCAACAAATCCCTAAAGTGTTTTTCAAAGTAAAGGTAGGCCAGGATAAGTACTATTTTTCAAATGTTAAGTTAAAGGCTCCCCTGGTAATAGGTATTAAATCTTCAAAGAGAACTAAAATTCTGTTCCTGGCTCAATTGCTTCATTCATAGCTGCTCTTTCTGGTCTTAATCTTATACAAGGAGCAACTATTCGTGTTATACATCTATATTTGCTACCATCTTATTGATCCAAATCAACCCCAGCCCAATCCTTCTGTACATATCACTCATCTGTATTGTATTTCCCACAAACCATGTTCCAAAACCCAAGGGCATGGAGGGTGCCCTGCAGCACGAGATGCCCACATCCAGTGCGAGGACATCTACCACCCATTTTATCTGAGCAGAGCTGCACCATCACTGCCCCACTGAAGTGCCACGTGTCACACACAGGCAGCAAAGGCAGCCCTCCATTCTGACCAAGAGATGCTGCAGCACATCTTGCAAGTGAACCATGTGAGCTGAAGTGATTATGTGCTGCAGCTGTATGAAAGACCTTCCCCAAATCACACTGCACTCGTGTGCAGGGCACACAACAGCCTTTGCTGACTCTACAAGCAGAAATTCCACCTACCCCAAATAACCTGTTTGCTCCCTTTTAGACAGGAGGCTACCAGAGAGAGACAAGCTTTACATAAGCACCTCAAGCTATTTAAAGCCACATGTTTACTATTTCCAGAACACAATCTGAATGAACTTCATGAGCCAGCACTTAACCTACTTTAGCCAGTGCAGCCCTGACTCACAGGGCAGGCACGCCGGGAGCTTAGTGAGGGACTCTGCATCACTTCTTTATCTTGCACATGCTAAAACAGCAACCTGGGAGAGAGCTCAACAAAAGGGAGCAGCTCCTCCACAACACTAAGCACAGCAAGAACTCAAAGAATCAATAAGAATGCTTCCACATTTACTTTGCTTAAACTTAGTGAGGTCACAGTATGGCTAATTCATAAACCTGTCCCCATTCTAACCATTACAATATCCTCAAAGGGGAAAAACCAGCCATGGCCTGGTAGCTCTCAGACTGCAACCACACATTTTGTTACCCTGGCTTATAGACCTAAATAAAACAATTAGTATTACAGCTCACCCTTGTATCTATTGACAATGGCTTCTACAAACTGGCCCACACAAATCAAGCAAGTGGATGCAGAGATTGCACAACAGAGATCAGGAGTTACCAGGAAAGCCTCTGTAATAAAAGCAGCAACCATCTGACCCAAGTTCAGTTGCAACACTGCTGAAGTGCTCTGTCTGCCCTTTATTTACTGCCCAATCCTTCCACCCTTCAGGGACACATATCCACTCCACACATTCACCTCTGCTTTGTAAATGTTTTTAAACTCCTGTGGAAATCACTACCAACTCGTCCTGATACTTATTCTCACACGTAAGTGATACTAATTTTGCTGTTTTGGACACAGTTGATGTATTTGACTCATTTGCTCACAGTCACTGAGTGTGAGAAGCCCTTGTTACTATATAGAGCCATTACATCACTGCTATCTGCAGCATAAAAGCAACAGTCATAAAGCAATTTTAGCTCCATTTACTTTAAGGATCAAAGTTATCCAAGTGTTTTGCCTATTGAAGAGCTGAAACTTCAAGAAAGTCTAAATCAAGCATTCAGGTGTTGCAGGTGGTGAAGAAATGTTTATAAAAATTAAATGGCTGTGTAGGTTCAAGATATGGGGTTAGAAAAGCTGGTTATCAACAGAAGTAACTCTACCAGTAGTTGTCAAGAGTTTGAAGCACTGATGCACACCCTGAAGCCCCCAAGATGCACACTGGCAGGAAGTATCACATTGCACATTCATTGTTCCTGCATCCCTCAAAGCAGCTGTTCTGGTTGGGCAGGATGCCAGCTGCAGCTTTGGCCTGACCTGGTGTGGCATTTAGGATCTCTCTCAGTACCAAGAAAATCCAGTAGTATAGAATCCAGAGGATTTTAAAGCATTTCTAAGAAAAGTAGCACCCTGTACTAGGAAATTACAACTTCAGTCCTTGAGTTGTTCGACTGTTTAGAGACCCTTAAAAGTCTTTATTGTGCCATCTTATCAGTCTAATGTTAATTAATGCATGAGATGCCCCAGGATTCAACAGCTGAAACTATTACTCATGTGGATAAAGCCAAGTGTTTGGTATTATTAACTATCTAAGCAGACCAAGCACCACTTCACAGAAAACACAAATAGTTTGGGATTTTTAAGTATGATACCAGGATTATTACATTCTGGAACCTCCTGCCACCACATCAGGGGAGGAGTAACACAAGAATGTTGAACACCAGAAAGACTTCAAATTACAGCATGTTGTTTGATCCAAAACAGAATTAAGTCTCACTGTCACAGTAAAACTTGCTTACACACCAAAAAACACGTGCAGCCTCTTGGCTGCTCTTTCCTTGTCGCACTTCGGCATCGACTGACACAACTCACAAAGCAGAACACTGGAAAAAAACTCAGCAGTTTCCACTTGAGCAAAGAAACATTTCTCTCCCCATACTGCAGCTAGCAGTCTAAACAGCACCTTGACTCATTGTGTGGCAGCCTCTGAGGCAGAGGGGATTTGCTGCAGGAGGGCACAAGCCCAGAGAGGCTCTCTGCCACAGGCAGGCAGCTCCAAACATCGGGGTGACGGGATGTCTGCTGCCGTGGAGGAAGGGTGACACTGCCCACTGCAGCCAGCTTCTCATCTGGGTGCCTGTGAACAAACACTCAGCAGGCACAGACACCGTGTTCTGCTGTGCTGCAACTCCTACAGCTCCTCTTGCACACACAGCTGAATGGAGAAAGTGATTCTGAGCCTTCAGGGGCTGAAAACAGCTATCGTATTTTGTTATCTTTTCCTACAGCCTCTTCCACTTGTTTTCACAGCTGCCTCCATGTCCTAGAAGGTCTGATGTTTCACAAGTTTGTATTTTGAGCTTCTAGTCCAGAAAAAGATCCTTCCAGAATTTAGCACAATGTGAGAGCTATGCAGGGGTGTACAGCAATCTGCCTGAACACTTCAATCCCTTTCTACATACATGAATCACTCACTTTACTGGATATTAATGTAGCATCTCCCATGAGAATTGAAGATATGACACATTCCTTCCCAAGAGGGCATGAAAACCTAAACCAGAGGGGAGTGCACTGAAGTGTGAAGGTCTGTGGAAGAATAAAACAAAGTCTAAGTACACAGAAATAAACAGCCTTTGGTATTCAGAGCTGCCCAATTTCTTTACCTCTTCTAAATAAAAGCACAAATCAGAAGATTAAAGATGCAACAGTGGAAGGAGCAAGACATGAACAAGGACAGAAATTAAGAACAGGCGTGGATAAATCAATAATGTGAATTTTCTCATCAATGGATTTTGAACTTAAAAAGCAATGACAATAGAAACCTTGCCTTCAAAATTAGACTTCTGATTTTCCAGCACTAATATTTATCACATTATTAGGGACTGAAACAGCAACCAACAAGTACATTTTTAGAACTCAACTAGAAAAAAACAAACAGTTCAGTAATGAAAAAAAGCCCAAAACAAACAAGCAACACCAAAACAAAAACAAGAAAATAACATACATCAAACAAAAAAACACTTTTCATCCCCTTCTGCCTCTAAATCTTCACCCAACCACAGCTATTCAAGATCTTCATTCAGATGTAACAGCCCTTGCTTAAAGCTAAGGTAAATAAATCATTCAGTGCTGATAAATACTGGTTTGAGAGAATTCCTTCCTGAGAAGCCTTCTCCAACTTTACCAGGTATTCATGTCAACCTCTCAGGACACCAGAGCATTGGCAGAAATGTCTGCAGCCCCAAAACTTCCATCTTCAAGCAGCTGTGGCTCCAGTATACCACCTTCAGATCTAGCATAAATCACATTTGACCCACGTTAAGTTCTCCACAAGCACTATTACCTAACTGCTGACCTGGTTTTGGGAAGCTACTTGCTAAGTTGAGCTTTTTAGGAAGATTTGAGAACATCAAAATATTTGCAGTAAAGCTTAAAACAAAAATCTTTAAAAGTGCTTGTTTTCAGAGGTCTTTCATAAACTGACTTGAAAGTGAATTTGAAATCACAGAAAAAGTATTTCTGGAAACAATAAGGAGCCATCAAATTACATGAAAGGAAGGTTTTACTGAACTTTCCCTAATGGTAGCCCTGATCTTCACTGAGCTCAATGCAGATATGGGACACCTTGTATGACACTTCAAAACAAGCCTTCTGTAGTATTAGCTCACAATATTCTGCACAGCAATAATTTCATTTAAGACCACAATATATAAGTTTCAAAGCCTATACATCTGCCAGGATTTGGGGCATGCAGAGAAGGTAAGATATGAAGACTTGTAACAATAAAATGGGTAAGCAAGCTGACATTCTAAAAAAAAAAACAAAAAAACCTGGTATTTCTTGGAAACTTAATTCAATTTTTACTTCAAATGTTTCCAGTACTTGCCTAGTTTTTAAACAGATGTTTTCATTAAGGTTTACAATGTTTGGAAATTGATGTATTTCCAAGCTATAGCTTGTGCCTTTGATTAAATACACAGTAGCATCTTAATAGGAAGATTCTATGAAATAGCTGGAAAGAAAACGTCAGGCCTTGACACTGCAGAATAAACTGCTCATCATGAAATCATCACTTCGAAATAGCCTTACAGGAAAAAGTAGTCAAGATTGGCTAAATATTAGTGTCATATGCAATTCTGCAGCAAATCTAAACAGTCAAAAAGCCTCCTATAGACATGGGCTATAACAGGTTTCCTCACTGCTGTATGGATTATTTAAAATGCCTAAGATCTGAGCAACTGAAGCCATTCAGCAGCCTCAAATATTGCATCTCACCTCCAGAGCATGAGGAATGCAAGCATCGAGTCAAGCCAAAAAAGGGGCAGGTTTTAAATTTTCCATAAAGAAACCTGCACTAGACCACACAGGCAGTTGAAAGGCAAATCCAATAATACTTCTGGTCTAGATTAGCAAACTAATCCCAGCAGTGATTAACACAGAGAAACAGGTAAAATCTGATTAGCTAACTAGTAAACTTGTGTCTTAGCCAAAACTCAGAACACTGTCTAGTCATACCTAGAACAGAACAGGTTACCAACCTGGTAACTTACTAAACAGATTGTTCTATCCCCACAACTTCACCAAAAATAGTGAATTTTTAAAGAGAGGAAACTCTTCTAAGATATAAGGAATTTGTTTTACAAAAGTACAAGGCAAGGACAGTTGTCATCACAGAGACTTCTAGCCAAGTGGATATAAATTAGTTAGCATCAGACAGTTGCAGTATCTATCTTACTGGTATTTTTCCCCTGGATTTTGATGTAAAGCCTGCTAATACTGGGGTACCACAAACTGCATGTTTCAGCCAACACTGTTCCTATCCAGCTTTACTTGTGCACAGTGCATCACATACAGAGACACTGGTGCATAACTGAGTCTCTTCCTTAGAATTTCACTGCTACTTTTGCTAACTGTCTCCTCACCACTAGTCCTAACAGATCTACCACACAAACCTCCAAGCCTGCTATCAACTGAAGGCAGTAGGGTTATATTCACAAACACAAAGTGTTTTCTGACCATAATGTTAGACTGTTTTACATTTCAAACTGTAGCACTCAACTCTGCAGACGAACAAGCTCCAAAAATGTGAGCTGTGTAACATGCATTTGTATTACATGCAAAGTATAGGCATGAACTGAAGTTTTCTAGTTCTTGAATCAGCACCTCTACTCTCATGAGGAAAGTAGAATTCTAAATAAAATTCTGGAGTAAAACACCTCTCCATTGAGCTAGAGCACCTGTAGTTGCCATATTAGAATACTATCTCTAACTGCTAATTAGCAGCTTCTTTAGTTAATCCATTTATACAGGAGTTTGTTTGCTCTTATTTAGCTTTATGGAATTACTCAAACGAAGGGGAGGCTTAATCAAACAGATTTTCACTATGATTAGTCAGAAATCATTGCATTTGGGAACACGGTGGTATAAATTTTTTGCTACCATGTCTATTCCTTTCCCCATGGCTTCCTTGCTTTTCAAAAAGCAAGCCATTTTTCTGGGGCCTCTGCTTTAAGCATCTTTTCAGGGCTCTCACCATTCTCTATCAAGTAGACTGGACTTCAAGAACTGGGTTTCACAAGCAAGATACAAGTTGCTTTAGGGTGTAGAGCAAGCAACCTGCTCTCCTGCCAAAGGCGACAGACACAGGGCACAAGCAAATCTGCAACAACTACAAATCAGTGCCGCTGCTCTAGAATCAGCCTTTCTGCAAGAGCTCCCTTCCCACACTGAGGAAAGTAAAATCTCACCCGTGTCATTTTAAAAAAGTCTAACGATGGCCTGTTCCATCGTACATCCTCCTCCCGTCTGCGCTTCAGCCGGCTTTTCTTTTCGTTCAGGACGCAGGGCTGCGAGCGGCACCTGAGCAGGCCCTGCCGCCGGCTGAGCTCGGGTGTGGAGGTGGGAGTGCTGTTGGCTGAAGGCAAGAGATTCCCTGTCTCGGTGATGTGCTCCTGGGAGAGGGAGAGGCGGCGCCTTGGGTTAAAGTCACAAGGGCCTCCGGAATTCCAGCGGGTGCTGGAGCTCGTGCTGCCCTCGCTGCTGTCCACAAACCCGCTGCTGGCAGAGGAAGGCCTGGGCACCGGGGACGTGTTGAAGCTGGTGACGGTGAAGACGTTGTTCAGGGACAGGATGTTCTGTGGCAGGCTGATGCTTGTGCTTCTCTGCAAGGTGGCACTTCCGTGGCTGTTGCAGCGCTGCAGGGTCGCGCTGCCGCCGCTGTTGCAGCGTCTCTTTGACACAGGAGTCCAGACCTTGGAGCTGCCGGGCTTCCAGGGCGAGCGGCAGCGCGCCAGCTCGTCCGGCTCCGACAGCGAGCGGCAGTGGCGCTTGGTGGGCGGCGCCAGGGGCTGGCCCGAGTTCTCGTTGAGGTTTAGCTCGCTGATCCATCCTGACACCATGGACGTGTTGGAGGAGTCCTGCTGCCACGGCACACTGCCATTGCTGGCGGCGCTGGCGCTGAACGGGCACACCGGGAAAGGGTAGGCTGAGCTCCTGGTTGTGTCGGGCTGGATTGGGTAAGCCCCATTTAAAGCTTTCCAAGGACTGTCTTCTGAAAGCAAAAAGAGAGACGGGTGAACGATGAAAAGGGCAATTTGTTTTAAACTTAAATTTTATGTGCCACCAAAATTATCTTTAGAAGGATAAGCCATAAATATCCAGCTCTTAATCAAAATTTCACAATTAAAACAAAAAGTAGAAAATTCAAAAAACACAAAGATAAGCCATAAATACCCAGCTCTTAATCAAAATTTCACAATTAAAACAAAAAGTAGAAAATTCAAAAAACACAAAGACCAAAGCATTTAATCAGGAACTTATCCAGGCATTCCTATATACATATATGTACCTTGTTAATACTTTGGCCTTTATACTGAATAACTGCAATATGTTTTTTTCAGTGAGCCACAGGGACAGCTTCCTAGTGCACAGCACATAGCACAATTAAATCATGTAACGCTGAAAAACCTCAGGTACAACCAAAACAGATTAACAATGTGAGAAGCCATGAGGGATTTTTTTTTTTTTAAATTCAAGAGCAGGACAATCTCTCCACACTGTTGTTCTTCATTTAGCTCTTACACTTTTCTATTAAGAACACCTTATTAAAGAAAACTTGCAAAGGGTGTTCACACTCTCAGGTCTGAAAACCTTTACTTAAAATTAGAAACAGTAACAAGTTAAAATCAGACTGTTGCCTTCCCCCCCCTTACACTCTGAATATCAGAAAAAAACCCCACATCTTAATTTAATGTATAAAATAAAGTCTCCCTTAAGAACCTCCTGCAAGTTTTACTGTGAATGCAGACACAGTACACAACTTCTCATCTGAAGTGGTAACGCTGGGTTAAAAGCAGTCTGCCAGTGCAGCCTCTCACTCTTTTGTGAAGCATTTCTTTGAGAACATTCTGCACATTTTACAGCTGTTCCTCCACATTATACAATGAAGTGTAAGAAGAACTACAGCAGACTTTGGATTTGCAAATTGAAAAGCAGCAAAACTGTTGGCCAGCTAACAGTGCTTCATGCTTGGTTAGAAAATTTGCTAATTTAAACCAATTAGCCAAGTAAGTTTCACTTATCCTGGCTTTAAAGAAAGAACATTTTAAATACCCATTTTTTCCCATACACCTATTTTCAGAACCTAGATAGAGCCTAAACACTGAATACTGATATATTTTTATGGTTGACTTTCTAAACTAAGTTTTAGAGGAATCAACAACTAAAAGATTTGCTGACTAGCTTTAAAAGTTGCACCCCAAATAGTTGTGCATGTTCCATGTCCAAAGTATGTCATGGATTATCCTGTTTATTTGGATCTTATTTAAAGAACACGCTATTGTCTCAAAATCATTTAACTGTGCAGACAGCTGGCCTATTCAAACATGTTTTATTAGAATTCCTCTGTCCTTCCTCCTCCATTCTTTCAGATGGGTACAACCACATACTGTGCTTTGCCTTAAGCATGCAAGCTCTTCAAGGCAGGGACTATCCATAATTCAATGCAAGTAAAAGAGCCAACACAATGGGATCCAGCTAATGTTTGAAACTCATAGCATCTACTAAGGACAATTTCCTAGCTAGGACTCACCTGATTTTTTAAAAATCCTTAGGAAGCTTTCTTCCAGGCTAGGAGGCTTATTTAAAAGTTCAATGTAAAAAAAATAAAAATTCAAGAGTTGAACCTGTTTTAATTGTTTATATGGCAGAAACAGCTAATCATTTAGTCTGCAAAACACCTCTAAAATCAGAGTCCAACCATTAACTCTGCCAAGTCTGCCACTAAAGCATGTCCCAAGTGCCACATTCACATGTCTTCTAAAATCCTGCAGGGATGGGGACTCCACCACTGCTCTGGGCAGCCAGTTTCAATACTCGATAACCCTTCCAGTGAAGAATTTTTTCCTAACATCCAATCCATGCCTTCCTCAGTGCAATTTGAGGCCATTGCCTCTTGTCCTGTCAGCTGCTGCTTGGAGAAGCCTCTCCCTCCTGCACAAGACAGGATCCCCTTAGTAGAGCAGGAGATCAGGTTGGTTGAGCAGGATCTGCTTTTCATAAAGCCCACACTGACAGGTCTGCAGTTCCCAGATCCTTCTTCAGGCCCTTCTGGTATATGGGTGTCACATTTGGTGACCCCCAGCCCCTGGGACCTCCCCAGGGAGCCAGGACTGCTGGTAAATGACAGTGGCTCAGTGAGCCCATCCATGAACTCCCTCAGTCCCCCTGGGTGGATCCCATCCAGCCCCACAGACCTGTGTGGGTCTAAGTGATGGAGCAGATCCCTGACCATTTCCCCTTGGATTATGGGGGTTTCATTCTGCTCCCCATCCCTGCCTTCCACCTCAAGGGGCTGAATACCTAAGCAACAACTGATAAAGACTGAGGCAAAGAAGGCATTAAGCAGCTCAGCTTTTCATCATCCTTTGTCCCAATATTCCTCCTTGCATCCAGTAAAGAATGGAGATTGTCCACAGCCCCCCTTTTGTTGCTGATGCATATATAGAAACACTTATTGTTTTTTATGGCAGTAGTCAGATTAGGTTCTTGTTGGACTCTGGTCCTTCTAATTTTCTCCCTGCATAACCTGACAACATCCTCATAAGTCCTCCTGATTTGCCTTCCTCTCCCTCCAAAGGTCAACTCCTGGCGTTTATTTTAGCCTTGAGCTCCAGCCAAAGCTCTTCTGTTCAAGCAGGCCACTCTTCTTCCCCACTGGCTCATCTTCCAGCACGTGGGATAGCCTGCTCCTGCACCTTTAACATTTCCTTTGTAAAGCACACCCAACCTTCCTGGACTCCTGTCATTCAGGACTGCCTCCCAAGGGATTCTGCCAACCAGCCTCCCATACAGGCTGAAGTCTGCCCTTCAGAACTCCAAGGTAGAAGTTCTCTTAACCCCTGTTTTCTTCTTTCTCCAAGGACCAAAAACCCCAGTCTCTGTACCCAAGGTAGCTTCTGACCACCATCACCAGCCCTTCCCTGTTTAAAACCAGCAGGGTATCTCCCCTGACTGAGCTCACTCATCAGCTGCCTCAGGGAGTTTCCTTCCACACAGTCCAGGAACCTCCTAGACTCTTTCCCCTCTGCTGCACTGCATTTCCAGCAGACACCTGGTAAGTTGCAGTTCCCCACAACAACAAGGACTAGCAATTGTAAGGCTTCTCCCAGCTGCTTACAGAGTATTTTGTCTGCCTCCCTTTATCCTGGCTGGGTGTCTGTAACAGAACTCCCAAAAGGATACCTGCCTGGTTGGTAATGCTATTTGAGACAAAGCATCATTTGCCTTTGAAACCTCTCACAAACCAAGATTCATGTTTTATGAGGAATCCCACTGAGCAAATTGAAGTTCTCCATGCTCAGAGAAAACACAACATGCAAAATTTCAAGTCCACCCCTTAAGGCAGTACAAAGTTCACATATCAATAACAGGAACGTTTGTTTTCACTAGATAAAATTTATTCTAATATGACCAAGGGGGAATAAAAGCAAATAACACTTCCATGAGGGCACTGGACTTCAACTTATGGTTTGTATCATGCTGGATGGTCTGTGTGGCAAAGAATATAAGGTATATAAAGATTTCTACTAGCTGAGGAATCTGAAGATATTTAACATGAAAAACAGCATTAGTGTGCTTCTGTACACCAAGGCAGATATTGGAAAAAAAAAAGTGCTACAAGGGCTTTTTACTATGCAAAGCAGATCACAAGTACAAAACTAACAACCAGCTATTCCCAGTATTGTTCAAAGACCAGCTTAAACCAGCAGGCTCTACAGCAGCATGCTCCATCCCCCTCACCTTATTTACAAAAGAAAGGCTGCTTGCTATACCAATTACCTCAGTAAAACACAGCTAAGGTTTCTGAAGAACTTACCATTGATTTCGAAAGGGAACAAGCTGCCACTTTTGTTCAGCTTCTCAGATGAGTACTGAAATCAATCAGAAAAAGAAAGTTTTAACTATGGAAGGAGTCAGCATTCACTTCAAGGAAACTGCATGCAGTTTTTAATTTTCCTATATGTGCACTTAACAATGCCTTAAAAAAGATGGGGTTTTCCAATGTAACTTGAAGAAATCCCTAAACAGCTGATCTTTATAAATAAGCTTCTGGCACCTAATTATTTCTAATGTTTTCTGATATATTGCTAAGTACCAAACTGTTTCAAGAGTTACCACATGAGCCCGTATGAATAAACTGGAAAATAAAGAGAGATAATTCATCCTTAATGAAAAAGCTTTGATCCAATTCTCATTTCAGTAGAGAGGAAATTACAATGTGGCAGTTGGGTTTCCATTTTCAATCTTACAGCTAGAAGGCAAAACACTTCATCTTCAACTAGGGGACAAGAATCTAAATTAAATATATAGGATCTTGAAGTTCACCACCATGAATACTGTTCCAATTAGGCTTTATTAGTATTTTACATTTTCTTATAAACAATGCAATTTTTTAAAATTTATGTCTTCAAAGTAGAAAAGCCATTGAAAAATATCTTTTCTATCATCAAAACATCTTTAAGCAGACTACTTTTTAAATCTCAGCTTATTGGTGGGAAACAACATAATAGCCATGCTATGCTTAAAACAGTTTTTTGTAAAGGCCTTCAATTAAGCTTCATCAGTAACATCTGCACAGTAAGACAAGTTTGTAACTAATTTACCTAAAAAATATTACTACAAAGGCATTCTTAATGGTGTAGATTTCTCAGACAAAGCACAGAGCTTGCAATCCAGCCTCCTATAAGGGAGCTATAAATAAGTGGCTCATAGCTCCATCAGCCCAAGGGTCATTATTCACTCCCCCACCACCACCTCAGGATGGAGAGGAAGATTGCTTTAAAAAAGCAACACACTTTATGTGAACATTGTTCTTTGTGTATAGCCAAAGAAGATACCATTGTACATACACTTCCTTTCCAGATACAAAGTCAATTTTTAAACAAACATCCTTGGGCTACAAAGCTTTTTCTATTTTTTTTTTTCTGTACAGCAGCACACAGTGCTAGTGACAACTTTATATCCTTGAGCCTCACAGAGACAAACACTGAGCTGTGGTAATGTTCCCTTGGTGTTATTGTTCCACAGGTAGGAAATAACAGAACAGATGAAAGGATAGGACAGCAACGAGAATTTTAATCTTATTTTTTATCAGCATCTGCATGAGATAAACCATTTCATTTTCACTTCGTAAATGCATCTATAGATGCATTTATAACCTCCTTTTAAAGAGGTTATTTTAAGTAAACAGCAGAACCTCAAATTTAAATCTCCACTGGATCTGCTGTTAATTAGTCCAATTTAAACTATTTGAAGTCTGCAACTTGCCAGTTCTATATAATTCACATTTAAAAAGTCAGTATCCATCATTTACTTTAATCAGCTTCATGTGAAACACAGAAGCACAATAAGGTAACAGTAGTTACATTTCAGCTGTCCCTGAAGGGGAAACGAACAAATTAGAAACTTAAAGATAAGGTCTTCCAACAAATTCTTCCTCTCCAGCATTCCCCAAATGAAAGGCAGTACCAACATATATCAGACAGCAGCTACAGAAAATGTGTTTTTGCAACAAAACTCTGTGTCAAAAACTCTTACAGCTGATTTATCCTGAGTCAGATGAAAAGGGCAGCAAGATGAGTTAATATGAGCATAATAGTTAGGGATGTTTGAAAGACAATTTATTCACACAGGCCAAAATACTCAGTGCTTATAAGGAAAAGAACCTCAAGGACAATCCTACATGGCAGTTGATACTTAAGTTTTTACAGTTTTCAGCCAAATGCATCTTTAACAAGGTTCTCTTCATGAACGTCCAAGTTATTTGATTACCTGTCCTTTTACCACCTTAAAAAGCCTTATCCATGAGGTAGAGACTAAACTACTTTATCTTTGACAGCTGCAGAGCACTGAAAGCATCTTTCAGGGGGACCATGGAAAAAGCAGGATTGCATACACACAGAATATTTGTCCTCCAGAGAAGTGCAGTGGTCTCTAACTCAGACAATAACCTTGTCCTTACAACCATTTCTGACCAGGCTCTGGAGAAGTCAGTGCTCGCTTCCATGACAAAGCAAACTATTTCCTCTGCAACCTGGGACAGTTTACACAGAATCCCTCTAAGTCAAAAAAAAATTCTTTGCAGATTCAGACCAGAAATGGTAAGAACATGCCATGTGACATCACATGCTGAAAGGGAGAGTAAGCTGCACCATTTCCAGCAAAATCTCAAGGCACTGAAATAAGGGTTGAGTGAGTAAGAGGACAGTGAGTAACAAATCTCCTTTACAATGTATGATTGGCTTTTTATAAATTAAATAAAAATATAAATGAAACAAATGTCTGCTGGTGTATTTCAACCACATCTGGAAGCCCAAACTTAAGACCCTGTCAGGCTGTAAATTCTTTATAGGAGGGAGGATTTTTTTTATCTACACAGCACATGGCTCAAGTCCCCACTGGATATGACTTGAACAGGGCACTGAACCAATTTATCAGCTCTCCTGGGCTGGCCACACTGCCCTCTCCCACTCATTCCCTTTGTGCTATGATCTACCTGGAGCTTCCTCAATCAACACTTTATTTGGTGATTATGCTTGAAAAGAGCTTGCAATCACTAAGAACCTTGACAAGGAAGCCTGCTACCCTCTGTGTCAAGGAAATCTTCCTTAGAACAAGGCCAAGTTATTCAACAAGGTCATTTTCCTGAAGAGGAAACACATCCATCTTGCAACTACTGCCTTTTGAATAGATGTTAAAACATCCACCAAGATCTCATGCCTCTGGAGATTTTATTAGGGAAATAATGGCATATTTTAAGATAGACATGCAAACAATGAACCTACAAGTTTCACCTGAGGTTAGAATTGTTCGCTTCATGCCAAGAAATGGATCTACTTTGAAGTGCTTGTACACAAATAGAATCTCTTTTGAGCATCTGGAAAGACTATGTTCAAAAGGAAAGGAAATGTGTGGTACAACATTTAGGACAGTTCTGCAAGTTTCAGGTGGATTTCTGAATCTAAACAGCTGTTCTTTCATTAAAATACTCACTCAAAAAGACACCTAGTCTGACCTAAGTGAAAGAACTGTGCAAGTGAGGCTGACAATTATAATTTACATCACTAATTTTAAGTGTTCTTTGCTAGCAGAAGCCAACAGCAACAAAAATAACTCTGGCTATTCTTCTACACTCCAATGTACTGCATTAAGGACTTCACAGCCTGTGCTATCCCTCCTCATTATTCTCAGAATGACAACTTCATCTTCATACTTTTAAAATTAATGGCTTTCATTTCAAGGCATTTTTTCCAGTTTCCAAGTGTATTTGAGTTCCTCCAATTTATCAGCATCCTTTCCAAACCACAGGGAAGCCATTGTTTATCATTCAAATACAAATTTAACCACTACCATACAGATGTGACTCAGTTTGAATAGGCTATGCCAGACCTCCATTTCTCTACCAAATATCCTCCAAATATGACTGGATATGAAATAGTGAGGAGGAACACTTTGAGCTTTTCTCAGGATGTAAAAAAGTGATTAAGTCAAGTAGTCTGACCAGTACTTTTTCCTCTGAGGAAGTCAGTCTAATTCTACATCTTTCAACATAAATAAGCCTCAAAAATTAAAAATAACAAAACCCCACATGCCTGGAAGGGGTTTTACAGTAGAACTTGTTTCTTTCACAAATCCTTGACTGGCAGTGCTCATGTTTCCTTCTTAATACCACACCTTGAAGTCTTACAGCTCACATGCTTCACAAACCAATGTGAGATTCTATACAAGAATATGAAAAAGGTACAAGTTTGGTCAGAATATACAAAAAAATCCAAGACTTTTGAGCTCTATGAAAAATCTGAGTTCAAGGGAATAGAGATCAACTATTTGATTTAGTGTTGCTGTCAACCCATGAAAGCCACAATGTGCTCACAGAACTCCTCACCTCTTTTGTGAGGTAGAGTTGAGCAACCAGGGACACTATCTTGTGAGCTACAGTACTGAAATTGAGGAAAAAAAATTTGGTATAACCTTCCTGCTTCTACAGCAGGTCACTCAGTCCTTTTCCTGAAGGCAGGTGCAGGACAAGGCTGTACAACATAACTGAGCATGAATTACACCAGCTTGGAAAATTAGCATGTCATTTAAGAGAGCAGTAAAAAGCTGCAGCCAGTATTTTACAACATAAAAGAGAGGTACTTGGTCACCATGCAGCTTACACAAATGAAAAAGTGTACTATGTGCTATCCATGTTGTCTTTGTGCCCAGTTCGGCTCACAGTAAATAGCTTTGAAAGAGCTATTCTCTTTTCTTTTATAACCCTCATTCATGAGCTGTATGACAGAATAGCTTTTCCCCAGCTATTTTATCTACTTGTGCCAAGACACTCGTGCAGATGCACTGCAAAAGGTATCACAAAACTGATAAGGTTTAACTACATTAACCCAGGCAGGAAAAGTTGGTCTTAATCCTCAATCGGCTCACAAAGAGGTTCACCACATGGTGACACAGAACTTTGTGCCAGACCAAGCAACAAAAGGTGCAGGCAAGATCACTTCAGAACTGCTCCAAACTGCTGCTGCTATTAGAAGAAACTACAGCATTAACCTGAACTTCTTGCCAAAAAGCCTGAATCTGCTAGCAGTGATACCAGACCATCACCAGCAGTCTTTTACTCTTAGTGAAATTGAGCAATTGCCTTCAACAGTGGAAAAAGCATTCTTTTTATCATCTTAGGCTCACATTTTAGTCAGTAAGTCATTATTTGCTTCCATGAATCCTTTTTAGCAGGGAGCAGCCTACTTGCACACTTGTATTCACACTTGCTTCTCTGTTTCCACACCTCACTATGCAATTTCCACACTTTTTCAGGGTGCCATTGTGTACAAACAGAACCTGTTCCTGTCCTCAGAACCTATTTTCTGTAAGAACTAAAGCACTTACAGACCCATTTACTTGACAGATAAAAGGAGGAGAGGAACAGGAGAAGGGTGAGGACGAAACAACTGATGAGACATCACGCGCCATTTTCCGCTCCACTTGTTCTTTTTCATGCTTTATTGTAAGTCCAGATAAGGACAGGAATAAAAAACAACCAACCTACAACACAGCATGCCAACACACTGCTGTACAGACTCCACACAGGGTAAAAGCAGTAGTATGTTCTTCTCTGCTATTGGAATTCTGTGGTCCAAAACCTACAGTGACTATTGGTAAAAAGACTAGAAATTGCAAGGTGCTGCTACACGTTTGTGACTAAACATTGCTACTGGTAATAAGTCATTACTGGCTCTCAATTAGGCCCCAGAGTTTAGTTACACAGGATGACTCTGCCAGTTCACAGATACAGAGCAGATTCTCCTACAAACCACGTGTCCCAAGTGCTTCATCAAACCAGATAAAATAAATGCAAGCTAAGTACACACTACTCCTCAGAGTCAATATCATTTCAACACCTTAAATCTGCCTTTCAAGAATAGTGTATTATTTAAAGGGAAGGTGAAAGAAAAGTAAAATCAATTACTGGAAGAACTCTAAATGGACCTGCTACAGTTTTGAAAATGAAACTGCTTGATTAATGTCTACTGTTAGATATCCTTACTATGAGATATGAGAATTGCAGGTGCTTGTGCATCACCACATTCAACGCATGCTTCACCTCCTTTGGGCTCATAAAGTAAGGAAGGAAGCAGTTCAGTTGTTTAAGTAGGTTACAACACAGAGAACTTTGAAGTAACTGACACACCTCAGGTCCAATATCTGATTATTTTAAAAAGTAACAGAACTAGAATTAAAACAACACCTGGACATTTAGTCAAATTTAGCTTTTTTTGTGTCCCACTAGAACATTGAAGTTTGACCAACAGAAGGATGCCGCTGTAATTAAAGTCAGTAAAACCAAATTAGTGCATTCCATACAGAACATGGTTTCAGGGTTCTCAGGAAAGCACCTAAAACTGACTGCTTTGCATTACTCACTCTGGAGTAGGTATTTCATTCATAGATGTGAAGAGAATAGATTCCTTCACGCCTGAATTGCATGTCTGAACCACAAAATGTACCCAGAGATTAAACCAGCAAGAATAACACCATCAACTACCAAGTTTTTCAGAACACCAGGCATCTGAGACACTGAAAAATCAAGGATCCACTCTACCAGCATCAACAAGAGTCCAGTAGTAACCTGATTTTTAGATTAACTGTATTTATTTGATGACCTGTTCTCCTTCTGCCCAGTGCTGATAGTTACCTACATGGCAGTCAGGGATTTTTATAAGTAAATACTCTTGTCAGATATAGATATCAAGCACCTGGTCTATATGGGGTGAATAAAACTTCACTCCATACAAAAACATGTGCATTTTGCTAGTAAAAAAGGAAACCTGAGAAGCTTGGATAATCCTTTTCAGTACTTAGAACACTATTTCATGAAAAGAACTGGATTTTTGCTATGTAAAATGAAGTAGCAAGGTTAAAAAGATTATTAAAGCAAAAAACCATCACTTCAAAAGAGGACTAAACACTGAAGATCCACTTTTTCTTCCCCTTACAACTCTCACCCAACCTTGCAAAGCAGTCCTAACTTAAAGAGCTGAATTCTGGCTGATCTGCATTCTTAAATTAGTTATGCAGTTGTGAGTTGCTTGGCATTTCACATTTATTTCATGTTGTTTTGGTAGATCCTTACCAGATTAATATTGTATGTTTTACAGGTCAGATCATCCAAGCTCTGGTTCTGCAGCTTTTCTGTTATTAGTGTTACCATGGTAGTTGTTCCTTTTCCACTGCTCACACAAGTGTTGGAGGCTCTTTAGTTTCTTCTTTCAGTACTCATGAGCCATTTCTGTTTTGGTCTAAAATCTTGAGACTTATGCTTCCATCTTACTGCCAAAGTTTATTTCCAAATGCTGTCAGTGTATCATGTCTGGTTTCCTGTAAAATAGGATTAGAAAAAAGGAAAAAGTCAGAAAAATTCTTGCATATATCATAATTAGTATTGTAGTAACACAACTCTTATTTGGACTATTCCTCCATGCAAATATATCACTTTGTGACCAGTGCTGGTGGCCT
This sequence comes from Thryothorus ludovicianus, assembly GCA_013397245.1. Lineage (NCBI taxonomy): Eukaryota > Metazoa > Chordata > Aves > Passeriformes > Certhiidae > Thryothorus > Thryothorus ludovicianus. Next base: position 498,260 of record VZTB01004171.1, read on the forward strand.
GGCATAGAGATTACACATCTCTGCTCATGAAAGAATACTCCTGTTTGAGGTTTCACTGATTAAAATTTTGGGAAGATGAGACTCATTAATGGTGAAGGTAAGAGTATTATTTGGCTGTTTCCTGCAACCAAACTGCTTCTGCCTAGGTGTTTAATCCAAGGCAGAGGGAAAGCTTTCCCTCATTTAAACTGCTGAAGCCTAAGCCAGGTATATTAGAACAGCATAAGGCACAGGCACTCACCCTCCACACTGTTCTGCACCTGTAACAGTGTTTGTTAAAGCATTCTACCAGATTTTTTCATCACTAATCTCTTCTTAAAAAGAAAAGTGAAGCAGTGGGTAACAAACACTATACTCACTTCCCAAACCCTCAGCTACTTTTAACATCTTGCCCTGCGTTTTTTTCAGCTTTATCTTTACAGGTTACATAATTGTTCCCTGGCAGCAAACACCAGATCTAGCAACCAGGACAGATTCCCATACACATAAAAGCATGACAGACAATAGCTTTGATATCTTTATTCTGTGAGCAGTCATCTAAATCAAAAGCACTAGGTTCATCAGCCACCTCTTTTTATCCTAAACATCCTCTACATATTTTCCTTCTCTCTGGTGACCTGTATAATTCATGATGATTTAAGTTGGCCAAGCATATTCAGGGACCACTTATGGAATATAAAGTGAAAAGAGATCTTCATAGAGGTATTTCCAAATTTAAACATGAAGCATTGGGAAGGAACATTGATGTTACTAGGATCACGTTTTCGTATATTTTCTATTTTTAACATCTACAGTATAAAAATGGCAGAAAATTATTTTCAAATAATGTTTCCATAAAAATATTGCCTCTTCTACACTACTAACGAGCTGTTTAAATAATCTTTAGTAAGGAAAAAAAGCAACTTGAGGCTATGAGTCAAGTTAAACCCACTTAAAACTAAGATATTAATAGTAGCAATGGGGACGTTAGACTATCTTTTAAACCTGTTGCCTTTAAGTACATCCTTAAATATGATTTTCATGTGCTAACCATGCACTATTTCACCTTCACAGCAGTCTGTTACACACCAGCCTCCCTCAGCCTGAGAGCTGTCCCATAAATATAGCTTCTGCACAACTTTTGGCCTTGCTCTTATTTTTTTTTTTTTTTGCTCTAAGATAGAATACTTAGAAATGCTCTTGCACCGCAAATAATGCCACACAGATAGTTGGAAATTCAACTGGTCTGTTTTAACTTCATGAGTCCTATGTTTCATGAAAGCACACAACTTTAAATATTTACATTTTGTTCTGAAATGACACCAGGTCAAATATTAAAAAACTCAAGTTCATACACTCGCTGGTAAAGGTGGCACTGTTCAGTGTGAGCAGTCAAAGCAAGTGCGGTTCATGAAATACTGGAGCCAAGTTTGAGGGCAAGCATGTGAACACTGCAGTATCCAGAGCAGCACAATCAAACACTGCTGTGTCCCTTTTAAACCTGGTGGAGTTCAAAGTAAACCTGGAAATCCGGAATAGAAGCCACAAGAAAGGCTGACTGGAGGTCAGATGTTGCTCCTTTACAGATTGAAAACACACTGAAGAGCTTCATAACTGCTGCAGAGACTTTCAGATCTGTGTCAAGGATGAATGTTTCCACTAGCGAGAGGCTACTACTAAGGACCAGCTGAAAAGTTCACCACATGTTTAGTTTCTTATCTGGCCCTTCCAGATAGAAGTATTTGTGGGTTTTTATCTCCCTTAACGAAAAAAAAAAAATCAAAATCCAATAAAACTAATCTGTAATTAGTTAATTGCGGTTATATTTTGCTTAGTACTTCAAATCCTCAAATGTTTCACTGAAGTTTTAAGTCAGCTTAATATAAGGTAAAATAAAGAGACTAGACAGAATGACATTAGACTTAAGTTAATGAACCAATTGAATCAAAGGATAAAGGGAAAGCAAATGAAATCACAGAAGCACAGCACTTTCAGAATCATGCTGAATTGTAGTTATCCACATTCATAAATCCTACCAGCCACCAAAAGGAATATTCAGGCACTGCAACCATTCAGGCCCTTTCTGTCAACATGGAACCGAATCAGTTCTGAAACACAGGCAATGTGGAAACCCCCCCACCCAAAAGTTTCATTTTAGCAGCTCACACAAGAATAATTTCTCAAATGGAGATGTGCTGCATTGACAAAGATTTTATTTTTAAGTATAGGGCAGGGATGAAAAGGGGCTCTTAAGCCAAAAAGCCTTCATCTATCTGCTCCCACTTTCTCCTGCTCTCCATCACGAATAAATTCCATTTCTCAATATGAAGCATAACCCTGATAGCAAGGGTTGTAGTTCAGATCAGAAGCACACTTTACAAGTCAATTCCCTTCTCACCTTTCTTAAATGTGCTTGATCAGTACATGGGTATTAACTGTTTTACACCAGAAATCTGTTCCCACTGGGCAGTCCACTCACTTAATCAATGTTAAATGGTCACCACCACACTCCTTCCACTGAAGTGTCACCATCACACTCCCAGCACTGAAAGCCATTCTAGGCTGCAGTTGGGTGTACCTCAGCTGCCATCACAACTGCCAACACATTCCCTTCTCTGGCTATTTGTGGCCCACAGCAGTGTGCCAGCACAAGTGTTTCTGCTCGTCACAGAGAACTAGATCAAGGAATTTTTATAGCTGGATGAAACCAAAACACTTCCTTTTGTTTCTGGGAAATTATATTTTTCAGCTGGATCAGCTCCCCAGCCTGGTTTGCCATGAACTGGACACAAATGCTTGCGTGGGCGCGCTGTGGGATGCTGACACTGCTTGTCCAAGTACCTGCCCAACTACAGCGTCAGAAAAAAAAAAGAAATTCACCACACAAGAAAGCCAGTTGACATCAGCACTTCCTGCACTGAGCCATGCAGATTCTTCTTTAATTAGAAATTAGGCATCTCCTCCTGAAGCATAGTTTGAAAATGTTTTGGTCCCATCTTCCTTTCCCAGTTTGTACTCCTCTGACTGGTCCAACTTAGCAGCTCAAAGGGATCTGAAATCCTCCCTGCAGCCCCAGCATCTCAACTCAGTGACCAAACTCCTGGTTCACTCTGGTTGAGCTGTGTATACTCTACAAGGAATTGTTTCCCTCATCTTTGCTAATTAATATTGGCTGCCAGGAGACAAGAGATTCTTCAGAATGCCTTCACTCAGCTGTGGTCATTTTAAATCTTTGTTATTATGTATTTATGAGCTTTTTGTCCCTCAGTACGTCCTAGAAGGAAGCTCCTCACTTAACTTTCCTATTTTTGAGGGCTTAGTTTATTTCAAGACTCTCTGCTATGGTATGTATTTAATGGATCCACAGAGAGCAGAGTAAGCTGTTTATGTACTTTTTCCACCATGCTATTTTTCTGGGGCTGGTTAAAGACAGCCAACTTTATTTTTCAGTCTCTCCTTATCATACTCTTTATGCTTATCAGGCTGAATCCCCCTCAAACTGCTCAGCACTTCATTCTAATTGGATTTTCAGTAACATGAACCATTTGACCATCCATGTTAGGGCAACAAGGATGCTGCTGAATTTGCATGTTTTCAGCTGCCTCATGGCAGAGATCGTGGCACAATGCAGTCCTGCCCCAGTCTGCACAGAGCCTGGAGGCACAGCCCACAGCTAACACATCTCTGCTGTCCCCACGTCCCCAGGGGCAGCAGCAGAACCAGGAGCTGCCAGTTCCAACAGGAATATCCCCCCTACACCACCATGACCATCTTTCCCTTAACACCCCATCCTTTGTGGAGCCTGATCAGGTAGGAGAGTGAGCAAGCTGAGACCTCCAAGATAAACACACACAACAAAAGATGTTCCTCAGTCTCTGTCCTGGGAGAGGATTTAATCTTCCTAAGATCTCCTTGAGCTCAGGGGCAGAGGTGAGAGGTGGGGAGGAAGGAAGAGAAGCTATTTTTTTGTTGTTCTTGAAAGGTAGACTAATCAAAAGGAATAAATGGAATATAAAATTCCAAATGCAAGCCAAAGCTAACATTCCTCAAAGCTAGAAAATGAGCTGTTATGGAATCAGTATCACCACTGTCTCTGATTTAAAGTTCTTTTCTATTCATTCTGAAGGCTGAGAAAAATAAAGATTCATTATTATATCTATATAGTACTACTAAAGGAGAGAGGGCTTATTTCTTTAAAGATTAGCTACAAGTAGTAATGACTTGTAAAATCTCTGCCAAAATTAACAGTGGAGATAGAACAGAAATGCTCATGTCACGAATTCTGTATCTTCTCAGTGACATCACTAGTGTCTTTTTTGGGGAAGACTACTAAAAATATAGATTATCCAACCTCCCAGTCAATTAAAGGATGTCAGAGGCTCATTCAGTTTGACAAGCTACTTTCAAAGAGATGAAGAGTCCTGATGAAGAACACAAAGCCAACACCAAAAAAAAAAAAATCTCTCCTTGGCTCTAAGAAAGTAAGGCAGCCAGACTCATTTCCAACCCACTTCTCCTCCTCCTCTGCATCCTGCAGGACAAAATGTTCCAGCAACAGCTCATCTTGATAGGAAAATTTACATTTGTTTGAAACACTTCTAACAAATTCTTCTGTTTCTGGAAGTTCTATCTTGGATAAAGAAGAGATCACAAGATTTTTAGATGATTTCCCCATAACACAAATGTAGGTATTTCCATTATTTTTCTGCCTATGGCACTAAAATGACCTGTGAGAACACAGGGGGTTGTGTCCTCTGTTACTTCATGTTATTCCCTACTCTTTGCTCCGAGAGCTACATGGAACCTTTATTACCAACAATCCCATACATGCACTTAGCTTGCTCCCAGCAGAAGAAAAGGATTAGCTGGAGTCAAAATTCCAATTGGGATCAGCAGGTCCTTTAAAATATGATCTCTGCTTCAGCAAGCCAAAGGAGCTAATCACTCCAGCAGTACTAACTCCACATCTAGATGGTTTCACCACTAGACTCTAGATGAAAGGTGATGCGATTTTTTTGCCTGCTGGCACTTTCTGCAGCATCCAAGAAGCAAAATTGAAACATCACACAAAACTGATCGAGTTTTAACAGAGCATTGTCTGTCTCATCCCACTTATGCTTGAAGCAACACTAAACTGGAAGACCAGCTTTTCAGAAACTGCTAAGCTAATACTTTATGTCATCTGACAAAAAGCTACAAAATGTCTAGTTTCCTGCAACGCAAAAATTCCAGCTTCCAAAAGGGAAGAGAACATTCTATTCCTAAAAATACATATTTACTACAGTGCTAAGAAGTTCACAGAGAGGCTAAGCATTCCTTACAACATAAGTCTATTATTAATAACTTTTAGCCCAGAAAAGTTGTTGATAGCAGGCACTTGAAAGAGAATTATTTGGACTCTATCCTTTCCAGCACTAATCTGCAGTGTGGCTATTCTGCAAGCTTTCCAAAACTGCACATAAAGTGCAAACAAAAAAAAAAACAAAAAAAAAAAAAACAAAAAACAAAAAACCGAAAAAAACACCAAAAAAACTCAGTTTTAATTATAAAGTTTCCTATAGCTATAAAGTAATCAATCAACATTTTGAGGGATTGGTACTAAAAGGAAACATCTTCATTTCCAACATGTACTTCAGGAGTCCTCTCAATGCCATTAACTAGCCCCCCTTTATTTTCTGGGGTTCTTTACAAAGAGGTTATTAACAGTACCTTGGAATAACAGTTTCTGACTAGAAGGGACAAAGAGAAGAGAGTTTATCATCCTGGTTTGTATTCTGTAGAAACTTTCACAACCATCTAAAAAATTGTTTGAATTGTATTTGTTGTCCCTGAGGAATTCAGATGTGACAAAATAAAGCCTTAACACCACACTCTACATATTCTAGAACTCTGAACAAAGCAAAGAACCCAGTTTCAACATTTGCAATTTAGTTTCTCTAAAAGGACTGAAGACAGATTTCAAGAGTTACAAAACCTCTTCACTCTCTCCATGCAGTGCTTTCATAAGCCAGTTTTTATCAGAAGGAAACTTCAATATTATGAGGTGTTCAAGCTTAGATTCAGGTTGACAACTCCAAAAAGGGGCAAAAAAAATAGGCTAGAAGATATCCTCTACATTAATTTACAGCCACTGGAGACAAATTTCAGATACTCCACAGGCTCTGGAAGCACAAGGAACATCAAGAGCTCAAAACTGTCTGCTGAAGAACATACACCACCAAATTTGTAAGGCAGGACTACAGATCATTCTAAAGTTAAAAATTAGGATTTGAGTTGTTAATGCCTCCAGAAATAGATGAGAATAAATATTAGGTCCACTTACATCAAGTGTAGAAAATCACTACTGAGCCCAGAATTTCACTGTTTTGACCATAAAGCATCATCACTAAGAGCAACTGGTCAGTGAGGATGCTGAGACAAAAAATAAACTGCTACTAAAATAAAGCTGCATCCCACATACTCACTTCTACTCCATCTCCCACACTTCAGATCCAAGAGCTCCTGTGAGAAGGAAGGAAAGCCTCAACCATCACACACATCCTTTGGATTCCACTTTACTTAGAAAAGACAGGTGATATGCTGGAAAGAGATTAAAGGTAATACTTTGGTATTAAATTTGATGGCATGGTTTCCCATCCTTAGCTGTACAGTTCACCCAGCTTGGCTGAAGAACATACACAACAAAGACCTAAAATAATTTAATACATTTTGAATTAGAGCCAAAATATTTCACATGATGAACTCTTGTCTGTAATAAATATATCCCCTTTAACTTCTCAAGTTTTGGTTTTAAAACAAGATGAGAGCCTCCTTCCAGAAAGGAAAAAGAAGGGTGGAGATAAGCAATGTTAAACCTTTGTCACAGTTTATAAAATACACTTCCCAAAGCAACAGAAGTGGTGAAGTAAGCTCAAGAGACTTTTTCCAGGTCATACCTAATTAAAGCAGGGAATATATCACTACAGAAAACTAGGGCTAAGAATTCAACTCAGCCAGAGGTTAAAGCATTATTTTATTACCAACTCCTATCAGTAAGAAGTCAGTCTCTCAGGTTTAAACCTGTCTTTCAGACCTGATGAACACTGAATACTCATATCATGGAGAAGTCATCCTGCATCTTTTGAAGCATCTTTGTGAGACAGGACACCAGATGAGCTGTGTCTGGTGTCTGAGGCTGTACAAAGATGCTCATGTTACTTACACTCTTTCCTAAAATAATCTACCACAATGACAGGCATGGATTTCATTAATTTTGCTGAAGAATATTTACATCTACTCTGTTTGAAGCTCCACGTGAATGAGCCAGCAGCCCTGCCCATAACCAGTCATGTCCCTGCAATGTGAGATTTGGACTCTTTCCCCTCAGCCCTACTGCAGAAAGCCCAAGGCTCCAATGCAGTGTTGAGGAACAGAGTCTGATCTACTGAGGCTTGGACACATGAACACCAAGCCCTTGGCTTTTGCTGAAATTATGAACTGAATGAGCTAACAGTCATTATTTCAAGACTACACTACTCAAACCAAGAGCTATTGCCTGTTTAAGCAATTCAGAACAGAATCTAGTGGGCAATCAACACTTTTTTACTGTAACTTTCAGTCTATATTACTAAAAGCTCAAAGCTCAGGTTCTACACAAATTACTTTCAACTCCATACACTTATGCTGTTTAAAACCAATGGAAGAATTTACTTCATAGACTAGCCTCCAGTAAGATACAAAATTCAGACTCAAATAGTAATTTACACTGATAATATTAGTGTTTGGAAAAATCTACCAGATTTTTCACTACAGCAAGTGATCCAGACTGTACAAAACTCATGAGATTTTTTTACTTATTTATTTATTCTAAGGCTTGAAGAATGAAAAAAAAAATGGACCAACTAGCCCTACTACCAAGATATTTGCTTCACTCCACTGGTTAGAAAAACCAGAGGGAAAAAAAAAAAAATTAGTAGTATCTCCTACTTTCTCTTAGTGTTTGCCCTTAAAACTGGAAAGTAAAACAGGCACATATGCATACTTTAAAAATATCCAGGGCTGAAAAAAAAATAGCACTGACCCTTCACTTGTATGGCAGTGACAATGATTACCCCACACACATCCTGCTTCCCTGTGACAGAACAGAGTAACACCAGCACTGAAGCACTGTTCTATTACCAAAGCCTATGGGCTTGGAGCTGAGGGATTATACAAATCTCTTCCATACATCCTGCTCCCAAAACACACACAGCTAATAAACCTCCTCCTGTTTGCCTTCAGGTTCATTCTGAGGAGTTTCAGACATCTGGTTGGCTTGTTTTAAATGAAAAGCCCAACTAGTAGGTTTGTTTTTATGATCCCAAGTGTGAAATGTTCTTGCTGGAGGCCTCAGGCCAGGTGAAAAACACTTATGTTAAGATGCTACTTCATGGCATTTCAGGGATCTAATAAGCTATATAATCTGCACACAGGGACATCTCCCTTCATCAGCTTGCATACAACTATGGAAATTAAAAATGAGGAACCTATGGTACTCCAAATATTTCAGTAAATAGTACAGCTGGTGAACTGAAGATAGCAGCAAATTTAGAACTCAAGTTCAGAGCAGTATTCTGTAAATATCCATACATCTCAATGCTTATAGCAATATAAAGCACATTCCTCCAAGCCTCACTATACTTATTTTTCATACTATGAGTAATATTTCCTTCTCAGAACAAAGTCTTATGCCCAATTTAGCAGTTTAAGAAGAGTATGTCTTTGTCTCAAAATTGGAACTCTCCAGACCATTGTGCAACTATACTGAAGGAGCATATGGGTGTGTGTACCCTTATTTTAGCAGTTCACAAGTACACCATTTACATATTTTCATATAAAACCCTAAAGTGCAAAGAAAGCAAATTACAAGAGTTTACACAACAATAAAATTCTATGCAGGCTTGTATAAAGTAGTTAAAGCTTGCTGCTGTGTTATCTGTGTGGAAAGAGCATGGAAATGCACAGAACAGATATGAAATATGGTGTGCAGCTGACAATCAAATTCCATCTCATGGCCCCAACTTGCTCTCTATCATGGCTCACCATGTGCAATTTGTCACTGAAGAAACCCTAATTCATGTGGTAGGAGATACCACCTCAAGAGGTGGCACACAAAGATCCCAAGTTCTGCTACACCCATCTAGTCACCAGATCCATTAGAATCCAGAAAATAAAACCCAAGTACCATACAGTTTTCAAACAGCAGAAATTTTCTTTTAAATAAAGAGGTCTTGGTATCACACTACAAATAGCAAAACTTAGTGGTAGTTTGAAGAATTTCTTGTTGTTGCTCTTTACTTTCCTAAACTATGGTTCCTAACAACTTAATATTGGTTTCCAACCTCTGTTTTGCACACACCACAAGCTTTTGAATGGTGAAGTCTCTGAAGGGATCTGCACTACCTAAAATCTGCTCTACATGAGAACTCTCAGTCCAAACATGACCCAAGTACACACAGACCACAAATTAAAGCCCACTAAAATAATGGAATGAAATACAAAGACAAAGGCAGCACACATCAATACTGTGTGTGCTTTCAGCATTCAGCTCAGACATTACTTCAAGTGTCACCAGGGACATCCCTCTTGCCAGACCCATTAAAGGCACTTCAATAAACATTAGATCAGTTGAGCTATGCAGCTCTCACTAGTTCACTGGACTATTTGAAAAGCCAGGTAACTCCTCTGTCTCTATGCAGCCAGCCTTGAGCAGCACACTGCACAGCTGGATTCAGGAAACGCTGTGTTAGAGGTCAAGACACAAACCAAGGGCTACACATTGCAGCAGGTATTTAGAAAAAGCATTTGCAACCATTACATCAACTAATGAAATTTCATGAGACAAAGTTACACCATATAACAGAAGGGGAAAAAAGCTACATTAGTATGATTTTAGCTACATTAGTATGATTGTTTTTTCTTTAAATGCTGCAAGATCACCTTTTCTTGATGGGAAAGCTCAGTGTTTTCTGTGCACCACCTCAACACCACCTGATGTACAATTAAGAACTCATTACGCCTACAAGCAAATTCTACACAAAGATTTACTTGGCAAAGGGGATTCACAGAAGTCACTAGAACTCCAAAATACCAAGGTTACTCACAGAGGATGGGCTACAAAGCCTTAATGTAAAACCATGTCCTGGTACAAGGTGCCAATGTGAACACATGGTACTACAGACCATACTTAAGTATAGACCAAAATAACTATTTTATTTGAGCACAAAAACATCAGTAGAAAAATGAGTGTTGAGAAAGGCCTTCACTTTTTATCTTCCCCAACTGGAGCAGAAATTTAGGAACTTTGAATGGCAGCAGGTAAGTCACTTGGCAAGTCCAGCATATAACATTTGCAGACAGCAACTGTGCAAAGGAGGACAAAGAGGGTTTGGAAGGGAAATGGGACCTCCCACTTGGGCAGTTACCTTTAGAGATGACAGCATTCTGACAAGATCAACTCTGGTAACCAAGCTGAAGCACAAAACAGTAAAGATTTATCTGATGAAGTCAGATAAATATATCTTTCAAATGATCTTCCAATGCTGACAAAAAGTCTATTCCATCTAAGCTTCCTTTAAAATAAGCCTCTGAAATTACATCTGGGCTCCTGGCATCTTCACACATGCAAAGGTTAAGCACACTATAATCTGCATAAAGCAGTAACGTGTTTTCTGCTCAAGATCTGAAACAAATGACTGTGTGAGGGGAAGTCACTGGCTGAGCACCTGGATTCAAGAAGTACTGAAGTGATAAACAAGCTTCTGACAGCTGCAGCTTTTTCTGCAGGTGCATCAGGCATTTACTTCACTGCAGTTTGGCTCAGTTCAACAGCTAGTATAGAGCTCAGAAACAGGTTTGGTATTATTTGATCAGCTTGTGCTCCACTGAGACAAAGAACCAAGGGAAGGTCCCCTCAAACTAGTTCCAAAGTTTAAGACCGAATATTTAACAGGACTATAAAGTTTAATCTCAAGGATACAAGCATTTTGCAGTCAACTGTGAGTAAATCACATTTTATAGAGAAAAACCTGCCACAATCACGAACACACCTTAAAAGAGCTTTTCTGAACACAGCTCCCCCATGATCCCATTTAAAGCCTGTATTACAACAAACTATTAACCTAAAGTACATTCTGCACAAATTTCACCATCCACATTGCCTTTAACTTCCCAACACCAGCTGATGCTGCCTTAACTGTTCTGGTAACATTTTGTGGGTTCAGAGTGGTCACTGAGGTAATCCCATCTTACAAACATTCAACATCTTTAGCCAAGGACCATCAGACTTTCTAAACCTCTGCTCTATTTAACATTGCAGCATGGTTTCAAAGCATCTCTGTACCATCTCCTTAGATCATCCAGTGGAAAGAATGGTTGGAAGATTGATTATTCCAGCTTGTAGCCAGGCACAATAAAACTTTTAACTACGCTCAAATCTGTGTGACAAGAATCAACTGCTACACATGCAGGGACTGTAAACAAGGCAATGATGAGAGCAAGGCTAAGGGAATTACTGAATGGCAGAGACATTAAGAAAGTTTAGAGGAAGAGGTGCTGGAGGAAAAACAACAAATAGCACTTAGAGAACTGTGTCAACCAACCCCAACAGAGACAGGGCTCAAAGAAATCCATTTCTATGCAGCACAAGATTCATTATGTGTATCAAGTTCGACAGGGGAGACAATATGAGAACTAAGGTACCAAACAGAGAAAATTGCACCTATAGAGATGTCAAAAAATACTTATAAATAAAAATCCAAGAATAATACTTTAAAGAAAAGCTGTTCCAAGTAGTGGAGCTTATCCTTTGACACACAGCTTGCAATGAAACAACAATTTCATCTCAAGAATGGGCAGCTTCAAAGAACTCTAACTACAGATGACTTCAGTCACTCTGTAACACCTGGAATTATTTGCAAGGTACTAGATTTAGGCTGTTATGTGATATATTTAAATACAGACAGAAACAAGTATGGTTGGCACTTTCTTAAAATAAAACAAACAAAAAAGGGTTTGGGCATCACTTTGAGGTTGGGACTGTCTTCATTCTACACCTGCATAAAGAAAAAGGTCAAAATTCATGCAACCAGTCTCCAATTCCTCCATATTTAAGCAGAACCTCTGGGAAGAGCAGGAATCCTTTGTGATCACTAGAGGTGTGCAGCATCCACCTGGTTCACTGGGACATCAATCAGTGTAACAGGGTTTAGGGACAGGGAGGAACCTGGGAGCTCACACAGCAATATTTTGCAGATTTGTGCCGCTGGGAGGTAAGCAAAGGCAGACCTTGGGGGGCAGCCACAGCCAGAGAGCAGCTGCCAGTGGTGCGTGGGAGAACACACAGAGCAGGAACCCAGCTCAGCTCCATTTCTGTGCTTCCCAGGGTCTGCTGCTGCCAGAGGAGGCTTGTTATATGTAGGAGAACAGCAGGAAGGACTGCAAGACAGCCTTAAAATCCTGCATAGCTTTGACAAGCTGGAAAACTGTTCTGCAAGTAATAGGATACAAGTGAGTTCTGAAAGGCACGTTCAGGCAGGATGAAATTAACAAACAGGAAGGCAAGTTCTTCAGAAGAAAGCTGTGAGCTAGGTGGGATCAACAGGCTGACCTTGAAATGAGTGCTAAGCTGGTGTAAAAAAAGTCCAATGTATGGAGATGCATAAACAGGAATATCAGCTCCAGGGCACATGAAGCCATTTTTTCACTCCACTCAGCACAGCAAGTCTCAGCTGCAGTACAGACTTGGGTTTTGAGCACCACACTTGAAGCCCAATGTGAACTAACCTGAGAGAACAAGAGGAATGATCAGAGCTGAAACAAATATGACCTCTCAGAAGACCTGAATATGCTAGGTTTATTTAGGACGAAAGTATCACAAGGGTGGAGGGCAAGACACAAGGAAACAGGAACATTGCAAAGAACAGTTCAAGTATTTTTTAAAGATTACTTACTACAGGGGAAGGGATAGCTGTCCCTTGTGTCCAGGGAATTAGGCAACAAGCTTGACCTGCAGTAAGGAACATCCAGTTTCATATTCAGAACAAGTTTTAATACTGAGGACAGCACTGGACTGAGTAGAAAGAGGAGCTGCTCAGGTTTGTGTTATGATCCACATTAGATGTGCAACACCAGTATGGGGCAGGAGACTCACAACCAACCTACACCTTCCACAGCTCTATTTTTTTTCATGACAAACTCAATTTCAAACCCCTGTAATGTTTTTGCTTATTTTCCTACAATGTTTTTTTGAGCTGCAATGAACTATAAGTTATTCTTCTGATTTTTCAAATTAAAACTTTAGGATTTGTATAATCAGGTTATTTAATTGCTATCAGAAAAAAAAAAATCACACCTGCCTCATACTTTCTTCATGCAGAAATAAATCCCCTCCTGTGGCAGCATGCAAGTTTCAGCAATATTGCAGTATCCTGCTGCATCTTTCTTCTGACCAAGAGGAGCCAGAAGGCCATTACTTCAGAAAGACAGGCGTGCTTTGCCTTCTAAGGACCCAGCAGGGTGATGTAATGGCTTTCACTGATGTGGTGTCAAGGCACTGTCACACAAACATGTGCATGCACCTTTTACACCCACTGCCTCAGGCTGGGCTAGGACTTCCTGAGGATGGAAAACGCTGCACACAGCAGACAATTACTCCAAAACAAAAATTAAGATATGCAGCATTTTCCAGATGGGGAGTTGAAGCAAAGAGCATTAGTTACAGCCAAACTTCACATTTGAACTGCAAAATCCAAAGTCACTAAAGCACGGAGGAATTAACTCTCAAGAGCTCAAGCATAAATAGGACACCTAAAAAGCACAAAACAAGACAAAGCACTACCCTTTTTCGTGTTCTGTAACAGTTTGGTACTACAAGGATTTATCCAGGTACTTTCCTGCTTTATTAAATGACATTCTTCTGATTTGTGAAGCATGAAAACAAGAGCAGCAGCAGCAGCTCACCCTACCCTCCTGCAGTTCAGCAATTTCTTATCCAAATATTGAACCAGAAAGGTCTGGCCAGGATGGGGTGCTAATGGCAGAAAAGGATGAAGTCAGTAGGCACATGTACAGCCAAGCTCAAGGGGACAACTCTGCACCCCTGAGAAGGTAACAGGCCAAGGAGCAGGCTGGCACTGGAACGTGCTGGCTCATGCTCCAGTGCCAGCACAGTCCCCAAACCAGCGACACCCCTGGCATCTCTGAACCTTTGGGAGCCTCTTGCAGCAGACAGCAGCACTTCAGTTTGGCCTCTGAGTTACTCACACTTCTCAAATTCATCAAGGCTCAACTCTGTTGTTTCATTTCACCGTTTTTAAGAAATGAAAAGATGAAGTGCTGGCTACTTGTTCCTTTCCCCCTTCCCTCTACAAGAAATACATGCTGTACTTTAGTCAATTCATGTAAGTAGTTCTTGAATGTTGTTTTCATTACTCCTCTCATTTACTAAATACTGCATCAAATTACGCTCTGAAACACAGCAGTATTCTTGAGGTATGCTCACACCATTCCAACAAATAGCAATGAATTATTTGCCACTACTATCACACTGGGATAACTGGGCAAAGAGGCTCCTTTCTTTTTTGTAATTTTAACTGTCAGTTCATCAAAAACACTGTAAAACATGCAAATAGGTCTCAGGTATCTAAACGGAGACCAGCACTTAAAAAAAAAAAAATCAGTGAATCACACCCTCAAACAGTCCACAGATCAGAAGTTTCCTACGTTATGAAAACATAACGTGATACAAAACCACCTGCAACCTCAACGGCATTTACATATTGACTAAGAAATGCTGAGCAGCAGAAGGCACAACCCCAGATCCAAACCCATCATCCTGTCTCAACTATGCTCCCACAATTCTGTTTCATAACCCACATCACACCTGAGGCTCCGAACTTTAACCTCTTCCACATTCTGCACATTGCTTTTGGACAGTGGAAGCTGGTAAGGCCACAGGTTTGACAGATCCAAATGACAGAGCTTTTGTCACTCTCCCCCTTCCTTAAACACAATAAACTTTCATCTCTCAAAAACAAAAGGAGGTCAGATCAACAGAAACCTTGTAGGAAGACAGAAGTGCATTTTGCACTAGGAAAGCAGGGGGAGTTAATGGAAAAAAACCTTTAAAAGAATAGTTTTCATTCTAAATAAACTTTTGAGGGTAGAATAAAGAACAAAAATATCATACAGTATCTATTAATAACTGTATGAGATGGATGAATACTTTACCAAGACCAGATCTAAAGCCACAATTAAAAAGGTGAAACGTGACACATGTGCACAACACTGAAGGAATGATTTAGAGCCACTGACATCAACACAAGCTGTGCAGAGCAAAAATTAAACACGCTGCAATAATAACCTGAACTGCCCAATTAGGTTAAAAAATACATTTACCCTACAAATTAAAAAATCTCCCAAACCCCTCAAAGGCATTAATGCTGTTCACAATGTTATTTGAGATGCAAATTAGGGACCTAAAGTTAATATAACACCAGTAGAAGTTTCTATTATTCCTATTAATGGCTCAAGGAGAGGTGACAGCAGAAGAAAAGACACAGCCCTGTTATATGAGGTCTTATTAGGACAGTACACATTTTCCTTCCTTTTTAATACCTTCACTTTAAGGTAGAACTGGGCAAGTTAAATATGTGATCTTTCATAACCCAAGAAAACTGCAGTGAATTAACAAATAAACAGCAAGCTGGTTGTCAAGGCTGGCTGGATGAGAGGATTCTTAAGAAGAATTCAGATCCTGTCTTCCAGCATCACAGATCTCAGGCTAAAGCACAAAAGTAAAGGTACAGACAGTGGTGCTGCAGTTATTTCTTCAACTATTTCTTGTACCAGCTGGGTGTTCCAATTTTGAAGCTCAGCAAATGCAGAAACAACTTTCTTGCAGCTCAAATGCCCTCCCCACAATGAAATGCAGGTCTTGGTACACAGAGTCAGTTTTGCAAATGACACTTCTAATGAATGCTCCAGGCAAAATAGAGTTTGATTTCACAGCCTTGGCTCTATCTGCACACACAGACCCACACACACTGAAGATCAGTTGCCATCACAGGCACTGGATGTCCCAAGCTCTGGGCCTGATACATCACTGACAACACTCCCCAGTGCTTTCCTACAGTTTAATTCTCACAGGAACTTAAAACAATGTTGTCATATCAGGTTCCTAGCAATGATGTGAACATCAGGTGATCAGAACTCTTGATCTTCCTGTTAACAACCAACCTGCAAAACGTGGCAGCTGCATTTTACCAGAATACACTCAAGTTCAAACAGAAGAAAGCCAATTATATTAGTTTTGTTTTTATAACTCAGTAAACATCCTAATTGAAACATTTCAGCTTAAAGCATAATAGTCAACTGCTTGCTTAAAAAAAACATTGCTGTCAGTAAACTGAGAGCCATAACCCAGATAATGTATTTAGTAACAACCCTGCCTACTTCCTCCCCTCAACCTAAAAATTAGCAGAAACATGGCCTCAGAAGTTATTTACACCCACAGCAAAGCATTAGCAGTTAGCTGAGCAGCTTCTTACCAGCTTGTTAATGATATTATTCCCTGAAACAACCAAAAAAAGCCAAAACAGCACCAAATATAGAAAAGGCTATGTTAAGAGTTGACAGTCACCTTGATTTCAGGTTACTCTATCTGTACTCAACAAAACTAAAATATCCAGTTGGATCATCACAAAAAACGTGCAGCAGCATAGAAAGGAGTTAAAAATACGCCACACCTCCCTCCTTTTTTTACAGACCTCCTCCTGAGTGAGAGGAAAATCCTTAAAGAAAACCATTTTCTGAAAATATGATTGTCTGAATTTCCCTAACAGAGTGTTTACAGTTAAGAGAAACCAACAAAGTGAAGGTGTTTTGGTTTTTTTTTTTTTAAAGACTCATCACTGGATTACAGTACTTCAGTGCTTAGATCTTTTTAAGGACACAAACTTTACAACAACCAAAAAGCACATTGTACAGGTAAAGGGTACCTTCACAGGCATACAGAGTCAAGAGATAAAAACTTACCTACCAAGAAAGTATCAGACACTGAAATACAGACTTCAAGTGCCTGTATTTCTAGCCATGAACTTCTTCCCTAGAACTGAACAGGGCTTCCTTGTGCTGATTAACCCTTCCTTCAGGAGTGCTCATAAAGCCCTCCACAGGTTTTTGTGAGTAGTTTCACCCCCTCCAGTAAGGTTATGTTACTTATAAAGTAACTAAAGTACTAAAGTAAAAGCTTCAGATAATTCCACAATGGACAGGAATCCCTTGCATTTTGAAATAGAGTACCTGCAAGATCGTTCTTACATGACTATCAAATCTCAAGAATGCAGTAATCAGAAACGTCTAAAGTTTATTTCACAAAAATAAAAATTACAGTTTAATGCAAGCCAAGTTTTGTGTAAAAGGAAAGCACAGAACTTGTGAGCTTGCAGGGGATAGAGAAGCTCTCTGTTGCCAAAATACAAAATTTCTGTTTATATTATGACCATCAACATACTCAAAAAGAAATGTAAATCATAACATAAATACTAATACTTTCCAATAAAGGCTTAAGGAGACTTCTTATTAGTTTTTAAGACAACTCAAAGCAGAACCACAGAGGACAAGTTTTTAGAACAAAACTCAAAGCCAGCATCAAAAAAGTAGAGGAGCGAGGAAAGAATTGTGTTTGGAAAGTTTTAAGTACACCATGATTCTAAAGGGAATAATCTATCAAACCACAGGAGGTGACTAGAACTGCCATCATCACTGCTAACACAAAGGAATGTAGATTGGGGGGAGGCTACAGAGGAAGGGGGAGAAAGCACAGAGAAGGGAAAAGAAGGAACTAAAAAAAGGGAGCCACAGTAATGGCTACCAGACTCTCAAGGAATTCCTAAAGGAAAGAATAAATCCTTCAAGGTTTTGTTTTAAATAAAGCAATCCATGCAATAAATTGCAGTCTTCTCAGTACAGTCAAGCTTTCAGTTTATCTGCCCACCATATTTTCATTAATATAGTTTTACACCTCCACTAAACTTCTAAAGCTTAACACAATGGTTGCAAATATAAATATTGCTTCTTTCAGCCTCCTCATTCTTCTGAATCATAGTACCCTGCAGAAAAAACAGCTCTTTGAAAGGAAGTAGAGAAGTTTAACGTCTTGAATTTAAAACATCCCTTTACAATTATTTAACCAACTTTAATTCCCCATTTAAAGAGACAATAACTATGGGTTACACACTGGCAGGTGAAGGCTGCTAGAGGACTGCCAGATTACCACAGGAACATCCCAAAAAGGCATCATATCACTGGGGGCTGATCCTGCAGATCACTATTTTGAGTTTGTGTCTAACAGGCAGCATTTACTTCCATACGATGGAAAGCAGCATCTTGCTACTGATGCAAAAAAAATAGGGCTCATTAAAAATAGGAGACATGTTAATATGAACAGTAAATTCAAAATGAGAGAGCAATGAACCCATTTTCTAGTTCAGAGTTCCACCAGCTTATGTAGAGCTCCTTAAAATGTATGTTTTAGTCTCCTGCCTCAGAGCACAATTCTTCCAGGCATTTTTGGAAGCTCAATAACTGTAAGGATACAAGCTCTCTGGGCTTGAACAAGTACTCTGCACCTCCAATAAAACCAGATCAAGTAACATGCTTCATCAGGAAAGTTTTTGCTATTCAGCAAACATTGTGCTCCACATTTCATAAGCCCGACTAAAAGCAAGCACACCATTCACAATTAAAACACACCCAGAAACATTTCAGCTTGCCAGAAGAGATACAAACTTACTGGTTCTGCCAAAACCGGCAAATTTTCCTGACAAAAATATTTGCCATCAGTCAGGCAAATGAACGGGAGGCAATGCAACAGTAAAAGGGCTGGGAACTGTTCTCAGGAGCTAATTTTAATGCAGGCACAGTGAACCAGAAAATGGATTTGACCAGCTGGCTCAACTCATCCCCAAGCAGAGGACCTGGTGCTCATGGTGAAATCCAGGGACAGAATCACCCGGTCCCTCTCAACCCTGCAAACTCAAAGCTTCTCAATGCTGGGATGGGAATGCCCTTCCCTAAAGGGGAAAACGCCTGAACTTTTCCATCCCAACCGCAGGAGTTCAGATCCCTGAGCACCAAGCCTGAGACGCCTCCACAGCGGGTGCCTGACCCATCTCATAGGACCTAAAGCGACCTCCTGAAACAGCACCCAGAATTTCAACCACGCATTTCTATCCAGCCTTCCAGCAGGCCAGAAGACATTTAAAAAGCCAAGTAACCAGAACAAAGCCATGTTACTGCCCTTAGAAAACCTGGGACAACACAAAGAGCCCATTCAGTCCTCCACTGAGCCCAACTGGTCCTTACACTTCGGGGCCATAAACTAGGAATCAACTTTCCTATTGCCGAGGGGAGGGGAAGGAACAAAATAACCACCGTTAACACCCAGAAATCATTATGGAAGGCAGCTATTGTGGAAAAACGGGCACCTCCACAGAGGTAACTCTATCCTTGAGCCAGACAGGGGGGGGATCGCCTCAAAATCGCCGGGGTACGTGCCTGCAGACATGTGTTTCCAGGGCAGCGGCACAAAGGAATGTCCGAGCCCCGCCGCGGCCGGGCACCTTCCCTTCCCTTTCCCGCACGGCCGGGCCAGGCCAGGCCCCTGGGAGACACGGCAGCGCCGCGCAGCCGGCCCGGATCCCGCCCCAGCAGCGCCTATTAACGCTAATAACTTAATTTCGGGGGGTTACGGATTTTCTGCCTCCCGGCGGGGCAGCCGCCTCCCGCTCCCAGCGGGCGCACGGCAGCAGCCCCGGCGGTGCGGGAGGAGCGCGGCCCGGGCCGAGCATGGACAATAACGGCGAGATGCACGACATCCACACCGCTTTACCTATCTGCCGAGGTAACCGGAGGGATGAGCAGCCTGCAGCCCTGCGGCAGCAGGAGGTGCCGCTGCGGGGAAGCGCAGCCTCGGGGTGACACCCCCGCCCCGCAGGGTCCCCCGGGCCGCGCTCGCTGCCCCGCCCGCCCGGAGCTGCGCGGTGCGCACGGCCTCCTGGGCTCCGCGAAGGGGTCCGCCGATGGCCGGGCCGCCTCCCGTGTGCCCCGCACTGCCTGCGGGCCGACAGCGGGGCTGTTGCCTGTCCGACTGCTGCTGCCTGCAGGGCTGTTATTACCCGTCAGGCTGTTGCCTACACGGCTGTTACCTGTCACCCGCCCGACTGTTGTTACCTGCCGGCCGCGCTCGCTGCCCCCCCGCCCCGTGGCCCCCCTCACAGCAGCCGCCGGTACCTGAGCGGCCGCGCCGCCTCCCCCGCGCGTATGGACCGGGCTGCTCAATGGCAACCGAACAAAACACCGCCGGCCACGCCCCCTCCACCGCCCGCCCGCGCCCATTGGCCGCGCCGCCCGCCCGCCGAACCTTGACCCGCCGTGCCATTGGTCCACGGCGCGTCCGGCCCCGCCCACAAAGGGGCGGGGGGCGGGCGCTGTCCCGGTCGCGGCAGGGACGCGCAGCTGTGGTGCCGGGTGGGGTGGGGAGCGCGCTCGAACTA
The DNA here is from genome assembly GCA_013397245.1 of Thryothorus ludovicianus. Lineage (NCBI taxonomy): Eukaryota > Metazoa > Chordata > Aves > Passeriformes > Certhiidae > Thryothorus > Thryothorus ludovicianus. The sequence goes on from VZTB01004171.1 coordinate 518,812, forward strand.
CAGCCCCCAGGAGGCCTTGCGGCGGCGCGCCGCTCTCATTGGCTGGGCAGCGCGCGTGCGGAGGGGCGAGCAGCGCGCGGAGGGGAAGACGCGCTTCGCGCGCGGCGGTGATGACGTCATGGCGTGCCCGGATGGAGCCGCAAGGGGGATGCGCACCCTCCGCCTCCTTTTCCTCATCTTCCTTATCCTTCCTCCTTTTCCTGTTCCTCCTCCTCTTCCGCTTTCTCTTCCTCCTCCTTCTGGCTCTTGGCAGCTTTTCTGCCTGTGCTCCTTTTGCTTCTGGTGCATGGGAAATTGTAATTCATCTTCTTCCACGATCCTCGTCCTGCTGGGATTTGCCTCCATCCCTGCAATCAGTCTCTGTTCATAGAATTCCCCATTGAAAACAAGTTACCCCCTGAAGCATTTCGTTGCTAAATCCTTATTCAAACTTAGAATTAATATTTTTATTAAGAATGGAGTCATGACAATGTGCTCGCCTTTCCCAAGCAGGCCGGGGTGCGGCGGCACACCCGAGGCTGCACCGGAGCCCCCCGAGCCGAGCCGGGCCGGCCTAGGCTGGGTCCCGCACAAGAGCTGGCGCTGCCCGGCGCGGTGTCCGTGTGGTCGCAGTGCCCTCAGCCCGTCCCTGTGCTCGCAGTGCCCTCTGCCCAACTCTGTGCTCGCAGTGCCCTCTGCCCATCCCTGTGCTCGCAGTGCCCTCTATCCCTGTGCTCGCAGTGCCCGCTGCCCGTGCCTGTGCTCGCAGTTCTCTCAGCCCACCCGTGTGCTCGCCGTGCCCTCAGCCCGTTCCTGTGCTCGCCGTGCCCTCTGCCCGTCCCTGTGGTCGCTGTGCCTTCAGCCCATCCCTGTGCTCGCTATGCCCTCTGTCCCTATGCTC
>VZTB01004171.1:529380-565926 GCA_013397245.1 Thryothorus ludovicianus
ATAATAATAATAATAATAATAATAATAATAATAATAATAATAATAATAATAATAATAATAATAATAATAGCTCTCATATCTATCTTCTTTTAGAGGCAAGGATCTTCTAACAATGTTGAACATCTGTTTAATGGCCTAGGACTTCATCACTGTTTACAGATATTTCTAACAGGAACTGGGATCAAAGATCAAGTTAATGGAAGAAAGAACAATGAAAGATGAGAGCCAGTGCTCTTTTAGGAGGGACCAGATTCTGCCCCTGTAGAGTTTTGCCTGATAGGTATTTTTCCATCTCTGATGATTGTAAGCCAGATCCTATGATCTTTATATTGACCAGCTTTGTGTTTAAAACGACATCAACAAGACTGCATTTAATTTGGGCTCATTTTTAACGCACTTGTCATTCACTTCTGAAAAATCCATTTTACCTAGCAAGAGATATAATACTGCCTCTAAAAATAATGTGCCTGGGCATCCTTGAACCAAGGGTACTGGCTCTTTTGTGGTTGTGGAATTGGTCTGAAGGTTGCATTACCTTCTGGGCTCTTGCAAATAGAAGAATGTAAGTCGAGACAGGAAAATAATTTCTCAGAAGAACCAACTACACATGGATCCAACAGCCTCTTGAAACAAACTAGGTAGCTCTGAGAGTGGGCTTCGGGTTTCCATTTATAAAGGAACAAATTTAGCAATATATATGTATAAAATAAACATGACCAAGATACTATGACTGGGTGGTTCTGTTTTTGTTATTTTATTTTTAAGCTCGGTGGGAGCAGCCATGGTTTAAATTAAACCAAACACTTCCACATAATTGAAGAGGAATTTACAGAAGATGCAGACACTTCTCATGCCAAATGTTGTGCACGTACAGAATGAGAACCAACCATTACAGTTAATTTCTGAGCCCATGTTCTGTACCCAAGAAGCAGCAATGGTCCTCCTTAGCACAACAAATGCATGGGGGAAGATGTTTTATAGAGGGGTTATGCATTTTTTTTTCTGTGCTGTCAGAACCTGGAAGTTGTGAAATGCCTCGGATTTCTTTCTCGTGCGTTTGTCCGGGCTGGAACAGCAAAGGTCCCGGCAGCATCATCCGAGGGCTGGAAGCCAAAAGCAGCGCCTGTTGCATTCCACCTGTTATCTGCCGGCAAGCCCTGGCAGCGCCGAGATAACTTTGGGGTCGAGATCTGCCCCTGCCCGCTTATCCACAGAGTGAGGAAAACGAACACCTGGAGGGAGCAAGGCTAGGTTTTCAGCTTGCTTAATTTATGGGCCGAGTCTCGCCTGCTACAATGGATGTCCCGCTGTCGGTGCTCTCAGCAGCTTTTCCAGGATGTCATTTTGGGACATGAAAGGAGGTTTGAAGAACACTTTGCAGTGATGGTGGCTGACTTACTGCATTTCTGGTTACAATTAACAGCACATTCTCACCCACTCTCTCTGATTCTGCTTGTTCACAGGCCCGGGGGCAACCGGAATATCTTTCTTTTGTCCCACACTCCTTCATCACCATGGCAACAAATGGGCAAATATTATAGTGTTTTCGTTTTTTTTTTTTAATTTGCAAGTAGACTGGTGAGTTTTCAAGACCACACACACAGACACACAGTACGCGTAGCTCAAACCCGGGGATTAGCACATTAAAACCATGGGTTTAACCAGTAACTTGGGCTGTGGCCTGGCTCCAGGCCAGTGCCCACTGGAAAACTCACAAAGTCACACAGCACAGTGGTGACAACACGAGGATGGGGGCCATGTCCAGCGCCGGCCTGTGGTTGTTGTCACCAGCAATTTCGGGGAGGCTGAGGTGCTCCCCAGGACCACCCTGAGTCCGTTCTAATTGTGCCACTGGTGGGAACAAAAGTCAGCTCCTGTGCAGGGGTTTAAAAGTTGAACTCGCACCCCCAAGGGGACACTGTATCCCAGAGCCCGCGGGGACACCGCGGTCACCAATCACTGTGGCCTGGGAATCAAAGCCACCATCTGCTTTAGTAAGGGCTGTCGCCAAATGAAGGGGCAAAAGGAGCGACCTCAGGAGTTCATCGTCCACTGGGAACTGAGGGAGGGGCCTCACCCTCCCCGAAAGCCCGGTGTCACCAGGAGCCCCGCCGGGCAATGCTCGTCCATGCTGCAGTTCATTACAGCACTGGGGCTACAGGCACGCGTGGAGTTCCAGTTTCTGGTTTGGAGTCTTGGGAAGAGATCCTCGCCAGCTACAGCTGCTGGAGGGTACCATGTCTTGGCATGGCCATTGGGCTGATGGATCATCTGGCATCCCACCCAAGGGAGCTTTGAAGGCTCTCATGTGCAGCCTCCAAAAGCCAGCCAGAAGCGCTGAGTCCTTCCCTAACCCGCGGTTCCTTAAGCACCCCACAACATCTCTATCACTTGGGTATTTCATGGGAAAGTTTTCTTTTTGTTGGTTACGTGTTGCTGCTTGCACATGTTTTTTTTCCCCCCCATGTATCTAGACCATCTATTCTTTTCAAGTGACAGATACTAAAAGTAGTAAGCTGTAAAAACATGTACCACCAGAGCTATAAAGAAAATCTCTTGGGAGATGGTAAAACAAACCCAGTCCCAAACACCCTCCCCTGGCCCACACTGCCAAACCACCTCCTTTTCCACCGTCCTGCCAACAACTCAATTCTTCCACAATACCTACAGGGAGGGAGGCGGTAGCAGATTAAAAAGCCAGGTTCCTCCCTTGCTGAGGTTTCCCAGCACGTATTGCCGGCCTGGGGAATACGGGGGAAGGGCAGAGGAAAAGGCTGGCTCTGCCCTGCAGAGGGCCAAGCGAGTTTTCAGCTGTATAAAATAGACGAAGTCCCGATGGTGCTGGGGCCGGTGTTGAAAGATTTCAGCAAGGCCAGCACTTGACCTTTCGCAGACAATAGCGCCGGCGCTAATTGGCAAGCGCTCATTGTGCGGCCTCAGCTGCGCCCAACGCGCGGGTTTCATGCTCATTCCCCCGTGCGCTCAGGTCCGCGGCTGCGGCCGGGAAGCAGCCAAGGTTTGGGGATTCCTGATTGTTCTATAATGCCACCTGCTGACTCGAGGGCGACGGCAGCCAGTGTATCAAAAGTCCTTTCACGGAGCCCTGCTTTTAACTTTAGTGCTATTTATATTAATGGGATCATTCAATGCGCTTCACTCACGTCCTGATTTAGAGTTCCAAGGACAGCCCCGAGTTACAAATCCTGAGTGAGCACCGTAAGATATATTGGACACTAACTATACTGGCTTTTTGTGCTTCAGCTGGGGTGTGACTACAAAATATAATGAGGAGGTGATTGAAAAGGTCCTGAAACTCAAAATATTAACAAGTCTGTTTATACCACACTATGCTTGTTCGTGACTGAAGCGAGCACAAGCATCTGTGTGCCAGGCACTATAATGTGCCTTCACCAAGTGGCCAAGGTGGTAGGAGAGGGCAGACACAAGGGGCTATTCCGTCTGGGAGGCACAGATCTTGCTCCAGCTACAGGCATCCACAGCAATTCACACAGGGGTTCATAGATTAAGGAGGCTTCCATCGAGGAAAAGGCTCAGTACCATCTACTTTAGCAAAGCCTGGGAAAGTGCAAATAGACTTGGAGTGGATGATACACTGCTAATTTAATCCTTTAGCAAATTGAAAACTCATGGCCCTTTTATCTGACAAAATTTGCACTTCCTGAGCTCATCCACTTATGCAAGCAAGTCCTTGTTCTTCACTTCCTTGTCTAGACCAGAATTCAGTTTTCACCTGTCTCCGAGTGAACCCCATTTTCCTGAAGGATCATCTCCACTGTAGGATGTGTGTGCTCCCAGCACACTTCAGCTACTTGTACTGCTCTGCCTGTGCTCTCCTGGTCCCCTCACATCCATTCTGGTTCTTTCCTAAGGTCTGGCTCTGCTTTTGCTCCTGGCACCAGCCTTATTTATCAGCTCCATAAATAACTGCTCATCCAGGTCTCTACCAGCACCTGCAGCAAATCTTTGTGTCTTTCCTTTGAGCTCCCGGCTGATGCTCAGGGTACAATTTTCAGAGGGCTTCTGACATGGGCAGCTTGGTGCTCTCCAGCACAGCAGAGTCAGGCACTGCAAGGCCTTTGCACTGCTCTCCTCCTTCTGGCACCTTTACGGGGTCTAATTTTTTGTGCTGGCCTCCCACGCACTTCATAAAAGACGCACATTCAAGCAGGCTTTGTGCCCGGAACGCAATTAAGCATCCAACTGTCCGATCTGTGTGGCCAAATCCTCTCCTTCCCGGGGCTTCTCAGGTGCAGGTTCACACTGGTTCATCAGGTTTCCATAGGGGGGAGGAAATGTAATTTAGCTCTTTCAGTCTTAGTCATTGAAAATAAAAGGGGAGTAAGTGAAGCTTGTCTCTGGCTATAGGAATGGCAAACAAACCAGCCATGATCCTTTATCTTAAAGTGAAATTTGCAAGTGAACAAGGCATTATAATTGATGCAGATTTAAAGATTTAAGGTGAGGCTATTCTGTTTGAATGACAAACCTTATCTCACTTTTCCCATCCCCTCCCTTTTTCTTCCCTCGCACAGCAAAACGTTTAACAGTAATTTTTTTCAGGCCCAGTCCTCAAAACTGCCATTCCCTACAACTTCAACAGTTTTTTTGAGCAGCTGGAAGTGTTTAGCAAGCCTGGAAAAAATCCCTCTATCAAACCTCTCTTTCATCACAAGCTGACCACAGAAATGTCACAATACCTGTGATGAGCAGTTTTGCTGTGTGCTCTGGGTCAGTGTGTACCACTAACAAAACGTTACATGTGATGAAAACAACCCAAAATCACAACACAGAAAATAACTATCATCTCTACTGAAGATAGTAGAGGTGTGTTTAATTCCAGAAGCAAATCAAACGTAAGCCCTGGGCTATTAACTGTGCACCCTGCTAAACTGGCAGTGCCTTTCATCATAAAGCTGTGGCCTGTGCCCACCAGTACCTTTTCAGAGAATGCCTGGCATGGCTTGGGGAATAGCAGGCATTCCTAAAAGGCAGTTTGGATACTACAGAGCCAGCTCTGGCTCCCTCCGTGCTCCTCCAGCACTGGCTGAGCAGGCTTTGCATCCTCAGGGATGTCTGGGCCCTCCTCATGCTGCACAGCAGGGCTCACCAAATACACACACCTGCAGTTTCCTGCTGTGAAAAGCCATCTGGATGGGATACAGCACAGGCAGTGATTTTTGGACAATTTGTGTCTTAGGCCTAAAGGCCACACATGGGCCCAGAGGAAACCACAAGCACCACAGACCTTCTGTACATAACTGGCTGTGCCACTTTTCTTTGGGGCTGAAAACATCTGCTCTGTTGTATTTAGCAACAAAACTGTCACCATGGAAAGGAACATTTTCAGCTCCTAGAACTTACCAGGGGGCAAAGTCTTAAACTATAAATTCTGTTACGAGTTTAACTCTAAATGTGAAGCACTAAAAAACACAGTGTAAGACTTAGTCTCTTCTGTTTCTTGAGGCAGAGAGAACAGGGAGGTTAGAAGATGGATAGGAATGATGGCACTGAAGTAGTCTTGGATGAACAGAAAAGTAAAAAAAAATATATATTATAACACTGCTACTAAATGACAGAGAGCCATTAGCATACTAATGCCTTGTGTGATTACTGTTCCTCATCCATCCAGAGATGGATCCTCTAGAGATGGATTGTAACCTTTATCTCTGTCACACCAGTTCCTTTGCATACTCTTGGGCATTGCATTGCCTTTGCCCCTCAGCTGTAACCAGGCAGGGAAAAATAAAGTGTGTAAAGGAATAAAAGCTGCAAAAACACTCAGACTTCAATCAAAGCAAGAGAGCACAGGAGCTCTAGGTCCTCCCGTTCTGATCTGCATTTTCCAACCACTGCAGGGGAAAATGAGACCTCATCTGACTGAAGGCAACACTGGCCACTGGAATGTTTGACTGCACAGAGGCACAGATGAGCCTTTGATGGATTAGCTCAGGTCTGACAGAGGGAAATAACACATTGGAGAACAAATGGAAGCTAAGTACACCTTGGCAAACTGAGCTCCAGGGGGTTTTTTCTTATAACTAGGAATTATTGAAGTTTCTCTGAAAATGCACTGTTGTATATAATAAAAGGACAATTTCACTAACTGAGTGAGTCAGCCTTACTAGGTTATGTACCTTAAGAGTAAGAAGAGTAAGAAAGGCCCAAATCACAAGATTTAAAACAATCCATCTAGGAAAAGTCCTTACTTTTGGTCAGTGAATTCAGTGAAAAACAATTCCTATTGCACAAGAGCAGGAGGAGGTGGAAGTGAAAAACAGTCAATGAGGAAAGCATATTTCCCATTTTTTAAAAAGCTGTCAGCCTCTGACAGGATGCCCAGGAGCTGCATCCAGCAACTCAGTTTCTCTAGCTTGCAGTTTTCCAAATGATTGTCATCTTCCCCCTTGCTCTGCCCTCCATGGCTGCTGGAAGCCCATTCTGTCTCATTTTTCTACTCTCTCATTTACCCAGAAATATCATCAACAGGTCTTTTCTCCACTCCTCTACATCCTCAATACTGCCAAGTAAACCAAATAAATCAAATGCAGCATCCTCACTGTCAGAAGCTCTGAAACACCAGGCCTGGGAATCTGAAGTGTTATAGGACAGTTGTACCACAGAAACAAAGAAAATAAATACCAGACTGTAAAGATTTTAAGTAATTCCTATGTAAAAACTTAAATTTTTAAATTCTGACACACTTCTGTACAACAGTTTAAACAGCTATTAAACAATGTGATACAAAATGCAAGGATAAATTTGCTTTAGTGGGTGGGTCTCTGAGTAAATCAGAAGGTTGTAGCTTTAATAGTCACTTTTTAATTATATTTTCTATTTTATTTGTTATATATTTATTAAGTTTTCAATGCTTGAAATGAAGAGTGAGAGAGAACATGAGAAAAACCTGGTTTGGGTGTTTATCTGAAGAACCAAAAGTCTGAAAACACACTTTGAACTAACATTTGCAGAAGTTCTGCCCCATCTTTCATCTGCTAAGATTAATGCAAACTAAAGCAATACTGATGTTTTCATTCCAGTTTGAAAATAAAGGCTGGATGAGGAGTCCCATTAGAGACCCAAACTATTTACCAACTGTTGGCAGCAGCAAACACTAGATGGGATATTTTTCTGAGAAAAGGGGAAGCACCAGTACAGGACAGCCTGGTCACTGGTCTGGCTTAGAGCAATCTCAAGCCTTTGCACGCTGGTAAATCCTCCCAGCTCAGCTCCAGATGTTACGGCTGGCTGGCTGGAGGGAGGGAAAATATGGAGAAGAAAATGCACCAGATATCCAAGATTAGAAGTTATGCAGTCTCAGGCCTTCATAAAAGATGGGAGCTTGCCAGGTCCTCCTCATATGGGATGGAGATTTGGAAGTGGGAAACAGCTGCTGTTGTCCTGTGCTGCCTCCCAGGCCATGGAATCTGTGCCAATGGCCAGAGATGGAGAAGGACCCTCAGTGCAGAACCCCAGCTAGATGATGGAGCTAGAGGACAATAGAGAGAGGACAATCTCATCCAGGAGAATCATCCCTGACCACCAGACTACATCTGATCCCTGACAATGACAGCTGGGCTCCCGTTACACCCACTGGGATGGTGTCAACCACCTTGGGGAAGCACTGACTTGTAAAACCCACATGTGACTGTCACACTGTCACAATCATTACAGCAAGAGTTTCCTGAATCCCCCCGGATGACTGATTAGGTTTTACATTCCCCCAGACACCTCCAGGAGGAAGGTGTGCCTTTGTCCAGCTGCAGTCCCACATCCCAGCTCATTTCACAGGCAGCTCAGGCTGTTGCTGTCTGCAACCCCGGGATGCTGAAATCCTGCACCACACGCTGCACTTTGATGTGGCATTGGCAGAGGGAGGATGCTCCCCTCCAGCGATGTGCAGAGTGAAACCATGCAGTGAAACGCCGAGTCCAGGCAGGGTCAGGACAGATTCCACGGCTTTTGTGCTGCCTCCTCTTCACTTTTCCCTTCCTGTAGCAATTATTGCTCATCAGCACAGATTAACAATTGCACAAGCAAACCCTCAGAACAAATGAAATCGGGGCTGAGGGCCAATCTTAGTCAGTGGAGCTCTGCCACTGACTTTAATGGGATTGGGATTTAGCCCTGCAGTCTTTCTCTCTGTTTCCTCTTTTTACCCATTCATGTGCTGCACATGTGTAGCTCTCTGGCAGCTCCTCTGGCTTTGTTTGGGATGAGGCACTCACAGGTACAAGCTCCAAAAGTTGCACCCATAACCTTCTGGCATTCTTCACCCACTCCCTGGCCCTGGCTTTCTGTTCCAGCCATTTTATGGTATCTTCTAAAAGAAGGTAGGAGAATAAAGACAAAAATAGCTCTCAATCCATTCATTCGGGTTTCTGCTGGGCTGTGAATAATTTAAAGGTCTTCTCACCTCATCTCTTGTTTATCTTGTAGCCTCAGGCCTCATCTACATGAAAGAGTTGCACCCATTCAAGTAGATGTTAATTTAAGCCAATTCATTAAACTAATACAAACCCCGGAGGGAGCAGAGGGAGGGATGCTCCCTGTGTTAAACCCAGGCTCCTATCGGTTTGCTTTAATCTGGTGAGAAACTAAACCAAAGCAAGGAGTGCCCGTGGACAGGTTTGCTCTGGTTTTACAGAACACATGGAACAGAGCAATGCAAATGCCAGGGAGTTCTCACTGGCAGAGCTCTGCTGCTCACTCCCTGCAGGGACAAGCTCAGACATTCAGCAGAGATTGAAACACCCAAAAAAAAATCGTCATGAGCCTCCAACCTACGCCCAGGGCCATGAGCCCTGAGCTGGGCTGTGTCACCTCTCACCCAACCCAGGAGCTCTGTCTGGCCAGTGTCCCTGCAGGTAGTAAAAGAGCCACAGCAGTGTTTTCATACCATGGTTAACAGGGGCAATTTAAGCAGCCAGGTAAAGCATAGGTTACCTGAAAAAACTATATGTCAGTGGGAGCCAAAAATGAAAGAATTGCAAGGAACCCCACCCCAAAAGTCACACAGAAAATCACTATTCAATGAAAACAAGCCCAGAAAGAAAAGAGGGGAAGGATGAGACAGGAACATTTTTGCTTCACAGTTCTGGCCTCTTTTCAGCGAGTGGAAAGGACTAAATCACCTTTTGTCAGTATGACTGAGGACTACAGCAAACATGAAGCCAGACACCTCTCATGGGTGCCTAGGGGGAGGATGAGAGGCAGCAGATCCAGTCTCCATCAGCGAGATTCCAGTCAATATTAAGAAGTTATTTAATGATGAGAGCAGTTAAACAAGAGGCCAGGGAGATGTTGGTACCTCCATCCATAGAGATAATCAAAACTAAACCATACAAGACACCAAACAACCTGATCTAATGTAGAAGTTATCTGTCTTCTCAACAGTGTGAAGATTTGATCTGGTGGCTTTAAGCCCCTGTCAATTTATTCTGATTTATTCAATTAAAATACAGCAGAAATTTATTTTCTGAAGCCAGCTTCCCTGATATACCAAAGTCACCCAGCTGATAAATTCACGTGGGTATTACCCAATTGTTCACTCTTCCTGAAGAGAGAAGGCAAAAAGAAAATATTAAGTGACCTGTGTGTCTGCAAAATGGTGCCAATTGGTGCAGTACAATTCCATGGGGCAACACAGAAGATTTTCCATCAGGAAAGTGCAGGTGGGACACTGGAAGCCTACAGAAAGCTTCTGAGCACCCAGCTCCTTGCTGAGTGGGCCACACGGAGATGTCTTGGCTCCGGGAACACCCCTAGGCTTGGGAAGTTACTGGAAGTTTTGCTGGTGGTGATGTAATTTGGCTTTCCCCTGCCTTGGTAAGCACTGGGAGCTGGGGTGTAGGTGGCTGCTGGCTGGTTCTGGCACTTCAAAGCTACACCTGTAGCACCACACCTTGTACCTACACCTCTAGCAGCAGCCACAGCCCCTAAATTTCCATCATTCCGAGTGCTCAAGGCAGGAAGAGAGACAGAGTCTCTCAAAACCCCTCAGGCCATGTAGGGGCAGCATAAATATAACAAAATCCTCATTATTTCCGTGAAAAGAAAAACAGAGGAATGATTTTGCAAAAGGTATATAGATTTTACCAATACTTGAATATTTTTGGACTTGCTTTGATTTCTATATATATAAATTCCAGGGAAAAATTTTTGTTGTTTACATAGATTTTTCATCATACTGGAGAAATCCTGCAAGATCTGTTTTTATATCACTGTGGTTCTTTTTCATCCAAGGACCTTTTATCAATTATCATGCCAAAGCTTTCATGGGTTCAAAGACACGAAAAATAAATTTCCAGGAGGAAGGCATGCCAAGGGCCAAGAAACACAAAAGCAAGATGCCTTACTCAGGAAGCCTTTAAGCCATGGATGGCTGGGAAGTGGGATCATGTACCAGAGAAATCTCAGCACATGGTGCTGTCCTTGTTTTCTGTTCCAGCACCCAGCACAGATGGGACACTGCCTATGTGCTGCCTTCATCTTCTCAGCCTGATCCTCCCATCTCTGGCCAAAGGGATGGGTGTGCTCCTTTGGTTTCACTCCTCTGCTCTCCCCAGGAATTGACTCCTGGGCTCTGTCAGGACTCTCTCCTTGCACAGACTGAGGGAACAGCTCTCCCTTTGTCCCCACCCCTCCCTCACACCGACCCTTTGCTGCACTCTTGGATCCCTTTGAAATACAAACGCCTCTGTTATTCCCTGTGTGCTTTTCTGCCTGCTCAGCCAGGGGATTCAACCTGTGCCAGAGCTGGCTCACGGGAGAGGAGAGGAGAGCACAGCTGGAAGCAGACAGAAATGGAGTGAGATTGTCCCTCCCCATGAGCTGCTGTTCTCTCTGCTTCTGCAGTAACACAACTTCTGCCTTTGGGCACAGCTCCACCACTCCTGGGGATCTCTGGTACATCTCCAGCACAGTCTCAGCCTCCTGCATTCACGAATTTTCACAGGCTCTGGATCTTTTTGGCACCTTCACTGAGCTGAACCAACTGGCTGATTCACGAATTGTTTGGCCCAAAGAGGGGTCTGACAACTACAGCTGATGGTACCGAAATATCAGGCCCATGTGGACGTCCTGAGGTCTCCTCCAGCCTTAAATGATGTTGGGCATTACTCAGACCTTGTTGCAGCTGTTGAACTTGACTCACCTCTTCCACCCCTCTCCCCAAAACAGATGTGGTTGTAAATTACAGATTAGAAGGATCAGTGAAGACCATGAAGATCAGTGAAGAATGCAGGAGCAAATAACAGGTTGTAAATTCTGCTGGGTTGTGATAATTTTGAAGAGTCTCTGACCTTCAGCACAGTGCTGAGTGTCTGTGCAACACAGACAGGAGGAGTCAGCTCTGCTGCACCTCTTTGACAATCCAAGATAACTGTGCAGGATGAAGAAGCAAGTGCCCCCAGATCTCACAGAGCTTCCCAGAAGTCTGCTGACAATTGCTGTGGGATGCATCACAGCCACCCTCACCTTGCCCCTGCATGTTCATGGGAGATGCTAAAATCAACTAAATCACAACTGCAGATGCAAGAATTAAAGTCCCAGCCCCCAGAAGGGCCAGGTGGGTGCCTGGTGAAGCCCTGTGTTCAGAAACCATCCTCAGTAAGTCCACCAGAAAAGCAGCCCAGCACAGTTAACACATTGTTACAGCCTAGAACGAAAAGTCAGAGGCAGAAAACTGGCCTAACACCACTTGAATGACTCCTCTGTCACATGTGGTGTTTGTGGCCTTCCCAAGCACCTAACCTGGGAGCCACCTGAGGTCAGAGGGAGGTCACCATACACTGCAGGTCTCATATCAGATCAATTATCTAAAAAGCATTGGGGTGTGAGAATCTTTCACTTCTTGAAGTCTGTAGAACTTGCTGCCTTGGTCAAATTTGTACAGATGTTAAGCTGATTTCTAGTATGATGTTTAGGCATAGTTGAGGGGAGAGGGTGCTTAGAGAAGGAATCATAATAAAATTACTTTTAGAAGCATAAAAGTGATCCTCCTATTGCCAGGAAAATCGTAGTTTTTTGTACTCCACTGGTCTGAAGATCAGCTTTTATTTTCTGAGAAAGTACTGCAGAAAGTTGACAGAGGCTTTAAGAAATTATACTGAAACAGGTAGTGTAGTTGACACTAGGCTTGTGTTTTGTTTGCTTAAAGATCAGAACTCAGGCAGTGGTAAGCTTTGCATGGCAAAGACATTTCAGATTTCTAGTCAGTATTTCATGTCTGCTCCATTAAATATGCCCACCCCAATACAATTGATTAAATCTTTGGACACAGAAGATAAAAATATACTTAATTTGTATTTAATATATAGTGCAGCTATTGCATACTCACAGCTGTAAAATAAAGAAAGTAAGTGAGAATATAAAAAGTTTCTTCCAGTCATGTGCTGACAAAACAAGAACCTGCATCTCATCTTGTTTGGACAGCAGGGGAAAGATGAGAGGGTGGCAGCCAGAGCAGCTGCAGATAACTATGTCTGTTTCAAATTCAGAACCAATCATCTTCTTGGTGTAACTTCTGACAAATAATTTTCTTGTCCAACAATTTTTAGGTTGATCCCACAAGGACTCCTGGGATAATCATCCTGACACTGCAGATAACAGGACTGTGATCATAAATCTTAAAATTCAAGTACATTCACCATGGTTGAGTGACCACCAGCATTTTGAGGGAATGAGAATATTTTTCCCCTGAAAAGATGACGGCACGAAGGGCACATATACAGAAAGTGAAGCCTTGGAAATACAGAACAATGCATCATTTTTATTTCAATTTGCCACGCACTCCTTATCATTTCACCCACATTCTGCCCACTAATCAAGGGGAAGAGGCTTGGCTGGTGCAACTAGTTCTGGATAGATCTATTTGTGGCTGTTGCTATTGCAGCAACAGCAAAAGTGCCTTTTTTATAGAAGAATCTAGGCTCTGTCACAGAACATGACTTATTCTGTGAACAATTATTTTTATCTATAGAGTGAAAGAACCTTTACAACCAGACTGGTGTTGTGTGGGGCTATTCCAGTCATGCACATGGAAGTGATGAAGGGAAATACATTTCTTTTTATTATTTGGCCCTGCTTGGTACAATTCTGCCTTTTCTATACAGAAGAGGAGAAATCAGGTATTTAAGTAATATTAGTATTACAGAACTGTGGAGCTGGGAATTTTGCCTTTAAAAGATGCTTTGTCTTTTGCGAGCAAAATGAGAAAAAAGTACAAAATAGCAGAGTTGTTTATCAGTATAAAACAGTCAGCTGATGAGATGCACTAATCCCCAGCCAAACCCTGGAAAAAGTCCCAGCTGACTCTTACTTAAGCCACCACCTTACTCCACAGCTTTTATATGTCAACTCCCTGACAATACCTACAATTTGAGCCAATTCCACAGTTAACCACAGCCCTGCATATCCATGGTGATCAAACAAAAGCTCACCTTCCAAAATGTGAGGAATTTCACATTAGTAAAGGCATGTTGTTCCCTGCTGGCTGGATGTGCCACTATATCCCTTGCAAAGCAGCAGCCTCACAGGGCAAGTGTGTTAACTGGGACACTGCTGTGAGAAGGGGATGTCTGGATTTACCTTCTTCCCCAAGGACCTTTCCAGCAGCCAGCATCTTCTCCATTGCACATAATTCTCTTTTACTACAAACACCTGGTACGTTTTGTAATTCCTGTCCTCATGTTGCAGTGCTCTCCCCTCTCACAGCACTGTCCTCAGGCCACACAAGACACCCACTTCAAAATAGCTAAGAATCAGAAAAGGTGGAAGCAGATGACTTCCCCAAAAACCAGAGCAAGGCTATAAACTGTGCTGCAGCCTCAGCCAATGGGGGTCTAACAAGGAGTCCCCCTTGGCTTCCATTTCCCTGGACTGCAGGCTGCTGGTAAAGCAAACTGGCCTCTACAAACAAAGCACTGCTGCTGCACAGGATGCCCAATATTTCTGGAAAAAGTTGGCTCAGTCAATGAGTTAACAATTTATTCCAATTACAAGAACAGTGACCTGGAGTGCAGCAGAGGTTTCTTACCTTCTACTCTGCAATTGCAAAGCTCATGCACCAGGACCCTCATACCCTGCTGCATGGTTTATATATTCTGTGTGCGTGGGAGTGAGTGCTCAGGGATTTGGGAGAGGAGGGGGAAAGGGGGAAGAGTCCAAAGAAAACATTTAAATGTAATTCCTTTGATGGTGCAGCTGTGAGAGGGAAACTGAGACAATTTTGCTGTGTTTCAGAAGCTGCATAGTTTTCCTGTCCTTTATTAATTAGAAATCATGTTTCCATGGCCAGGCTCTTCTCAAGTCAATCTCTCCTGCCTACATAGCAGACCTCGGTTTTAAATTCCCACACAAAATGCTTCATTTTCCCCCTTCTTATGACCCCATCTCCCAAACATGGCACACCAGAAACATTTCCTACCAGTGCAAACAGAACAGCACAGATGATCCTGATCTGCTTTGTGACAACACTGCGGGACAGCGCCCGGATGAGAACGATGAGCTGGGGCATTGGAATCCCTTGCAAGGCAAGTGGCTTTCCTGGTTCACTCCCAATTCCTGTCCATGCTTGCACACTCCTGGTCCATGAATCCTGGCACAGGGCACAGGGAGCCTGGGGCAGAGCCAGCCCAGGGCGATCCAGCAGCATCAGGAGCTGTGGCAGTGCAGGTGGGTAACGCAGCCCTGCTCCTGATCCATGCAGCTCCTCTGGGATCACAGATCCCTGGAGACTTCAACCCCCCTTACCCCAGGCCTTTGCACGGAGCAGGGACCTCCCCACCTGCCCCTCAGACAGGAGCAGTGGCACCAAGTGACTCCACAGGGGATGTTTTCAGAACAGAACATACTTCAAGGCAGTTCCTGCATTCCAGCCTTGCCTTCCTTGGCCCTGCAGCCCCCAGCTGGCAAACCATCCAGCCATGTCCCTCTAATCTTGGATAAATCAGGAGCTAAGGTGACACAGTGCTGCAGCACTGGGCTGGTGTCACTGGACAGCAGATAAATGGGAGGGCTGGAATTCTGTTTTACCCTCCATGTTCAACAACATACATGAAGGTTTTTCAATCCCTCTTCCAGAATAAATAGCACAGCTGAGCCTTTCCTGAAAGTGCCAAGATGCCTTTTTTCCTTTTCTTTTATATACCTTTTATATAACTTTCATGTATGCTCAGTATTCTTAACATGTATATTTGTAATTCCTGAAGTCTGATAATTTAGCATAGCCATAGTATTTTTTTAGGCCATGAGACCAAACATCCTAAAGGCCTCATAGTAGGAGGCTGGAAAACCTTACACTGTATCTTGGGAAACCAAGATCCTCTCTAGGACATCTCCTGTAAACTGGAGATTTGGCTCATCCACGAGGGGAATTCCTCAAATGGGGGAATACCATGCCATTCATCCAGGGCCCACACTGGGGCATCCTTGTTAGCTCTGCTAATTTGCAAGGTCTGTAAATTATGTGCACTCTCTGGTGTGTGTGCATTGTGGAGCGTTCCACCTTGGCCAAGTGGTGCACCAACAGGGATCCTTATTAAAATACTGAGGTAAAAACCCCTTAGCCCTTAACCATGTCTGGCTCTCAATTTTTAAGATCAGGAAAAGGCATCAGAAGGGCTCAACCATTCAGAAAGAGCACAGAAAGGAGAGGATGCAGAAGCATCTCCTCAACTGCAGACAAGCAGTGCCCTGACAGGCCTGACATGATTACAGAGCACAAGCTGGATGCCTTCCCTCCCAAACCATTCATCCTCATCTTCCCAGCCCAGCACCTGGCTCCCTGGCTGAGCTCCCCACCACCTCTGCTGTTTGCATGGTTACTCTCACGGCTCTGAAAACAAGAAACTTGTGCCACACTGGGAGCTGCATCCCAGAGCATCCCGGAGCGGGGGGGCGCAGGGAGGGACAGGGTTACCAAGGAGCTCCGGGATTTTCTCCCAGAGACTTGGTTCATTTTCTCTGAAGCTTCTGTGTTTTCTTTTTTCCCCTTTCGCCCCACTTCTCTCAATGGTCTGGTGCCCTCGGAGAGTCCAGGAGCAGACACCAGCTGGCCCTAGCAAAGGCCACATCCCCCACTGCCTGTGTTGTTCTCCCCAGCTCGCCTATATGGATCCTTTAATTGCATGCATGTCTTTCAGGCTATTCTCCATGCATGAGCTGTCAGCAAAAACCTTGCTGGAAACACTGGAATTTCACATTTTTCATGGAGATTTTCCATATCAAATGGGCAGTTTCACATTTTCCATGAAATTCCTAATGACTACAAAAAAAGTACAGCCCCAGTGTTTGCAAGGGCTTGCTCAGCTTGCCTTTGGGCACCACTTGCGTGTTAAATGCATGTGTGTGAATTTACTTAGCATATCATTTCAGGGGATGGGATTGGGATTTTTTTTTTTTTTTTGTTGCAGATGACAGGAGAGAAGCATGCATTCATCCATTCATTCATAAACCCAACTTGTGGCACGGCATGCTGGGGATCTTTCGCATCATTTTTAAAACAGAGAGAGTGCAAAGCCCTGTCAACTGACAATATCCATCCAAGCTGTCATTGCCAATCACTTGAATGGACTGCAGCAGAGAGTATTTTCCACAATGAGATACCAATGGGGGTGACCATTAGGTCAGGAATCTTATTTTCTCAGCTCACCAACCCCTGCAAATAAATTCTCACCAAAAGGAGAGAAAAGCCTCATTGATTTGACAAGCGATCAGACACTGCAGTTGTCATTTTCCCAGCAGTTGCTGGCATATTTTTTTGCCTGGTGTGTGAGATATGAATTTCGTGACTTAACCTATCAAATTCTTAAAGGGATCATCCCTTTCTCTTCTGCATCCTCATGAAAAGCAGAACTCACAGCAGCAAGACTGAAAGCAAAATACTGTTCTCAGCTTTAATATAGTATTAGTTGATTTACAACAATGTTCATGCAGGGGCTCTACTTTGTTGTTAATAGTCAGACACTTATTTGACCAGCAAGAATGTGGGTTTTTCCCATCATCAATATCCATTTTAATTTGTAAAACACATTTTTCCAAGGTTGCTGGCATTGTTCCCTTATGAATGCATCATAGCCAAACCAAGAAAGGCTAAGAAAGCAAGAAAAAACCACATTCTTCAATGGAAGAAGTCACATTTTCTTGGTGTTCTTAGAAACATGAGTTTTCATAACTTTTTAAAATACTTCATTAATATAAAAAAAAAACCCAAAAAACAACTTCACGCTGGATTTCAGCAAACAGCCTAAATTCTAACTGTGGATCCAGTGAAACACATTTGTGCTGGCAGACAAAGTGGATCTTCTTCCAGGCCACCCAAATCTATTTCACCTCTTCAAATTAGAGCTTGAAAATTCCTCTCAAATTTGCTGTGGAGTTTTTTGGTTTTTTTTTTGGGTTTTGTTTTTTTTTTTTGAGGGAACATCTTAGCAGGAATAATTTATTAAGTGATGTAAAAACATAGACTTTGTGATATTTTTACAGGCAGGTTCTATTTTCTGACCATAAGGAGACCCTGGTCCCCAGCTAAGAAGGGAAGTTGAGTCCTGGTTTAGCTGCCTTCCCACAACAGGCACATCAAGGATCTGAATCCAGCTTCCCCAGTGATAGGTTTGCCTTTTTCATTTAAAAACAAGTTTTGTCTGTAGATATTTTTTACACCTTAAGAAGGTTGTCCCTGCCCAGTTGTAGACACTTTCTGAGGAGCTCACCATCTGCTTGAACACAACTACTCCAACCAGACTGGATTATGATTTGCAAAACTTGAAATTACATCCATCCAGCCCTTTAGTTCCCAACAATAAAACTGCACTAGGTCTCATTAATCTATGGCATTATTATAATTCAGAGAAATAATGGGATCCACTCATACTGGAAGCACTTCTGACAACAATTCAGAAAGCTTAAAAAATATGATAGATATATATATAAGTATTTCAATTTCAATAATTGATGTATCTAAATTTACTATTGGGAGGAGAACATGACCAAATCAGAAGTTTTCTTTACATTCCTTTCTAAGGAATGGTCAGAATCCATCAAAAATAGATTAAGGATCAAGAAAAGCTTCACCTCTGTGCCTTACACATGATCTAGCATCAAGATTGTTGCTGTCAGTTTGGTTCCTCCAGTAAGAGTGAGAGGAAGAAATTTTATTCTCAAGGGTCAGAAAAATAATGATTTATTATTTTGGTAAATTGACAAGTCAGTTTTCTTCTAAGCACTATCAGCCATTCTTTGTTAATCAAACTGCACATTTCTTACCAGTCTTATCATTGGAGTACATTGTTCCAGAAATTCTAGCAGCATATTGAGGCATGAGTCTGCTTCCAGATAAGCCTGGCTGGCTAAACTTTTTGTCTTTTTTATTTCAAGATAAGTGCTCTAGTGCAGGGGGGCCACCAAAATGACATTTTATTCCTGACACCCCTATCAGCTCCAGGCCACATCCCTGCAATACAATATTCAGCTGCTCAGGCTATGAGAGTCTCCAGGTGGGACTGACTCTGTTCCTTTTTCTGCTGTTCTCTCCTCTGTGCACACCCTGGTAACATCACCAACACATTTTCAGTCGCTGCCAATCCCCTGCTACGATTTCACATCCAACACTCCAACTACAAGGAGCAATTTTAGCTCAGCAATACCTTCAGAGCAGTGAGGGCTTGACAGGTGTATGAGACAAACACTTCCTAACATATGTCAAGGAATATGGATTCAATGTCCAGGAATATTCTGAAACAAGTCAGCTGTGGATAAAATCCTGAAATTAATTTTCCCTGGGAAATCTCAACTCCTCAGGAAAAAACAGTTTTCTGTTCTTCACAACAGTGAAGTTCAAACAACTTAAATAAGCATTTTCAGATATTTCCACTGTAGATCACTAAGGATTTTAAATGCAAGCAGGCTCATACTGTCTGTCAGGAGGACTTTTTCTCCCCCCTGAAGTCCATTTTTCCTCTGTCTGCTGTTAAGTTACTATTATCTTCCATTCTTTGTAATAATGGGCTTAAGATCAAGTGAAACTGGAAATGGAAAGAACAGTGAAAGATGACAGACTTGAAGGGGCTTTATTGGGACTATGGGTTGCTCCTGAGGTCAGAATCAGTAAGTATAATTAGATTCCTGGCATTTACAACAAATGTAAAGCAACTCAGAGCTCCCTTTTGTGTGCCTGTAATTAAACATGCACTTTTACTGCCCTCTGCAGTGCTCCAAAGTATCTTTGATTCCAGCACATGAAAGTGGAATGAAAGAGCAGGCCCAAGTCTTCATCTCTATATGGCACTCATATTTCTGAAAACAAAGTATTCCTCAGCAGAAATGGAATGGCCCCTTTCTAAAGAAACACAAAAGGGAACGTTGTTTTTGCTAATAATTAGAGCCACTCCTGTACCTCCCAGAAACTTTCTCAATAGACACTTGGAGAGATGGAAAAGTCCCAGCACAGACAGCTGGGCCTCACTTTAACACACAAAACAAGTTCCAAATTTCCACTCAAAGTGAAATTATTCCTTGAGTGTATGAATCAGCATTTTTTGGATAAATTAGTTTTCTCTTGTGCTTGAACACAATCCAAGAGGTAAGTGACAAGCTCAGAGTGAACAGGACAGGTAATCAAAAAATACAGTGGGGGCCAGCAGTGGCAGATGCTAAATCTTAGTTCCTTGCACATTTTGTGTTTACAAACTGGACAACTGGACTAAATTCTGCTCAGCATTACCACTTTCTCTAATTAAAGTTTATATATTGCCTTCTAACTACACTGTTTTCCTTGAAAGTAAAAGGGATTTTTGACACTTCACAAAGTAATTTCAATCTCTTAACTATTTATATAATATTTTGGCAAATTTATCCCTAGTTGTCAGGAAGCACTGAAACTTAGTATTCAACAGCTAGCAACTGATCTTCTCATGTTACGAGAAACCACACAGAAGAAAACACAGAAGAGCAAGAACTTCCAGTAAGGTCACAATTCTTTTAAAGGTGGTCTTTTACTATCCCAGTTTAGCTAAAGAAGTGCCTGACCCCCCAGGTTTCCACACAGATCCATCCTCAGGAATATGTAGTTGCTCTCCATGTGCTCTTATCTACATTAGGAACACAATAATACAAATGACCCTGAAAATAACTTCAGTAAATACTGGCATGAACAGAAAGGTGTTTGAATGGCAGTTTGGACTTAAAAAATGGATTCATGGAAGAAAGCTGGCTTTAGCTTGGCTTCCTTAGACCATTAAATTGTTGTACTGGCAAGTCTTTTCCAAAATTTCTGTCCTGTCACTTCTAATTTCTGAACTGCCTGTCCAGGTACAGAACAGAAAGGTAAATATTTTCCCTTATGGTTTATGTTACAACAGCTGAGTGATGAAGGAAGACTCAATTAATGCCCAAGTGAAGGACAAGCTGGGACAGCTCAGCTCTCTAATGTTCTGCTTGCCACCCTACCCACACACGTGTACCAATGGCCCAGCCAAAACAGATGGAGCTTTAAATTAGCCACAGCCATGACTGCTGTCAGCCAGGCTTGGCATGAGGATGCTGAAAGGGGACAGGGCTTGGTGTGAAGGGAGTAAGAGAAACACAAACCAGAAGGCACAGGTCTATAAAAAGCAGGGTTGACAGGTTCTTCTGCCTACAGAACAACCTGCTCAGTTTTATTTTTAGAGGAATTTAACCTAATAAGGCTAAAATCTGACAGCAGTACTTGTTCTTCATCTGAAGCAAACTCCACTGCATGCAACTATGCACAACTGAACATATGGATATTGTTTTTCCATGAGATTCCTCTATTACCAGATACTGCCCTACATGGCTGGGGTTAGCCCACGTTTAACCACTAGAGGGCTTAATTCCATCACAAAAAACTCCAGCTGTTTTCCAATTCGGTGCTCAGTACCTTTGGAAAAACACCCAAACTGAATGCTCTCTTTAAATACCAAGAATAAAAATGAAGTGAGCTAAGTAACTGAGACAAAGGGGAATTGTGAAGACACTACCGTGGATGGCAGCTCCTTCTGGCAAAAGAAACAAATCTGAGCCTGTTTCACAAACAGCTACTGAACACAGAGCAGCTGCATTTGTAGTCTGGATCACACCCACCTGGCCCCTGGGTGAGTGTGCTGCACAGAACTGGAACCTGAACAGTGTCTCAGATTGTTTTTAATGAGATCAATAGAATTAAAATAACTGTAAGCAAGCTGGAGCACACCACAGGAAAAGAAAACAAGGGACAAACTAGCCAAAAAAAACCCAAACACCAAAAAACCTAGAACCTTAAAAAAAACCCAAAACCATAGAACCTTAACAGTTCTATGAAGCAGAAGTGACAGAGCACACTGAAAGGTGACAGGATAGAGCAGAGGTGGAACAGAGTGAGTGAGCACAGTGAGAAGCAACACCCATCTCAGCAGGGTCGTGTACAGGAGGGCACAGCAATGCAAGAGGATCACATCCCAGAGCCTGTGCTGAGAACCTTGTCTGAGCAGTAGCAGATTAGTTGGATTAATCTCAAATTATATACCAGATTATGGAATAACCACTGAGAAGTTAGCTCTGCAGAGATTTAAAAGCATCTCAAGACATTTGCCAAAGGAGAATTATTTGTTGTGTGCTCCAGTATAACAGAGAAGTTCATCCCAGTTGTCTGCCTGAACACTGCTCAGGGATTAGTGTTCTTCACAACATTTTCCCCACATTCCACTCCAGAGCTGGATGCAGCACTCAGGGTGGGGTCTCACAAAAGCAGAACTGAGGGGCAGAGTCCCCTCCCTTGCCCTGGTGGCCACGCTGCTCTTGGTGCAGCCCAGGTTGACTTTTTGAGCTGAGTGCACATGGCTGGGTCACTTCAAGTTTCTCATCCACCCACCAACACCCCCAAGTCATTTCCTCCAGGGCCACTTTCCATCTGTTCATCCCCCCAGCCTGCATTTGTGCTCAAGAAATTGTCCCAACCCATGTGAATCCTTATTTCAAAACCAGGTGTAAGTAACCTTACCCCTCATAAGCCTCTAAACAATCTCCTGAAGAGCCCACTGATCCAAGTTTGGGGTAGCTACAGTAGGAGAGAAAAACTTATTTAAAAAATAACAACTCTACTGGCAGTTCTGATAACTCAGCTACAGACTGACACACCAAAAATACTTAATAACAAAAATGTGACATGAGAAAAGCAACCTGGGAAGGTCATAGGGTGCTCAGTCCAGAAAGAAAGCAACTACCATTTTGTTGCCTTCTCTGAGAAAAATGCCTGTTAAAAAGGCTGTCTCTTTAACATCAGAGCTTAGCCCCAACCCTATCCCAATGCCACTGCTTCCTCCTTGAAGTTCCGCCATCAGATCAAGCTACCTGATTTTAAAAGTACCTAACAAATTGGACAGCTGTAAGCAATATTACTGAGATACTCCTTTGAGTTGATGTGTTTAAGGGGTGTAACATCAACACCCAGAAATGCCATTTTAAGAGACAAAACCAGCTGAGGTGACTGTAAAGAAGATTGTTCACCCAGCTCTTCTAGCAGTTTTTGCTAGAGAACAGAACTTGGCAACCAGCTAATGGACATCTACTAAACTAAACTGCCTCAAATTCACTCGAGTGGCCAAGTAAACACTTTGAGGTGTCCTCAAAGTCAGAGGATGGTGCTAACACAGATACATCCTGGCTTAGTACCAATATCAGACTTGGCTTTCAGTATTTCCCTGCATTTCATCATCCTCAGAGCTAGCAGGAAATGAAGAGTCGTGTGTGAAAGTAAATGCAGTTCTGTTTATTTCCCAGCAACTTCCCACGCAAAAGCAACAGAAACATGAACTGCTCTCAGCAGAAAATCTGTACAGCTGTTAACATTTACAACAGTTTTACATTTAAAACCAGAGAACTGAAAGAATCAAGCACTGTCCCTAGACATCGTTTCCTTGACTGCATTAATAAATGACTGATGACTATTTACAAATCTCAAATTAAGGCTACTGCTTCTAAAAAAAACCCAAACATAATTGCATAGACTTTACCATGTGGACCTCCAGTTTCTTGAGGGTATTAAACCTGCAATTGTTTCTGAAACATTTTTTGAAAAAAAAAGTGTTTTTTAAGGTAAGGTAGTTAATTCTATAGTGACTGCAGTAGATGGGCAGAAATACAAGTAGTAATCAGCCGCATGGTTCAGCACCATGTGCATTACTTCAGGTCAGGTGTTTTACAAGAGCCAAATGTAAAAGCAAGGTAACAAAAAAAATAAATCTCCCTACTTAGGTCTTGATCTGCAGGTGAACAGCTGAAATCATGTTCACAGTGGAGAAAGGAGTGGGGGGAGATTGGTAAGATCTTGCTGTGCTATTTTTAATTACTAGAGGATAGCACTGCCTTTGGCTAGTTTTCCTATTGAAAAGTTTTATAAAAAAAAATCTGATATACATAAATTAAAAGTTAACAAGAAGTCATACAACTTAATTGCAATTTTACATAAGTCTGGTCTGGAGGATACATAGACCAGTCACAGCTTTGAGAACAGTCTTCAACTTTGCTTAAGCTTTCTTACTATTAACAGGTTATGGATCAAGCTAACCTCTCAAATTTGAAAGAAACTTTCTCTAAAACACCTTGCACAAGACTGTTTAACTCACAGTATCAAATTCTTTCAGTGGCTCACTTAAACACACTTCCAAGTCAAATTCTCCTTCTGCTTGATAGTCAACATGTCTAACTTTGGTGGGAGTGCCAGAACAGGTATCCTGGAAAGGAAAGGCAATAATTACTCATTAAGTAGAGGTTATTAGTACAGGTAATTCAATTAACTTCTGTAATTCATGTAGACTGCCCTATAACAAAGGCTTACAAATGCTTTAAAGGCCATAAAAACTCAATGCTGATCTTAAGATTAAAGAGATGTAGGCTTCTACCCATCCAACCATATTTGAAGAAACCTTGCAAATGTTCTAAGGACATAGATATGCAAGCATTAAAACATTAAACAGATTTAATGCTAGAAAAACAAATGTAGTAAGAAAAGCATTCCTAGATCTTTACTGCTGAGCTGTACCAAGTGCTTTCTGGACATAAAAGGAGCCTACTTCTGTGTGACACAGAAATCCCACCCTATTTTAACATTAGATATTGCAATCTAAAGTAGTATTTCAACTGTACATCACAGTTCATAACTGATTGCTTTCAACAGATAGATTTTCTTTTGTAGGCTATGAAAAAAATGGGATATTTTTAATTTGAGATGATCATTCTTTAAACCCAAGACTAGAGACAGATAATGGCTATAGCTGGAAAATACCTGAATTCCAAGACTGCTCAGCTTTATAAACAGTCTCTAAACAAAGTAGATGGTGGGAATTGTGAGGTATTCAGGCAACTCTGGATATAATTCTAAGCAACAAATCAATTATCAACAAATAATTATGCAAGTGACAGATATACTTACATCATTATCATGACAGCTTGTTTGAGATTCAGTAGAATTGCTTCCAACAGATTCTGTCTCCATTTCACCAAGGTCAACAGGACAACTGTAAAATCATGGAGAATATAGCATAAAACAAATTGGTATTTTAGTGAAAAGATGCACTTTTTTGTGCAGCTCTGAAAAAAAATGGCCAGAGGAGAGCAAGGAGACCTACAGAGATCACAGAGCCAGTGGGGGCAAACTGGGGAGAGCAAAGAGAACCCCAGGACAGCTCAGTACTGCCAAAATGGGCAAGGACTGAATTAAAAGTATTGAGAATACTGCAACTTGTCAAAAACAAAAACCCAGTGCTCAAACAATAACTCAATGCAAAAGTTACAGAAGAGGAAGGAGGGGTTTTTTTCCTATACAAGGTTTTTGTCCATTTGTTTTGCAAGGATTTAATATTCATTATACACAGACCTAGAGCCCAGCATCTGAAGGCAGTATTTCAACACCAGTGCACAGAGCAGAGCTCTGGCTGAAACACCAGCTTCCCCTCACACTGATGGCAAGTAAAGGGAAGCTAAAAGGATAAAAGGAAGCTTTGCTTTTAGATCCTACTGCTCTGCCCTGGTTTTAAAATCAGCATTCTGTTAAGGAAAAACACTACTTTATAAACACAAAACTGCCTGCTGAGGAATTAAGTTCCATCTTTGTCCCCTTCATTCTCTACTGCCAGTTTTATGTCACATGCTGCTGACCAGATTTCCTTACAGAGGAAAGTAACTAGGGCATCACTCCACATCTTCCACAGCTTGGACTGTGACACCTGTGGCCATGCTTTGAGTTTGGTGGTACCTTGGGATGAGTTCACAATTCTCTCTGGTCAAGAAACATTTTACACCACTGCTCTTGAATCAGCAAGTGACAAGGGTGAGGCTCTTGTACACTGGATTGGTCCAAGCTCAGTATTCAGGAGATCTGCAATTAGTGAGAACTCTCCAGCACTGCTCCTACCAGATAATTTGAAAACTGCTCTGAAAGAATTTGCTCATGTTGATGGTGTGGTAATGATTTTATAGAGCAGTGCAGAATTGGCTCTATTTTCACCATTAAAAAAGTGAGGGATATGTATGTATGCCCTTCCAAGGACATTGGGCAAAGACCAGGAAGCTGCTGGATATTTTGATTGAGAAGAAACTGAACAGACTAAATGTGGATAAATAATTAGTGAAAACATTCAGCACTCAGACTTGCCTCAAGAAGAACTATGCTAGGGGTGGCATTTATTTCTTAAACATGAGATTTCACACCATAATTTCTACAAAAGCATCTTGAATACTCTGTACATACATTTCCTGCAGATCACATCCTTCTTCAGTTGGAGGATCCCAGGAATGCAGTGCAACTTTCCACAGTTTAATTTGCTGGTCCCAGGACCTGCGACTGTACTTCTTAAATTTGTTTGGAGTTCTGGGATGAACGCCTGGGATACGATGGCATCTGCTCAGATATTACACAGGAAAAATTTATCAGTGTTAACTGATTGTATCATTTATGAGAAAAGACCAATGTGCAATTCCAGCACTCAAGCAAAGATCTGCCAGGTTCCATACAAACTTCTTAAAGCAGTTTCATTTCTTCTTGTTGACAAGCACATCCAAAAGAATTTTCATTTTCATTTCAGCAGCGTGAGGTATTATATACTGACTCATTAAAATAAAACCTCAAACCACATCTCAGTTAACTATTAGTGTGATCTAACAGTTCAAAATATCCTAACAGCTTAATTTGTAGTTGAATGTGTTTGATACCAAATTTAGTACATTAATGTGCTTATAAAAAACAGATATGACTTGCAGGTGGACATTTAGTTTTCCACAGCAGCTTACCTAGGAACTTCTTTAATGTATCTGTCATATGCAATTGTGTTTTTTCCATAGTTAATCTGCTTTTGTCTTCTCATCAAAACCACCTCATCTGTCTCAAGTTCTACTGTCACCGTGGACTCCTTTGAATCAGAACTGAAAGAAAAAAACATTGTAGGTTTGGGACTGCAAGAAAACCAGTGACACTCAAACAAACCCATCTGTAAAAGGATATAAATAAACATGTTAAAACTTTTCAAACAAATGCTCAGGGTGTTACTAAACCATGGTGTTGGAACAGATTTGAGATGAACTACTTTAAACTGCGTGTTTTAAGAAAGAACATTGTACAAGAAAATTCTATTTTCAAGATTTTTCTCAGTTAAGCTAGAAATTTGACCTACCTTCCTGAAGAGGACTTCCTTTCTCTTGAAAATTCATTTATCAGGAGTTTTCTTCTGTGTCTGTAAGAATTCAAATCAGTTTTAAGAAATTACACACACAAAGAGGAGCATGAAGGCTGCACTGTCACAGCTCACAGCTGAATTAAGTTCTCAGAAAAGCAGCAATACCCCACACATTGCAAAGGCCTTTTTGCTATGAAATGGATGTTCCAGTTTTCCCTTAAAAAAAACCCAATAAAAATACAAGGACTTTCTTTTCCTCACTATTTTCCCTAAAGCAACTTATTATAACAATGATACGAAAAAATAGTGATTAGTGAGAGAGTATTTTAAGCATTTCCATCTAAGAGTGTCAGGAAAAGCTTCTTCCAGAAGGGAGATATTTAGGGATACACATCCAATCTCCAGAGAGTATCCCATGACATTCCTGTAGGACTTAACCCAAAGTTGATCTAAAAGCAGCAGACAAGAGCCTAAGGTTGGCCTGATTTTACTACAACGGTGAAGTTAAAAATACAAGTTGAAACAGATTCTAGAAGACAACTTCCATTTCCCCTCCTTTCACCACTTCATCTTAAACACCCAGGGGTACCTTGCAATTTCTTTGTTAACATTGGTCTTCATCTCATCTTCTTCCACAGCAGTTGCCCAGTCTAAACATCGGGAAAGGGGTCCAGGACCTTCTGGTGTTGTAAAACTAGAAAAAAACCACCAAATTAAGGCTCTGTGTTAAAAGTTTGGGTTATTGTATTTACCTCCCCTACTCACAGCTTGATCCCTTAAATATAATTATCTACAGTACTCAAAACGGCCACAAAAACCTTGTGTTCTATTAAAATTTTGTCAATGTAAAATTAAGCATCAGTTGTGAGTTCCACCTCGAGGTTGTGTGGTTTGTGTTGGGTTTTCTATAGAAACCTATGACTGTAACTTGATAACCCAGCCCATGCCTTCAGCACCTTCCAGCTCGTGTTCTTCAGAAAATGATACATGAAATACCAACTTTATTCATTTACTCACTTGTTTTCACTCTACTAAATGACTTAGCAATTATTTATTCTTTGATGACTGCAGACTCATTAGCTATATAAGGGATAAAAGCTGGAACACAGAACTAGGTTGCAAAGCTAATTAATTAAAATCCCATGATAGCACCAGGAGCTGCTCCATGTAAATACATGCCTAGTAGAAAAGGCAAAGGCACAAAAAGTCCAATTTTAGCTAGGAAACAGATTTGCTATGATTTTGCAAACTGGTTTAACAACTTTACTGCATCCCATTAGCACCACAAGCAGGTTCAGACTCTTGCAGGGGAATAAGCTCATGTCCCTTCCCAACCATTTACTGCTGTCTGCATTCAGATTATTTAATGCTTTCTCTGTCTGTCTTCCTGATGACCAATTTCCCCTAAATAAAATTCAAACCTGTACCCTACAGAGCAGAGCTTTGTCAGTGCATCTGGAAATGCTCTGGAGACTTTCCAGGATTCTGTGCAAACATGTCCCTTGGAGTCAGGGAATTGGATCCATCTGCACTAAAACCAGCTCCAGCTCCCTCCCTGCTCCCAAACTGGTTTGCACAACTTTGAATGTTTTGTTAAATCAAACTATAAGCTCTTTTTAGATGAAACCCAGTTATTAACTTGGCAAAATTAAAAATCCATAGCAAACAGTACAGTCTCTCTGCAAAAATCTCTTCAAGCTCTAAGGATTTTTAACTTTTGCTTATACCAATTTCTAGATTTGCAGAGAATACAGGCCACATTCAGTTATTGCTCTCCTGTGGTAGAGGACAAACAGCAGAATCCCAGCTGGTCTCAACTCCTGAGCTGTCTCCTCAACACTGTGATGTTTATATTTGTTTGATTCTGCACCTGTGCTGTGATTATTGAGAAAACCCAGCCTGCATCCTCATCCTCTTTACTTTTGAGAATTTTAATTTGACATGGTTGGATTGGCATAAACAAAAAGTAGTTTTGGCAGAGGAAGAGACCAATTTCAGTCAGAGCTCAATCCAAACTGAAACCAGGAAGTATGCCTGCACAATTCAGTACTGGAAGACACACAAAAGTGTTGCTTATTTAGGTTGAAACTATCTGTAAAGATTCATCTATATATTGTTGTCCTACCACACCTCCTGGAATTAGTTTAAGCTACTTTGTATAGTGTAACCTGAGCCACTGACCAACGTGTTGCTTGATTATTGTCACCAAAGGAAAATGGGTGGGCACAACCTACCCCATTTTAGATTGGAAACCTTGATTCAATCAACTGGGCAGCGGCCACAACTCCCATTCACAGAACAAAGTGATTAAAGGGACTGTGGCATGAATAGCTCAGGCTGTAAATGTGGTATAAAATAAGATACTTAAGTCTAGCTGTGCTGGGAAACACAGAAGGCAGCGCTATGGGGTGACTGCAAAACTGGACCCCCTCACAAATGTGCTGAAATGTAACACAGCTTCTCAGGGTGGTCTGTACTCCCTTCAGAAACACGAAATAGATGACTTCTAAGAATTGGATTTTTGTAATTTCTTGCCACAACTGTCTGTACAGCCTGTATTTACAAACATAATGGGCCTATACAGTAGTTCTTGATAAATGGCAGTAAACCAGTATGAAATAAGACAAATTATCAAGAAGATCTCGAGAATGAAAAATGTTGACTCTTAAGATCACCTTCCAAGATGAGAGCACTGCACTCGATCCTTTTCCCTCGTTTAAGACCAGCTGTTTGTGGCTAATGAGTGAGAAACAGGATGGGCTTGGAAATCGCAGTAGAAGGGTCATTTCAACAGCTCCTGGTGAACAAAAGAGCAGGGAGCCGCTGCCATTGTCACCGCTGCTCACTCACCTGTCCAGCCGGCTGTGGTCAGGCCTGGCCTTGTTTTCCTCGAACACGGAGGATTCGGGCTCGTTCTGCCTCCGCCGCCTGCCATCGGCGCCGCGTTTCCGCGCCTGGGCCCAGCGCGGGGGGTGCTGCGGGCTGGGGAGAAACAGCGACACACGAGCGCCCAGATGGGCTCCAGCGCCTCGGCCGCCCTCAGAGACCGCGGGCCTGGCCCGATCTCCCTCCCGCCAACGCACAGAGGCGACGCCGCTCGCTGCGGGCCCTCTGAGGGGGCTCTGCGCCCCCCCCACCCCTCAGAGAACTCCGCCCGCGGGACGGCGGCGGGCGGGGGCCGGGGAGCACGGGGAGAACGAGGCCACCCCCCGCCCCAGCCCGGCGGCCTTACCTGCTCTTCGTGCCGCCGTGCGGGCTCCTCTGGCGGAAGGACATGGCGCGGGGGATCCTCGGAGGGAGGGCCGGAGGCAGAGCCGGGCGCGGGGAGCTGAGGCGGGCGGCGAAGGAGGGCCGGGCGGTGAGTGGTTGGCAGGCGCAGGCAGCTGAGGCGGGCGCTGAGACAGATCCGAGGGAGCGCCGCCGCCTTCCCGCTCAGCCCCTCCGCATCTCCCGCCGGCGCTGAGCGACTCCGCCCGCTCCGCCTCCCCGAGGGCGCCTCCACAGGGACCGCTGCCGAGGGGGGGGCCAGCGGGAAAGCGCAGCGGCCGCCCCGCGCCCTTAGAGGCTCACACGCATTTCCCCCCCCCCGGCAGGGCAATGGCTCAGCCCGCTCCGCCCGGCCCCGCCCCCGGGGCGTGTTGGCGGGAGAATCGAGCGCGGCGGCGCGCGGTTTTGGCGCGCGGGGGCGGCGGGACGCACGTGAAACAACCGGGAAAAACCCATCCCAAACAAAGAGAAAAACACAAATTCCCGCGATTTAAATGTGAAGGATGACGGCCCCCGGCACGGCCCTACAGTCGATGAAGCGCACAGGGAATCTCAAGGGCCGATTCAAACCCCACGCCAGATGGTTACCACATAAATTTTGCAATGACGCGGCATTAAATTTCCTATCAATAGTGAAGAAGGTTGGGTAATGCCACGAGGTGGCAATGCCTTGGTTCGTGGACCTCTCTGGGGTTTTTATTTGCACATGCATGCACGGTGAGATCCCGTTTCATCCTCCCATTGGGCATACACTCACATTTTACAACTGTAATTTAGTAACAACCCGAAGAACTCCAGCAGAACACAAACAGCTTTAAACAGTAACACATTTGCAGCCTGAATACTGGTGGTACACTTCAGAGAGATGGTTTCTTCTGGCCTTAAAGTTGCAGGATTAAGGTTGGAAAAGCCTTACAATAACAGATTCATTAAGGTTGGAAGAGCCTCTAAGACCATCAAGTACAAGCACCATTAATGAGGCACAGCCAAGTCCACTGCTGAACCATGTCCCCAGATACCATATCTGGCAAAATAGAAGTAGCAAACAAAAATTTGTTTGGTGGGTGTTTTCTAATCAGCTTAAAACACAAAATCAAATGTGAAAGTACAGCAGTGGTTTTGGAGAAACTTTCTGAGCACACAGTAACAGGTGGTGTTTAGTTTTGATTTTTTTTTTTTTAAATAAAGATACACTTCAGCCTTGCTATGCACAGAGGGATTTACTTTGAAAATTCCATTCCTGTTTCTTGGCCTTACTGTTGTACATTTTGCACAAACTCACACACCTTCTGTGTGGCATCTACACAAATTCCCACATTCCTGCAGAAAAGTCTCCTCTCCTTTCCCACACACTCTACGGAAAACAAAACTGTGTTCTTGAACCAAAGTCATGCTTGAAGTACAACAGAAGTTCAAAACCTGCCCAAACTCCCCTCCCTTCAGCCTGGCTCTGATTAGGAACAGCATGTTTACCTGAACACACCCATGCAAGGCAGACAGAGGACAGCTACAGCCTGGAAGCCTCACAGTACTTTTAGCACACTATCTTAGAAATTAAATTCAGTTTATCCAGCAGAACTATCTGCTGGGACACAGCTCAGGGATTACAGCTGCACTGCATCTTTCTGTCCTTGTGGACAATAAAAATCCTTCAGGAAAGCAGTTTCACACCAGGTGGGAATTTAAGGGGAGGGGATATTCTCAGCTGAGACCTCAAAGGAGTTTAATGAACAAAACAAAGTACACACAGCCCCTGGCATTTCAGAACTGGCACTGGAGGATGATTTCCACAAGCACAGATAATGCATCATCTGTAAGGAGATTCTCCCAGTGGAAGCATGCCAACAGAAGATACTTGTCATTTCTAGGAGAAACTGAAATCTGTCTGCTGAAGTTCAGGGTATATTTTGGCTTAATTACAAACTGAGCACAGATTTATGCAGAGGAGATTTAATTAAGTTGGGTAAAATTAAAGGAAAAACTGGGGGTGGAGTGCCAGACTTTTGCTTCACTTACCTCAGTTGTAAACTGTGTGTCAGACAGCCTTGGGTGGGTAAACAAGTGCATGGACAGGCTGCATTCCAGTTTTGACTGCTCTGTATAGACTAATGAGGTTACTAATTAGAACACAGGATGATTCTACATCTAGTGGGAGCACTGCATGAAATTTCTGTAGCAGACCTCAAATTTCATCTGCTGCTTCATTCCTTCCCTTGTGCTACCATAGCTTGTTCAAGCACACAAATCTGCATTAGGGAATAAATCTGCTCAAAATTTAACTGCCACAGGCAGATTGGTTATGCTGTGTCTAGTCGAGTATTTTCAACCAAGAAATACAAAGATCTTTTAAGGACTGCTGAATTGCAAATCCTATGGATGTGTCCCTAAATCCCCTGCAGGCCCTGTCCATCATAGGCAAAAGTCTAAGGGCTCCTAATACACATAAAATACTGAAAATGAGTTTAAGTATTTCTTGACAGCCTATTACTCTCACCCAGTAGTTCCATCTTCTCCAGCAGGACACCTTTCCATGGCAGAATGGGTGCTGGGATTGCAGCTGCTCCCTTCCACTAAGTTACAATGCCCTAAACAAACTGAGGGGCTGGACAAAACCAGAACTGTAAACTGCCTTCAAGAGTCTAATTTTAATCTCTGAAGACTCCTTCTAGCAAGGACTACAAATCCAAAATGACTACCCAAGCCAAACAAAACACCCTAAAACAAACAAGAAAGGACTACTGAACCCACATATTCCTTTTATAATCAAACTGGCAACACAACTGCAAAAGCGGACTAGCAAGGATTTTTAAAGTCTTTAATTCTTCTGCATAAAGGCAAATTGCCAAAAATGTAACACATTCCCTTATTTACAATCACCATAAATCACAAGGAAACATGCACAGTGGAACAACAAGGTTCTAAATGAAAAGTGCTGTACAGATGTGTCCCTTGTACACACAGGACAAGGGGGTGTGTGACTGATACACCCCCTTGTGTTGGGAAAAATGCCTGAGCATGCCTGGAAATAACATTTTGGGAGTGAGAGTAGTTTCTGGGGAAGCAGCTTACTTTCAAATCAGCAGCACAATGGGCTCCTGGTTGGTACTACCAACCCCAAAGCAAGGGAAAGCAAAACCAAATTCCTGCAGAGAGAACTCCCAGCTCTAGCAAACACTGGTATCCCAGCACATGCTACACAAGGACTGTAAAATTCTTGTAACTGGCACATGAATTTAGTGTAAACCACTGTAGCCACAGCTCTCACTTTAAACTTCTGCTAGCAGAGTGAAAAAAAGGAGAGCTTATCCCAACACCATCACAACCCTTAGCCTGGCAATGAGCAACTCCACACCTGCAAACACTGCTATTCATCCCCAATAGTTGTAGGAAAAAAAGGCACTGAATGCATCCTTTCCTACTCTTGAACTGTAGACTGGCTCTTTGGGTCAGGCTGCAACACACAGAAAAGCAAAATCCAGGTATTTAAGCTGTGCTCCTGTTTTAACAGTCACTCAGCCCCTTTAAGAAGAAAAGGATGATTTTGATAAACCATCTGCCTTTTCCCTTCTCTTCTCTCACCTGGCTTAGGTAAATGCCACCTTAGTACACCTCAGAGAACAGTAAATAGGCCAAATGGGTGATCACCCAATCCCAAAGTTATGAACAGCTTGTCCACAATGACAGCAGCAGGAAGGCTGAAATTATCTACATTCTTTAGCAGCAGTTCTTCAGGCTGGATGTCCAATTCTCTCTCTTCCAGTGGAGCGGTGGGGGTTCCTTGGTTTGAGGGGTTGCATTTTTCAGTCTGACCTGACACTGGATCAATGCACTGGTGAAACATCAGCACACTCTGAGGAACAAGATCTCCAGAAGGAATGGCAGGATCCATCACCTGAAGCAGCCTTCAAAATATAACACACATGTCACCTGCCAATGCAGACACAGCAGGAATGTCCTCACAAAAGCTTTCAGGAACATCCACTGTCACTGCAGCACAGGCTTCATGAAATCTGAAGTTTTACACTTGAGGCAGAGCTTGCAGAAAACAATTTATCCTTATAAAGATCTGGATAAACCTAAACAAAAAAACCAGGTAACAGCATTTTATAAATGTGCTCTATCCAGGCATTAACAACAAAGTATTTTCTCTTTTAAGCTGCAGTGTTACAGTAGCAGCAAATGGAAGACAGCACTGTGTATGGTGAGCTCATAAGCACAGTATAAAAGAGAAATCCATAATGTCCATACTAAAGAAAGTGTTCCAGGTAGTATGAATGTTTTGAGAACATAAATTACTGAAAAAACACAGTACTAGATACTTTAGATTCCTAGAGTATTTGTCAGAGAAAAAAGGAAGCAGCTGAGCCTGTTTTTCCCAATCCCTTGCATTGTTTCCATCTAAATGTCATTATTAATTACTAAAACAGACTTTTATCTCAATTCTAGTTAAGGAATTTCTGCTATATCTTAAGAATACTATTGACTAATGTTTTCCCCTAGACAGCAACCAGATACATTCACATTTATTCCTGTTTAAGACAGAAATTTTCTTTCAGCAAAAGAGAAGGTAGAGTGCAATTCTACCACGTAAACCACAATCTGGTTTTCAAGAAAGATTAAACTTGCACAGATAAAATTCCTGACACTTGTGAGTTAGAGTTCATCACAACTAAAAGCCAAGGTAAACAGCAATGTTGCTCTAAAACCTGATCTTCCCAACCCAGAAAACCAATGTGTTGCTCCACAGAGAAGGCATTTAATTCACTTTATACATTCTACATCTAACAGAGCTTTTTTTTTTCCAATCAGAATAAGTTACTACAAACCCATTGAATGTATACACTCCTTAGTACAGCCTTATTTACAACAAAGACCACTGCAAAAAAAGCAAAATACCAACTATGTGGGAATCAGAAAGGCTCTTAACTGTGATGCAGAAATGCTTATTTTACCTGAATAATTTCACTTTATGTTGATTGCACGTATCCTGAGTGTAAATCTCTTCCTCTTTCAGTGCAGATTCTACAGCACCAGTTTTCCAAGACTTGATCTGCTGATCCCAGACCACATCCCTATTTTTCAAGTCTTTTTCTGACACAGGAGAAATTCCTTCTTCAATACTTCTATATACAAAGAGAGACTACATATTTTCAAGTATTGAATTAGCACTTTAGAAAAGTGAATGCATGTTAAATCTTATTCATGCTCAAAGAATTTAAATTAAAAATCAATAAAGTCAAAAGAAAAATGCCATCAGCATAATTTTTTAAAAGCTCTAGCTGCCATTTCCTCACATTGCTATAATCCAAAATCTAAATGTAAAACTAATTTTGGCCATATTCTTAATGGGTTTTATAAGGCAAAATATTCAAAGATCACTGTTTAACAGACATTTATATCCTAGTCCATGTTTCAGAGCCTGCATCAAATGTAGATCAAAGGCAATCTAATTAGACAAGAGTAACTGCTAATAAAATCTGTTTGACCCAGATTACCACCCATCCTATTAATGCACCACAGGAATCTACAGCCCAAGAGAAGATTTTCACTAAAATCTACTGCTGCAAATGCAGTTGTGACTTCATCACATAAATATTAAGAGGCAGAAAAAGTGCTGCTGAAATACTTAAAAAAACTGAACATTTCATTTGAGAGATAAGAACACATTTTCTGGCTGACAGATAACTTCAATTTATTAAGTCTAGAGCATAAGATCTTTTAATTAAGATGCTTTATTAAGTGCAAGAGGATGGGATAAAACAATAATAAAATAAAAGAGAAACTGATCTGCCTGAACAGAACAGTTGGATTCTGCAGAATGATACTGTGGATGGGCTACTGAAACAGAACAGATCAAGTAAATAGTCAGCACAAACTCACCTTGGTATTTAGATTTTTTTCCTCAATATTGTATCTTGAGCATTTGCACTTTCCCATCCTCTGCCAGGGTATTCTGACTGATGTCTTTCCAAGAAACTGCTACACAGTTTAAGCCTACAAATAAAAAATACCCCAAAACCCAAAGACTCAAGTGGTTTTATTATGGTAACTTTTAAATACTAAATACAGCTACAATCTAGTTACATTAACACAGACTGTAACATGAAAATATAAGGACAGAATTTTACCACCCAACATAGAAATACTGATCAACACATCCCTAGGACAAAGAGTAAAAAACAGTTAAATAAAAATTAAAAATCAAATGTTTATAATAAATAATTGGACTGAATTACAGCAAGAAAGCAACTAAGCTTTTAAAATAATATGCAAAAACATCCCTCAAAACCCAACTGATGAGCTGCATTTGGTACCTCTCCAGCTTGCAGTCTGCATCTCTGCAAGGCTTGCTGCCAGGCTGACAGGAGCTGCATTTCTCCACTTTCAGATTGTTCCAACCTGAAGAACGACTCGCTGGGATTGGGTCACTGCATAAAAATAAATATCATTGTTGTGAGTACAAAACAACACCTGGGGAGACAGAGAGGAAGCTTCCAGCTCTTAGGCTGAGGAAGTGAGAGGCAAACTCCCAATTCCTTCCACAAGACAGAGAGTGAAAGGGCCTCAGCACATTCCAGCATTACCTGGGATGGCA
>VZTB01004172.1:10181-27231 GCA_013397245.1 Thryothorus ludovicianus
GTACTCAGCACTGATGAAGCCACACCTTGAGTACTGTGTCCAGTTTTGGGCTCCTCACTTCAAGACAGACATTGAGGTGCTGGAGTGTGTCCAGAGAAGGGTAATGTAGCTGGCGAAGGGTCTAGAGAGTGAGTCATATGAAGAGCGGCTGAGGGAACTGGGGTTATTTAACCTGGAGAAAAAGAGACTCAGGGCAGACCATATCACTCTCTACAACTATCTGAAAGGAGGTTGTAGCACGGTGAGGGTCAGCCTCTTTTCCCAGGCAACTCATGACAGGACAAGAGGACATAGCCTCAAGCTGTGCCAAGGGAGATTATAGTTGGACATCAGGAGAAATTTCTTCATGGAACGGATTGTTAAACATTGGAATGGGCTGCCCAGGAAGGTATTGGAGTCACCATCCCCAGAGGTGTTCAGAAAATGACTGGATATGTCAGTTAGTGCCATGGTCTAGTTGACAAGGTGATGATTGATCAAAGGTTGGACTCAATGATCTCAGAGATCTTTTCCAACCTAAATAATTCTATGATTTCTGTAATTTTATTCTTGATCTTTTGGAGGGAAGTTGGTTTGGGGATTTTGGTTTGGTTTCCCTATCACTGTTTTCTTTGCTTGAAACTGACTTTCATTTGCAACATGAAAATTGCTGTATTTGTCATATTTGTCAGATTAAAAGTAGTGCGATTAGTGCTTGGAAGTAGTGAGAAGCATTTAGGGAAATAGTGGAGTGAAGCAAACACAATGGTACTGCCAACCTGTAGCTTTGGGATTTGAGGAGCCAGGGTTGTATAGAAATCTGTTTAATGATATCCTGATATCCTGCCCCTGCCTTCCATTAATTGCTTGCTTTATAAAACCACTCTTTTTTCTTTTTTTTTTTTTCTTTTTTTACTCCTGCATATCCTGTGGTAATGAGTTAATGCATTTAGAAGCACATGGCAGAACTAGGAGATCTGTGGATGACAGTGGTACAGAAGCTCTGAATTTTTTAGATGAACTATGAGAGTAGAAACAGATATCTCAGGCTAGTTTCTTGAGTTGACTGTAAATTTTGTGGGAATATTTTCGAGACTACATTAGTTGTGTGTTTGAGAAAAAATAAAATATTTAAGTTGTCCATTTCTTTAAGCTGCCTGCATATTGGTCAGGTATAGTTGGAGTGGATTGTTTTTTTACCTATTTTTTTTAATTCAGCTTTTTCTGTTCCCAGTGCTCCACACTAGCAGCTTCCTAATTTGATAATGTGTACTTGTAGTTGATGCTACCATTGCTCTCCTCAGATTTTACCTGATGACCCAGATAAGAAACCACAGGCAAAGCAGTTGCAGACCCGTGCAGATTACCTCATTAAATTACTGAATAAAGACCTTGCAAGAAAAGAAGTGCAAAGACTTACTGGTGCAGTAAGTTAAGCTTAATATTCAGTAGCGAGATATAATATACCTATGGGAATGTTAGCAGATACTTGTTTTATACTTAGTTCCACTCTTCTTTGTGTAATTTTTCTCTGTACTGGTAATTGAATTATATGAGACTAACTCAAGGAATGTATTGCAAGTTTAATATTGTTTTTTTCTCCCTTATTTGTAAATATATTCTACTGTTGCATTAGGCTCAGTCTCCAGTCCTGAGAAAAGTGGTGGTCATTAGTGACAATAAATAAATTGAATGCTTTCTTTCACATAAAAACCAAAATCTTTTTCTGCAACTGTGATGCAGACACTTGTCAGTTGACATAATAAAGGTGCTAATTTGAATTCAGGGCAATTCAAAGAGGAAGAAAGCAAGAAGTAAGAAGAGCAGAGCAACAAAGGCTGCAAAAATTAAAGAAGAAATAAAAAGTGACTCATCACCACCCTCAGAAAAATCTGATGATGATGAGTATAATGAGGTAAACATCATTCATATAAAGACTTGAGATTCTATTTTCTCAAAATGCAATTTTATTATAAAATCTAAATATAAAACTAATGTTTCTGACTAATCCATTTTTACTACTGATTCTGATTCTTCAGGTAGCAACTTTTGTTCAGGCTCAGGAAAAAAAATCAAAATTGTTTAGAAAGTACAGCATAAATAAACAGTGTTTTGAGACATGCAAGTGAATGCTTCTGTGTATGTCAGGGCTTTCATTATCACAGAATGGATCAGGTTGGAAGGGACCACTGGAGGTCATCTAGTCCAACCTCCCTGTTCAAGCCAGGTCCCCTAGAGTATGTTACTCAGGATTATGTCCAGATAGTTCTTGAATATCTCCAGAGAAGAAGACTCCACACCCTCTCTGGATAATCTGTTCCAGTGCTCAGTCAGCCTCACAGTAAAGTTTTTCCTCATGTTTAGGTAGAAATTTCTGTGTTCCAATTTCTGCCCATTGCCTCTTGTCCTATTGCTTGGCACCATTGAGAAGAGTCTGGCTCCATCCTCTGACACCCTCCCTTCAGATAAGGGGATATTGATAAGGTCCCCTCTCAGATCTCTCCCCTCCAGGCTGAAGAGACCCAGCTCCCTCAGCTTTTTTTCCTAAGTGAGATACTTCAGTCCCCTAATAGTCTTTGTAGCCTTCTGCTGAATTCACTTCAGGAGTTCTATGTTTCTCTCATACTGAGGGGCCCAAAACTGGACACAGAACTCCAGATGTGCCTCACCAGGGCTGAGTAGAGGGACAGGATCACCTCCCTTGACCTGCTGGCAATGTTCTTCCTAATGCAGCCCAGGATTCCATTTGCCTTCTTGGCCACAAGGGCACACTGCTGGCTCATGGACTGGTTGTTGTCCACCAGGTCCCCCAGGTCCTTCTCCACAGAGCTGCTTGTCAGCAGGTTGGCTCCCACTTTGTGCTGTGCCTTGGGTTATTCCTCCCCAGATGCAGGACCCTGCATTTGTCCTTGTTGAATTTCAGAAGGTTCCTCCCTGCCCATCTCTCCAACCTGTTGAGGTCCTTCTGAAGGGCTGCACAGCCCTCTGAGGTATCAGCCACTCCTCCCAGCTTTGTATCATCAGTGATCTTGCTGAGGAGGCATCTACCCCTTCATCCAAGTCATTGATGAACAAGTTAAACAATACTGAGCCCAGCATTGAATCTTGGGAGGCATCACTAGTGACAGGCCTCCAACTAGACTGCAACTGACCATAACACTGAGACCTGCCTTTCAGCTAGTTCTCAATTTGCCTCACTGTCCACTATGATATGAGGATATCACAGGAGACAGTGTTGAAAGCCTTGCTGAAATCCAGGTGGGCAATATCTACTCCTCTCATCTATCTAGTCAGTTGTTCCATTGTAGAAGGCAATCAGATTGGTCAAGCATGATTTCCCTTTGGTGAATCCATGCTGACTACTCCTGATCACCTTCTTGTCATCCATGGGGATAGACATGGCCTCCAGAGTGAGGTGTTCCATCACTTTTCCAGGGATTGAGGTGAAGCTGAGTGGTCTGTAGTTCCCTGGGTCTTCCTTCAAAGATGATTGCGAGTGGCCTAGCAGTGATGTTTGCCAGTTCCTTCAGCACACATGAGTGCATCCCATCAGGGCCCATGGATTTGCTAATGTTAAGTTTGACTATTATTCAATAGATATTGTTCTAATAGGCTACTCAACTTTGTTATGTTTTTATTACTTGTGATGTGTTCCTTTAGGACTGTTTTTGTTGGTTCATTTATTTAAATTTATCACACATCAGAAATCACTAGAGAAGAAAAAAATCCCTGAGAGAGTACGTTTAGGGGCCATATTGCACCTAATTTTGTGACATTGAACATAGCTGAAAAAACACTAGATTATTCAGAACATCTCTGAAAAAGCAAAAGTTGTAACTCTGTTCTCTTCTTTTGTAACTGTTTAATTTGGGGTCACACAAAAGTTACTGGAACAAAATTAACCAGAACAGAAGTCTTTTATCATCACCATGCCCTGAAAAATCAGCTTAGTCTTGTGATGTCAACTTCCTTATTGCTTTTAGCTCTTTGCAGTTTAACTATTTTTTACAGAGGCAAATTTCTTTGGTAATACAAAAGTTAAATGAATTTAATATTTCACATATACCCATTACCCCTGCCCAATCAATTCTTGCTTTGTGTTGCATCAAGGAAATGAGTGAGTAGTCCACATCTTGTTTTGCAACTGCATCCAGCTCCATTTGATAGGTATTAAACCTAAGTCTAAAGAAATCACACACAGAAAAAAAGTACATTTTAATCTGATGGTTGCAAAACTTGTATAGTTAGAAACTCCATTTGATGTGAAATATATGCTTGTGTATTTCAGGATGAGATTGTTTCAGTGAAATGTCCAAATAAAAAAATAAAAGCAGAAGAAAATGAAGAAAAGCCTGAGCCAGATATTGGTATAAGGGTGGAAGCTGTAGAAAAAAGAGAGACAAGAGAAAAAGAAAATAAGAGGCATTTAAAAAGAGAGAAAAAAGAAAAAGAGGATAAGAAAGAATTAAAAAATATTAAAGAAAAGAGAGAAAACAAAGTAAAAGAATCCACACAGAAAGAAAAAGAAGTAAAGGAAGAAAAGGTAACTAGGTTTATTTTTTCTTATATAGTACTAGAAAAGGCCACCAGGTTTTTGTGAATGATTTTGAGTTGAAAAGATATTTTGGATCAGTCATTTCATTGAAATCTTTTGCATCATGTGAAGTTTTATTTTTGCCACTTATAAGTACAAGGACAGCAAATGAAATGGGATGGGAAATTACCTTTTTAAAGATCTATAGCTTAGTGGGACTGAGAGTGCAAGTGGTGCAAGAAACTTGTCCATTCTCCTTCTCCATCCCTCAGAGAGAGAAAATAAAAGGTACTATCACTGCATGACAGATTTTTTTTCTTTCTTTTTGTTATTATTGAAGAGAATGCAGTGATTGCCTAATTACAGTATCATTTCAGCCCAAAAATAAGATTTGATCATCAGATAAATTTTCATGTTTTGTTCATAGGCAAATGAACTCAAATCTGAAAATAAAGAAAAAAAAAAAAAAGTTTCATTGTTGGATATTCCAGTTCATATTACTGCAACTAGTGAAACAATTCCAATATCAGAAGAATCTGAAGAACTGGATCAGAGGACATTCGGTGTGGTAAGTCCTTTGTTGATAACTTAGTGTTTACACTTTATATGCTAAATGAGCACAATTGTTGATGTTTTTGATTCTGCTATTAGGTATAATACAGATATCTATTGCCAGTAAAATCTTAGATCAGTGAAGGCTTATTGACACTATACTAAATTCAGTTTTGTTTTCAGATCAGAAGTTTTATTTTATTGCATTTATGCAATATAGTGAAGAGTATTTATCTAGTTGTCTGTGTGCTGGATAGTTTTAAAACACAGACTGTGAAGATCCATCCCCAAGAATAATTCATGGATACTGCTTCTTAAAGGACAGAAACGAATGAATTTTAATGCAGCTGCTGTAGTCTCTGACTTGGCCTCATCAAATACTCCTTTGTCCTTTGTCCTTTGTAAGCTAACAAAAGAAAGTTGCTCTTGAAGTGTTACAGACTTCCTGCATTAGACAGAGGAAGGAAAAAATCCTAAAGTCCTTAGAAATATCTTGCTGGAGTAATCTCTGATACCAAAACAATTTCAGTTATATCACTACTTTTGACCACAACAGAAACAATATTGGAAGAACAAAAGGGAGGTATGTAACATTTTATAGATTGATCGGGGGCTTTGGAAGGATGCTGAGAATTTACTTTGGGCAGCTACTTTGCTTTCAACAGTTGTCTGTTACTACTAGACAGGTTTACTGGGTCTACTGTGGTGCTGTTTGTAAGAAGCAAATGATCTTGTTTTCTCATCAGTATGGTACTGACTAGTTTACCTATGTGGGGGTTGTTGTTTTGCATTTTGTTTTTTTATCTAAATGATGTTATAAGTGACTCGTCTATAATTTCCGGGATATTTTGTGAGTGGCTAGGTGACTGGAAAATCACACAATTCCCATGAACAATTGCGCTTCTCTGTTCACCTCTACACTTAAGCAGTGTACTTTGTAAACTGTCTTTTTAAAGGTTGCTTAAGCTATGGTTAGTGCAATAGGTAATGTAGCTGCTTAATTACTTAATGGCATGATCTGGTAATGGAACAGCTTCACTGATTTTTGAGTTGTCCCTAGATGTTGACACAGTGATTGTGATGTTCTCCAAAATCCCTCATGTTTTTGATTCTGGATATACAGACTTGTCTTCCTTCTTTAGTGGGAGCAATTATAGGTTGGGTTTTCATATAGAACATTTTTTTGGCCAGGCCCTCTGTTCTGGAAAGGTATATTTATCATTATGCCATGATCAGATACAATCTAATTAGCATGTTTATCTTTTCAAATGGAAATTACTGGTGTGAGTTGTTATGGCTAACTCATTTGACATCTTTATCTTGTGACAGGTAAAAATATGCATTTCATCTACCTTTCCATTGTGATTGAATGGTATTTCCAAGCAAAGGTCTATAATTTAAAACACTCTAACTGGTTTATCTGTATTTACTATTAACGTGTTTAAATTAGTGTGAAAATTCAAGCATACACATATGAAATATATCTATGAGTACATGTGTTGTCATCACTGTTACTAATTTAGGCACACCTAAACTAGCTTTATCCTAGATCTGCAAAGAACTCAGGCTTAAAAGCTTCTCAGAGAAGGAATACTGATCCTCTGTTGAATGCCAAATTTAATTTTTGCAGAAAGTATCTACTTAAAATATATTTAACATTCTCATATCTAATCTTGGCACTGAGTTCATATAGCTTTCTAGGCTCTATAAAGTAAAATAACCCTTGTCCTATATACTTGTGCTGAAAGTTAAACCCATGATTGCAAAACCTAGTAATTTCTTTCCCTCAGAAAATCTTTTATATTAACTTAGTGCTTTCTTAAATCTTTAATATGTGTTACATACAATTTAATGCTTTCATATAGGAGTAAATTTTCAACTGGATTTAAAAAGCTACTTTTCCCAAATGAAATCTTATAGTAAAACTAAAAGACCTGTGACCAGACTTGTTTTTCATTTGACTTACCACAGTACTGTCTTTGCCTGTGTAAGGGTGTCATGTTTTACAATTTTTCTTTTTATTTTTGAATTAATGTATTCCTTTTTTTAAATTTTACAGTGCAAAGAAAGAATGAGGCCTGTTAAAGCAGCACTGAAACAATTGGATAGACCAGAGAAAGGTCTTTCTGAAAGGGAACAACTAGAGCATACTAGGCAGTGCCTAATCAAAATTGGGGACCACATTACTGAATGTCTAAAGGACTACACAAATCCTGAACAAATTAAACAGTGGAGAAAGTAAGTTATTCTGCATAGTTTTTCTTGAAAAAGGGAAATCCTTAATAGCTTTTATTAAGCAGAATAGTTTTTAAGT
The DNA here is from genome assembly GCA_013397245.1 of Thryothorus ludovicianus. Lineage (NCBI taxonomy): Eukaryota > Metazoa > Chordata > Aves > Passeriformes > Certhiidae > Thryothorus > Thryothorus ludovicianus. Next base: position 17,561 of record VZTB01004172.1, read on the forward strand.
ATTTCTCATTTCTTTTTCTCCATTTATTTTATTTTTCTGCTGTATTAAATAAGGACTTATAAAAAGATGTTTATAAATGGTTACAACTTTTGTTTCACTTTTTTGTACTTTCATAGCAATGCATTTTGCCCAGTAGGTGGAGTTCTCTTACTTTTTAAAACAAAACACGAAGAAAAAATAACTGTATTTATAGTATATTTGATGTTTAGTGGAAAAGAGTTCTTATCATTAAAGAATCTGCCTTTTTCAACATTGAAGTTTGATTTTGGTTTTTATTCATGCTAAAAACAGGCCATTATAAATGTGTGTGTTGAACTTTGAATGATTTTGAGTTGCAGAATCCTTTATTCTTTTTTAAAATATACTCTAAAATTAAATCATATATTAACTGACTCGATGAAAAACATTTATCATAACATACACAGAAATGTATTTCAAAATGAAATTAGTTTTAAGTGTTCTTATGCATCTGTGAGGTGGTAACTTTGGAAAAAATAAGAAAAATGTTGGTTTATAAACTTGCTATATTTTGTTATTAAGTTCTTAATGCAGTTAGAGTTAGTTTTATCATAGTGTGCACTTTAATCCTTTATGGTTGCAAATTTGGTTGCACTTCCATATACGAAACTCAGTCAAGTGTTTCATTTTCTTGCAGACTGTTGTTAATAGAATATTTCTTCTGTTTGTACTTGCTTTATTTTAAAATATCGGGGTAAACTGAAATACAAAAACAGTATCCATGTCTTAAAGACACTTTGGTAAATGTTATGTTTCTTTAAGTGGAAATTCATAGTAGGATCATAGAATCATGGAATTGTTAAGGTTGGAAAAGACTTCTAAGATCATTGAGTCCAACTGTTAACCCAGCACTATCACTATGTTCACCACTAAACCATGCCCCCAAGTGCCACATCCATATGTTTTTTGAACACTTCCAGGGATGGTAATTCCACCACTTTCCTGAGCAGCCTGTTCCAATGCCTGACTACCCTTTCAGTGAAGAATGAGTATAGTAGAGCTACTATAATATTAATTCCTAATAATGCTACAGTACCATGCATAGATTATTAAAATATGTTTTATCTACTTTAATATGATGTATAATTTAATAAAGGTATTAATGCTATATTTCTTATACAGATGTAATTTGGCACACTATTTGCTGGTTTTCTCTAGTTTTGCAAACCTCTGGGCCAAAACAATAATATTTAAATCATCACAATGAAAGAGCAGATGGATGCTTCTTGAGCTTACACACTTGAGATGTTTCTGAACTAAAAACTAGTTTAGAACAGTAATATTCTGTAGTCTTTTAAGCATTCCACCTCTAAACTTTACTAAAAGAATTCTAGACTTTAGATCTGGTGTCTGCAATCATAGAAGCAAATATTGTCTTTAAAGTTTTGGCTTCTTGACACCAAAAGTGTTTTGTTTTGTTTTGCTTTCTTCTTTCATAGCATGGATTAGGATAAAAGATTTTGGCATGCTGCTTCCATTATCTTTCAGATTTCTCATTTGATTTCAAAAGCTTTGACCAGGCTTTGGAATTTCGTGGGAAAATCTCATCCCTGATATCTGTAAGAAATTGGGCAAATAGGTCAAATTTCTTATACTGCAAGAGATTTAAAGTTCAGAGAATCTTTACTGGGTAGTAAATACTCCAGTTTTTTAACATATTTCAAATAATCTTTCAGAAGAATTGCACAACAAATTGAAAACTATATTTTTATGCAGTTGCCAAATCATTCTATTAACAAAATTACCATTAATACTATTTTTCATGCACTTTGCATTCTTCAGTCATTGTGATAAATATTACAAAATGACAAATTATTAAAGTAATTAATTTCTGAAAAGTTTGAAATACAACTAAGTAATGTTTGCTGTGCAGCTAGGTAATATTCTGTATAACAGACTACAATTAATTCAGTTTACTGAAGTACTGTTGATATCATTTCATTTAACTTTGTGTTCTGTTGTACGACACAATAAAAACTAATATATGGAAGAATTGTAGCCCTCTCTTTCTTTTTCCTCAGAAACTTGTGGATTTTTGTTTCCAAGTTTACAGAATTTGATGCTAGAAAGCTGCACAAGCTGTATAAACATGCAATCAAAAAACGCCAAGAATCTCAGGTAATACTTTCACAGACTCTCTAAATATACAAAAATATATTCTAAGTTTTAGAATTGTTATTATAAAGTATCAATTGTTTTCACTCAATACACTTTAAATGTATTTTACTGTTCATAGTAAACTAGTTTGTTTTCTTAGGATATTTTCTGAAGAATTCAGATGCAACTTTGGGATTTATCAATTACAATTTTTGTACTTGTCTCTTTTAGCAGCACAGTGACCAGAATATTAGCAATAACGTGAATACACATGTAATTAGAAATCCAGGTAAGAAATCTGGAGCATATTATTGTGCTGGATATCTTAAATGATGGTATGTAAAATAAAATAAACTTAAAACTGTCTCCTAGAACTCCCATACTGATGGATATCATAGGGATAGGCTGACAGCATAACTTCACTAGGTTGCTGATGAAATTCAACTGAGCATGGACTGAATTTGGCACTTAGAGATTTTAGTAGCAAGTTATTTGGCCATTCTCTTAAAGTAAGTAAATTAATTTTTAAAAACCCACACTTTTTGTATTTAATTTTGAGAAGGGAGAGAGGCCAACTCAACACTTGTAAACTTCTTGGAGGCTCTGTACCTGTTTGTAGCAGAGTTAATGTCACCATATCATAATAAAGATATTTCCTGAAGTCATGGTTAGCAATCAGTTATATGGGATGTCTTTTGCTATTGACAATAATGCTGTTTTTCTATGCTCCCACTGTTGCCTTCTTGTAATATTTTTTTTATATCATGTTATATAAAACCTGGAGTGTGTTATCATGGGTTTAAAATTAGTATAATGTATTTTAGGAATACCACTAAAAATCTTTCATTAAGGTGTACCTCTAAAACTAGTGTTCTCACTAGGGCTGTCTCCTTAGAGAGGAACTTCCTACCATTCTGTTTCAAATTGCTCTACTAAAGGCACCTGATTTCTACTCCCTGCTCAATTAGACCATACTGCTCTTCTCCAATCAGTCTGTAAGGTTGAAAAATTTAGTTTCTCAGTCCTACATATCTACATTTCTAGCTTGCTTGCCTTCTGTTTACTTCAGTGGTCTCAGTTTGCTCACATTACTGCATTTATCTTTCAATTATTTAGATATTGTTTCTGTCGAACTATAATTCCACTTTCACATTGCTTTAAATCTGACAGAAGTGCCATTTGAATGGGTGAAGAAAAGAATTTATACTGTATGAGGCTTCCTTATAATCTCTGCTTTATTGAACAGATGTTGAAAGACTGAAGGAGACTACAAACCATGATGACAGTAGCAGGGACAGTTCTGATAGACATTTGTTACAGTACTATGATCATCATAAGGACAAGCATCAGGAAGATGCTTATAATAAAAATGACTTGAGGAAAAGGTCCTATTCAGCCTTCAGCAACGGAAAAGACCACAGAGACTGGGATCACTATAAACAAGACAGCAGGTAAATTGCTCTGTTAAAAATTCCTTTCCTGGTTTTTCAATATGCTTTTAGTAAATACCCATGAATCTTTTCTAAGTAATGCAGAATTGCAAAGACATTTCTCTTATGCAGTTCTGTTGAATTGACATAATTGTAGTCCTTACTATGTGTTCAGTAATAAGTAAATTTTTTCAGATATTATAGTGATGGTAAACATAGAAAGCTGGATGACCACAGGAGCAGAGATCACAGGTCAAGCCTGGAAGGAAGTTTAAAACACAGTCGGCCTCATTCAAATCACCGTTCCCATTTAGACCACAGGATACATTCAGATCACCGTTCCACTTCAGAGTATATCCATCATAAATCTTCCAGAGATTATAGGTACCACTCAGACTGGCAAGTAGACCACAGAGCTTCTGGTAGTGGCCCAAGGTCACCATTAGATCAGAGGTCTCCTTATGGGTCAAGATCTCCTATAGGACACAGATCTCCATTTGAACACTCATCAGATCACAAAAGTACACCTGAACATACATGGAGTAGCCGGAAAACATAACAAAGACTGACATTTTCTGGACCATCTTTTAGCCATATACAATAAACTAGCACAGTAATTGCCTTATGTGACTTGAAAGATATGGACTGGATATTGTTAGTCGCTGTATTGTTACTACTTTCCAGGATGCAAGGTCTATTATCCCAACAAAAGAAAAATATTTTTGTATTTAAAGTTTCTGCTACACTATGCTGCAAATGTTGTGGCAGGTGTTTTTTGGGGTTTTTTCCCCCCCTCTTTAAGAAATGGAAAATGTTTACTTTTACAGGGACCTCAACACTGCCCCATTCAGACTGAATCTCATAAAACTGGTTTTAGGGTGAACACAGTTTAAATTATGTTTGCAAATGAATTTTTAAACACAGACCCATGATCATGTTTCAGAGAAAAAAGAGGAGGGATTTTTTATTGTTTTCTTAGTAAAGAATTCTCAAGGACATTTGTTCACTTTTCAAAGCTATTTATTTACGTTATATACTGCTATCACCTTGCTGCTTTGCATCACAAGCTTGAATATTTAAGTTCTGTACCCATAACTGTAAAATAGCCAGAATTTCTCCTGTTTGTGGTCAGTTGTAATAATGCCTTTTTTCCAAATAAAAGAAATCACTGAAAATTATTGCAAACTAATTAAATGAGATTTTTTTTTTTGCTTGTTCCTTTCCCTACCTACTCAGTCCTTCTTGTCACAGAGTCAATATACTAACACTTTTTAATAAAATATTTTTTATTAAATCACTGTTCAGAATGCAAAAATGGGGACGGGAACCTTTTTATTCCATTTAGTGCCCCTTTTTTATTGGATGCTTCAGATACATGTTTTGGTTTCATTTTTCTATTAAACTGAGAATATTGTGATTTGTTTTAATGAAATGGGAAATATTCAGCTAAACTGTGGTCTGGAAAGTATTTCAATCCATAGGTTTTAAAAAAGGCATATTCAATATCTGAACACTTTTGAATCCAAATCAAACAAAATTTATTGGAAATTTATTGTTTTCCCTCTTGAAATGGGCAATAATGTCAAATGTGCTATGCAGCCAGTTAATATTTTAGATTTTAATGACTTTATATTACAAGAATTATTACAATACACACTGATTGTATATAGATAACTTCTGTTTGACAGATTAAATTTAAAATGAAATGTGAGCTCTTGTTTTCTGCTGATGTTTTTCTACAGCATACATCTTTCTCGTGTAACCATAAAAATATTCAACTCTTAAGTACTAAGTACACAACATAATTAGGGAAGATAAATGTCTACCCTGGCATCATGTGGTTGGAGCTAATACATTGTTCCAATTTTTCTTCATCTTGCAATGTGTTGATATCTTGATTTAAGACAATTTAAGGGGTGGACACTACACAATGAGCTACTTCCCCTTTTAGTTTTAACCACTTCCCTTTCACCAATAAGGAGAGACAAATGTGAGAAGATATAAGTGAAAAAATGACAGTTTACTAAAAACCAAAACAGCAACAGGCAAAAATAACAATAATAATCACTAGATACAAAGGTGCTGAATCTCATGGACTCCCCAGGAACAAAGAAAACAAAATGGTGAAGAAACCCCTCCCCCAAGATGGTGCCCTCAGTAGATAGCATCATGGTCTGAGAGTTAAAGGCAGAAATGGTGTACAACACTCTCCCCCTATCACGTGTGAAGAGAGAAAACAAATAGAGAAAAACAGTACAGCAACTGAACCTCCGCAATAGCAAAATCTCCCTCTTCCCCCAGACAACAACTAACAGGGAACAGGGACAAAATTTTAAAAAACCCTAGACTCCAAAAAACAACCAAATGTCCCTCTTATTTCTGACGGTGGCAGCTCTGTTGACTAAGGTGACCAAAAACTCTGGCAACTGGAACTGGGTTAGCAGCTGGAACTCATGGAGGGACTATGCCCTCTCCTCAGCAAAAGCAGCAGGCAGCCAGCTAGAATGACTTGGACTCCATATCCTCCTGATTCAACCAGGCGCTGCTGGTGGGCTGGGGCAACCGTATGGAGTAGGGGCTGTTTTTCTTGGTGGGGCACCACGACTAGTTGTCCTGGGTGGCGGCAGCAAAAAGGAAAGGAAAAAAAAGATCCAAAGACCTGCCTCAGCTTTCCTGGTGAGAACAAAAGAGAAAGAGCAAGAGAGCTTCTGCCTGAGTGTCCCTGACCTTAAAAGGACCCCAGCACCTGCCAACCTCCGTGGTTCTCTTTCTGGCCACCAGGTCTTGAAGAGAGAGTAACAATTTTGGCGTATGACGTCACACAGATATATATGGAATACAGTAATATTTTTGGTTACTCAGGACAGTTGAGCATTTTTTTCCAATTATCAGGGTTACACAAAAGCATTAAAATTGAATCAAAACATGTTCAGAGTACCTGTTTGTTATAATCTCACCATAGGCACAGCTGCTACACATTCTAAGTTGATATCATTTAGCCAAGTACATTTAAGCTAATTTAATGTAGGCTGCAACTCAGATAATGCTTCTTCATTTATTAGCTGTCATTTTCCTAGGGTTCAGAGGGTTTTGAACTCGACTTTTGAGCTTAATTACTGAAGCAGTGTAGCTACTGGTGGCTAATAAGGTTGTGCATGTGTGCTATGCATCTTCTAGTGGTGAAAATCTAGAAGTTGGAGCATCCACATCCACTGCCTAGTTCTTCCAGTTTGGGTAGTGAGCTGGAATCTTGACTCCATTCTAACACATCAATAGAACAGTCCCACTAAGTCTACTTCACTATCAGTATAGCTAGACAGAACATAAGTTGGTGTCTTTGGTTAGAATCTTCTCTAATTAGGATATTTAGGTTAACATTGATTATGTTATAGCTGTTTAAGACAACTGAATGCAGAGGAGAATGAAGTTTGATGGCAGAGGTGTTCTCCATGGCTTATGAAAATGACTGTTATGGGATTATCCTAATTAGTAATATGTGCACCATATTCTCTGCAAATAAACCATTTATCATTCATTTTCCATGCATGAAAATGTGGCTGGACCTTGGCTGGATACCAGGTACCCACCAAAGCCACTCTATCACTCCCCTCCTCAAGTGGACAGTGGAGAGAAAATATAAAAAAGGTTCACAGGCTGAGATAAGGACAGGGAGAGATCACTCACCAATTACTGTTATGGGCAAAACAAACTTGACTTGGGGAAATTAATTGAATTTATTACCAAACCTTAAAAACACTGTTCCCTCCCACCCCTCCATTCTTCATGGGCTTAGCATTAGTCCTGATTCTCTACCTCCTTCCCCTAGGGGCTGGGAAATGAGCATAGTGGTCAGTTCATCATGTTTCCTTTGCTGCTCCTTCCTCCACAGAGGACAGACTCCTCACACTCTTCCTTTGCTCTGGCATGGGTCGCTCCCATGGGAGACAGTCCTCCATGGACTTCTCCAATGTGAGTCCTTCCCACAGGCTGTAGTTCTTCATTAACTGCTTCAGCGTGGATTCCTTCTATGGGGTGCAGTCCTTCAGGCACAAACTGCTCCAATGTGGGTCTGCCATGAGGTCACAAATCCTGCCAGCAAACCTGAGTGATGTGGACAAAACACACCTTGGCACTAATAAAACAGGACAGAAGGGGGCTGACTAGGTATACATGGACAAATAAGGACATGCTGAGAGGACAGCATGATGGAGGAAGCTCACACCCTTTCTGCAAAAATCAGCATGATGCTGGGCCTCTCTTAAGTGTCTGTATGCTAATGTACACAGCATAGGAAACAAGCAGGAAGAATTTGAGACTTGTATGTACTTGGGAGTGTATAATCTCATTGAGATGGCAGAGAGATGGTGGAATGGCTCACAGGACTGTAGTGCTGCAATGGTTGGATACCATCTCTTCAGGAAGGACAGGCTAGGAAGGCAAGGAGTGAGAGCTGTGAGGGAGGAGCAAGGTTGCCCAGAACTCTGCCTAAGGATAGATGATAAGAGCTTTTGGATCAGGATTAGTGGATAGACCAACATGTGTTAACATTGGGATGAGTATTGGCTACAGATTGCCTGATTAGGAAGTAATAGTAGATGAGGTCTTCTTCAGACAAAGGGAAGAAGCCTCATAGTTGCAAGCCTTTGATATCTTGTGGAAGGGCAACTGTCCTGGTTTAAAAGACAGGTGTCTGTCTAGGAAGGCAAGAGTAATTTGTTATTGCCTCTTTAAAGAATTTGTCAGCCTTCATTAGGAACAAAAGATTAGTTAGCAATAAGGGCAAAACTTAAATGGTTATTTTCCAACACCTGAAAACAAACACCTTTCTTCCTGTACCTCCTGACAGCTGCCAAACAGTCCAGTTCAATCGCTTTGCTGACCACAATGTACTGCTGAAAGACAGGGCAGGGAGCACGATGAGGTTAAAAACAACTGTTCCTTTAGAAGTTATTTTTCCTTTTTTTAAAAAAAGTGTCTGCTAATTATGTTATTGGTCCCCAATCCTGAAAAGAGTTGATCAGATGAATAAATATACTTTGATAATGATTTAGGAGTGGTTTGTTTACAATTATAGTGAAATAACTTTCATGGGAAAAATGATTTTGCTTCTCTCAATTTTCACATACAGCATTTTGCTTCATGTTTGAAAAAACAGCTTAAGAAAGCTATAGATATATTGATTTTGATTTAAAAGTGCCAAGCACACGCTGTACAGATCTAATAGACTGTCAAAAGCTAGGACCTTGATCTGAAAAGGAGTCATATCCCTGGCAAATTGTACCATATGTATGGAGAAGTATGCAAGCCTAGGTGCCAGAGCCCCATGATTAAACCAGGCAGTATGGTGACCAGTGAGTTCAGTACCAAATATAAAATGTTTGGGACAAAATTGTTGTTTTTTTCTCTTTCTCTCTGTCACAAAAATTAATCAACAAACACCAGAGGTTCATGTCCAAAAAGGAGACAGAGGAGTCCTTTTACTTCATTTGAATAGAGGTCATGGGCTATTTCCCACAGGGTCGTTCAAGTTTTTAGGGGATGCAGCCTCCTTTTTATCCTGATTTCCTGGCTTCATTTCCCTCTCTCTTTCCCCATTGGTTGAGGTACTTGAGAGGTACAGACTTCTCAAAACACCTGATACCTACGACCCCTTCTGATGTATACCCACTTCCCCCATTTTTCTTTTCTTTTGTGTCTCTGTTCTTTTTCTCTAAATCCAGAGATTTAGTACAGTCTTGAGTAACACTCTGTGTCAATTAGTGGAATTCCTATGGAATTTATGGTTCCCCCTACTGCTTCTTTCACCTTGCCATATCTGGTCTTACCTACCATCAGGCCCACAGTTTGTAAAAACACCTCCTTCTCATTCCTTTCAATCTTTCCTCTTCTTATTTTCTCAATAACTGTCTTCACAAACCTTAGTTATAATTGACTTAACTTTCTGTTCTTGGGTTCTTTTTGGTTTTGCAATTATTTGCAGTGACATCATTTTCTGTCCTTTTGTAGCCATTTCTGGATCTGTAGGCATGGCTATTACCTGCACCTCCTTGATCACATGTTGAATAAGTTGCACTAAGCAAGGGATCATGCATGGTAAAAAGATGAGAGTTGCTACAGCACATAAGA